>OX387627.1:17242500-17842500 GCA_947568825.1 Sphinx pinastri
ACATTAAAGTTTTTGTACTTACATTTTGACATTCACTTTGCAATAAATTATGGACCTAAAAACTAAATTTATTTTAATGGTATTGTAGCATAATTTCCTATATAACTTATTTACGAAATAGTATTTCATTAATTAAATCATTCTTCTTCTTCTTCAAGTGCCTCTTCAATGTTGAAGGTTGGCCGTCAGCTTCTTATATTCCTCTTTGTCATTGGCCAGGCCGAACAGGTGTTCAACGGAGGTAATACTGGTCCACTCCCAAATGTTTCTAAGCCTCGATTTTTTCCTTCCCCTCTACCTCACCCATCATTATTAATTTGCATAAGCATATATCTTTCGTACCTAAGCACGTGGCCGAGATATCCTATCTTGTGCTGTTTGATGGTTTGCATAATTTTTTGCATAGGCACAGGTACTTATTGACACGTTGGAGCACGGTATCGTTCCTGAATTTTTGCGTCAAAATTCGTCACATTTCAAACGCATTTCAAACGCTTTTAAGCGTCTCGTAGTATCGTCTTTTAAAGTCCACGCTTCGCAACCGTATATGACAACAGGCCAGATGTAGCACAGAAGTATCCTAACTCTGAGCGTTATGTTCAATTGATGGCAACACAGAACTTTTCTCATTTTATTGAAACAGGCGCGGGCAAGTTCTATCTGGGTCTTTATTTTCTTGGTCTGAATCCCATGTTTCATTTACCCAGGCACCGAGATATTTGAATTGTCGTACTCGCTCTAGGTGTTTCCCAGCTATTCATATGTTAGGATTTAAATCTGGGTTTCTGGAGACTATCATCAGTTTCGTCGTTTGCTGAGCTTTATCGGCAGACCGGCTTTTTGGCTACTCTCATTGACTTTATTTACAATTGCTTGCAAGTCGCGTTCTGAAGATGCGACGAGAACAGTATCGTCTGCGTAACTCAGGTTGTTAACTACTGTGCCGTTGATTTTTACTCCAGGTTCAAGATCTTCAAGAGCTAAACAGACATCACAGCCTCAGAATAAACATTGAAAAGCAATGGAGACATAATGCATACCGGACGAACACCACGACATATGTGAATTTCATCGGTGTCTTCCTTATGCACCCCTATTTTATCCACTTGTTTTTCGTATAGATAGTAATTAAATTATAACAAATGGAAATAGTACCGTTAAATATGCATAGGTAATGTACCTAAATAAAACACACATATTTATACAAATTGTGTTCGTTATATGATAGTTTTAAGCTTTTTCTTTATAATTTACTTTGAAACTTATATGCGAATGGAATTTTTTCTAGATATAATGAACAATAAAAACTATTTCAACTAACTATGCATTACTATCGATAAAAAATCGATATGCATCACTATCCGTAGGTTTATTCACAAAAATCTGTCTTTCGTTGTCCCAGCGCCGTGATGGATCACCGCTTGAAGCCCACATTGTGGGGTGAGCAGGAATTATACTTTCATTCACTAATATTGAAGATTGACATTTTCGGTGGCATATTTTTTCCTCTCCAACATGTCAGCGGCTTTGTATAGAGATACATTATGTTTTATATAGAGAAACCTTTTGTCAAAGATGTATCCCCAATGAAACTACTAAGGACCCTTGGCAGCATGTAGAAAAAGGTGGGGCATAGCCAAACATAAAAGGGTTTTAGATTTTAAAACAATTCAACAACTAAATTCAAACTAGTCCACCAACTGATTAACGACAGTTACGTTGAAACGGCGATTCCTGCACTCAATAAATGTGTGTACCTACCAGTAATTCATTTGTTTCTTTGTGTCCCGTGTTTCACTGTGGCCCATACTTACCTACTTACCAACTTGGGAATTATAATTTCTATTCATTAAATTATTGCCATGGCTTAAAGCTTGCCGTCTACCACATGTAATAATATGGTAGGTGGCTTATAGTTTCATTTCTATTAAGGTTGTTCACGCTTCCCGAATCTTTTTCACGAGCAAAAAGAATCGAAATAATCCTATGATACCGCGGGAAAGTATAGTATTCATTAGTAAACCGATTTTGAAAGTCGGTTTAGTTCCAGACAGTATCGCTACATGTACCTATATTATACAGTCTCAAACTTAGAGGACGTTGTTTCATCCGTGGTCAAGTAAAGTTAAGAGTCTAATCACACTGCGAAATGAAAGCGAATTCACTGCGAGGCGAAGTGTATTGAGACTGTTAACTTTACCTGACCACTGTTGAAAAAGCCGCCCTTTAGCCTCTCTACAGTAGGCACGGGTGGTTAGACGTCACGACGATGCAACGCGACGTAAGTATTGTGTCTGTGGGGACCATGGAGGTAGGAAATTGGTACTACATTATAATTCCATGCAGGGGACTAGTGGGTGACGACAAATGTAGTGCGTGTTGTGTCACAACTTCAAGTCGGGTATGACTTAGCGTCCGTACGCTGCATTGTACAGAATATAGGCACCTATTGCCCAGTAACCTCCATTCCTCGTTATACTTTCTTTTACTTAAAAAAGGGGGATGAGGCTTATGTCCAAACAAAGATTACAGTTTGTCGTGTAAGACTACTGGAGCGGCGTATCGTTGGGAAATCTCTGCGTCCAGCGCGATCCATCAAGCTGTCATCGTCGGCTGGCAGGCTCGGCGGACGCATCCGCTGCCATTGTACTCGCTTTATTGTTTGATTTTATCGCGAGCTACTGGGTAGGTCAGCTTTTTGGAGAATTTGATAAAATAATCTAAGTATGTCATTATACGGGAATATAACGTCATAGATATTTTAATAGTAGGTTTTTAAATAATTCATTGTAAGAGTACCTATAAAACGTTGACTGACAGTGCGGAAATACAGACAGTGCGAAGTGTAAGAGTTGTTGATATGACAGAACGCCTGCAGGCGTCAGGTTTTAATTAATTATTCAACTAATTTTACACCAGTAAGGCAATAGGCGTTTGACTTTCTATATAAACTAACACTTGTGTTAGTACATATAGAAACGTATGTACGGTGACAGCGTACGTACGTACCTATGTTTCATTAATTTCTACTGTGACAGCGTGATAATAAAATACTTAATACCTAAATAAAAAAATAAACAAAAAATTTTTTTTTTTATTCCATGAGACAGTGTGCCCATAAGCAACGTATAGAAATTAGTTTTATTGTTGCATGTTAACATTTTGTTTTACTTTCTCAATGTGAATATAGACCTTTAGAATAAGATATTATTATTATTTATTCGTGAGGGGGGAGTCGAGCCCGAGATGCTTGTGTGAAGACGAAGGGGACGCATATTGTGACGTTCTTCTCACGGTAAGCATCTAGATTTCCTATATAGAATAGAACACGCCTACTTTTTTTTTTTTTTTTTTTTCTCTTTGGCAAGGCGCGGTTTGCGCATCTGCCAGTGTCAAAGTTTTTGGAAGTTACATATATAATATTGTTTCTTTGTTATCCTCAGTAGTAGTAGTACTATGTCGAAGTAAAGCAGTGGCTACCTTACCAAGACTTTATCGAGGAGTTTTGGCGGCAACAAAACAAACACTTGACTAGCACAGTTATTTCAATTCACTTCATTTGAGCCCTTTAATAGAACTATATTGGATAATATACCACCATAATTATGCAATATAACACTAAGTATCACCAAAATAATGAATTAAAACAAGAGCACCTCATGACACTACCAAGTTCCCGCCAAAACTCCAACACGCCTACTTACTTAAGTACTTAAAACTTACATTATAATAGGGTTGCCAACCGTCGTATTTTTCCAAGACATGTCCTAGATTTGTAATGTCGTAGACTTCCATATATATGTACTACACACTAGATTACGCGTTCCAAACATTCACCCTGTTTAACTGAATTGTACTGCAATCCGTACAACTGACTTTAGAGTGTGGCTTCATCATTGATTAAAGCGATCTAGCGCTATATGTTTTAATTTTGGTTAGACGACATAAATAATGTTTTAGCGCTGCAGCGAACTTTAGTTCTAACTCTAGTATTTTAAACAAACTTTTTTCATTGACGTTCGTGTCTATCGGTACAATATACGTCAATGGTCCTGGATAGGCAGCGTCATGTGTTTTAGAATGCTTTACTAAAGGTCGTATTTAAAAAAATCATTTAACCTATTTTCATGACATATTTTTTAAATTATTGCAACTCTATTACTACGTCCTGTTCTACACTCAATTGGTTTTTCAAACTTAAATCCTAATTTTGTAATTTGGAGTTGAGAATCCTAAACTTAAGAACTGCATGCCACCGTAGCGGTGCTGGTATTAGTAAACTACTAATAATGGTTCAAAAATCGGATAAAGAAATATTTTTTAAGAGGAAAATTTTAATATTTTGTAAAGCGGAATTGTAATCAATTACGTATAATAGTATCACAGAGCTATCTACGAGCATAATAAGTAAGCTAGCAACGTTTCAACAAAAAAATATGTAACTTAGTACCACCAATTTTTCACAGATGGCGCTAAAATAAAACACAAAGTTCTAGTAACAAAATTGTCTATATCAACATATTTTATTTCATCGTTCATAGCTTCCCCAGAGTTTCTTGCAGACGTAACAGATTAGGATTCACAGTAGAATTTTGTTCTTATACAAAAAGTGCAAACAATTTTATTCTAATTTGTATTTTTTTATATTGGTATTACAGTATTTTAAATACTGAAATGACGTCTGGGGAACCCTTCAGTATACTATACTTATATCACTTGGCGACGAAGCAGAGTGCACTGCGATCAGATGGAAATGTTAAAAATAAATAATTATTTACAATTTATCTAATTCAAAGGCATTCTTCGCGTTCAAATTTATGGAGATTCTGAAATTTACTGATTCTGCGCTGCGTCAATTCTGAAAATAAAAATAAGTATTATGTAATTAACACTATCGTAATACCAGTCATATTATGATATTAAACATAAAAATGCATTATTTTTAATATAGCGCCATCTTGCGGTACACGTATCACTATCTTTTATATAGGAATTAAATGTGAAAGTTTATCACCTAAAATCAACACAAGTTCAGACCGCTTCGCACTCGCATCTATCAAATACCGCACCGTGCGTAAATGTTTACCCTGGTCGGTGAAGTTACCCTGGCGATTGGTACAGTTCTGATAAGGTGTGTGGGATAGGAGACACCATCAGGCGAACAGAAAGCTCTTATCGTCATTCTATTGTAATAAAATTCACTGGTGGTAGGTCACTCATATGTAAGAGCCCGTCTGGGTGGGTACCACCGCAATGTCTATTTCTACCGCCAAGCAGCAGTGTGCATGCACTGGTGTTTCGGTTTGAAGGACATTGTAGTCAGTGTAACTACTGGACATAATGAGACTTAACATCTTATGTCTCAGGATGACGAGCGCAGTGGAATGCCACACAGTACTTTGTAACTCAAGGTGCTGGATGGTGTTGCTATTGTTTATGGTGTGCTACGGCATGCTCGTCTCGTCATTCAAATCAATAAAAAAAAATTAAAATAGAAATAATAGTAACTTGTTCCCGAGCACGGCGGCCACAGCGGCGACGACGTCCGAGGGGCGCGGCAGCGCGAGTGTCTCGAGCGAGCGCGCGTACGGCATGGGCACGTCGGCGCCGGTCACGCGCCACGCCGGCGCGTCCAGCTCGAAGAACGACGCCGACTCCATCACGCGCGCGCAGATCTCCGCGCCGATACCTGCACACCACTCACCATGCTCGTATATAAGAGGGGGGTTTTGGGGGTCCGGACCCCCCCCCCTTTTAGCTTACATGAATATTTATGTAAAAATGTCCCTGTGTAAGCTCAGCTCAACTAAGGCCAAGCGAGTAACGGCTCATACACATAAACACGTTCCGCAATATACGTATATTGCGTACCATTTTCGAAATTAACTGTCTTCGTAGATTTCAATACGGCGTCGCGTCGTGAAACGTCGTCGTGTCGTGTTTATATGTATGAGCCCTAACGTGTCCAACATGCATGCAGGGACACATGGCGCACACGCGCTTTACGGACCTTATTTTTGTTCATTGATAAGGTTGCAAACGTACATTAAGCTACAATTTTAACCATCAAACTGATTTAAATCACATTTTATACTTCGTGTAAATCACATGTTATTAAGTGTACACAATATTAGCTAAATATATTGAATTACCGAAACTTACAATGCATTATGCAATGGACAATTTTTTTCATCATAAATCCCAAAAAATAAAAATACCTCTACTTTTCAAAAAGTCAGCTCAAAAAGCTGATCTCCCTGTAAAAATACTGACCAGACTGCGGCCAGCCCTGTTCGACGGTGACGAGATGGTGGGTCTTGGAGATAGACTGTGCTATCGTCTCGAAGTCCAGCGGCCTGATGGAACGTAGGTTTATCACTTCGCACTCAATACCTGCAAATATGCATATTAATTATTACGCTGCCAAATATGCATTTCGTCATTATGTTCATCAATAAAAATAACATAAGACTCGCAAATAACTGGTATTATATTTTACCAAGCCAGGGGAAATGTATGTATTGACAAGTGTTGTGTTAACGGGTGAAAATTTTAGTAATTCATGTTAAGTTGATTTTCAGTTCGATTTTACAACATTTTATGTAGGTTTTGATGCCACGGTTGGTGTTATATATGTATATTATCCTAACATAGCGTTTAAAGTATATTTACCCTGTCCGGCGAGTTCGTTGGCAGCCTGCAGCGCGGTGTCGGTTCCCCTGCCGGCGCACACCAGCGTGATGTGTTTTCCCGGACGCTCGATCTTTGCCTTACCTGATAACATTATAACATTATCAACAAATAGTCTCTCTGACATTGTCTTGTTTATACAGGTGATACTTAAATGTATTGCTTTTTTGTCGCAATATTAGCATTTAGCAGTATACAAGTTTGGTTTAATTTTACCCCCTTTAAGATTATTTTTTTTTTATTTAATATTTCATACATACAAGAATTAGCACGGGCATAGCTTTCACATAGAGGGGTCCCACAATATAAAAATTTTAGTGGTGTGGGTTCGTGCTTTGCCTGACACCGTATCCCCCCCCCCGTCTCGTAATATATTAGAGTGTGGACATGTTTGGTAGCACGATCATTTTAGAAGTTAAGGTGGGGCTCCGGACCCCCTGAACCCCCCCTTATATACGCCCATGACAATTAGTAAATCATACATCCACCAAACACATTATATAATCATAAAACCCATTCACAACTAAATAAAGTTTAATTACTCACCAATAGGCAGTACGAAGTCTGAAGACAGCGCCTCGTCAGACATGGGGAATGGTATACCATACAGGATCTCGTCCTCCAACATCACAACTGGGTCGGGGTCTCTGATGGCTGCCTTAAGGAGACCTGCAAGACATTTAAAGGTAGGCGTTATATCGTTGCAATTATAATTATCTGTGTTCCTCTGTTGACTATCGATTGTATATTTCACCCCCTTGGATTTGATAACCTTATTAGGAATGGGTTTGAAAGATGTTGTATCCCATAAAAAAATCATACCTTTCTTTTAATTGGGCCTGAATTTAAAATAGGTTATATTGGGCTTTACCCATTGTAACTGTAGTGATTTTGGGTATAAAATTAGTGTTTTATCGTTTATCATTAGTGTTTTTAAACGAGCTGAAGACTGCGTCAAAGGGTAATTAATCGCGCAGTAAACGTATTGCAGTTAGAAATCATAAAAACTGTATCAGCAGTTCAAAATAAGGTCCGATATACCTTTAGCATCCTCCGAGGAGTAAGGCATGAGCACTTTAAGCCCCGGACAGTGGCTGTACCAGGCGCCGAAGCACTGCGAGTGCTGCGCCGCCACGCCCGCCGCCGCGCCGTTGGGTCCGCGGAACACTATCGACACGGGGACGTTACCAGCAGACATGTAGTATGTCTTCGCTGCTGAGTTTATCACCTGGAATTTTATTTGTCAGGTTATTATGATAGCGATTTCGATTGCAAAAGTAACAGTGGGGGTTTTTTTTTTTTAGGTAGGCGATCCTGCAGTCAACACCGGGGGAAACCTGCGAATGGGATACTGGAGTCCCCCGGCTTAACGACTGCAGGGGCCTGGGAGGGGAGTGGAGGAGGAATATGGAAGGGATGGTGGGGGGAAGGGAGGAAGGTTACCAGGATGGGCGGAATGAGAGGATGCCAGGAAATGTTAGCGGGCCCTTTTAGGCCTCAATGTGATTTACAACCAAGAGGTATACACACTGAACTGTGTGCCTCGACCCGCGACTAATGTCCCCCCGCGCATGGGCGTGCATTGGGTGTGAAGACCCAGCGCACAAGAATTGTCTCGGGGGGCTAACAGTGGGCTTAGAATGTGGCCAAAAAAAGCATCTCGTAAGACAATGTTTAATTTTGATGATTAATCGAGAGATACGTCAGTCACGTGTTAGTCTCTTATCCAATCCCAATAAAACGAAACGGTGTCGTGTTTTTTTGCCACATTTTAAGCCCACAGTAGTCGGCGGTTTTTGTCTTTGGTTCCAACAAGTATCTTCAGTATCTTCGACAACTTTCACATTTTTAATATTAGTATATTGGTAGAAGTATGTTTTGGATTATTAATCCTAATTTAACAAAAGTCTCACTGTACTATATGTATGGGTTCCTTAACCTAATTGTTGATTTTTTCTAGTCATTAGGTACGCTATGTTATATGGTGACAAGTACAGTATGTAGTACAGTGAGAAAATGAAATTTAATCATTTATTTATGTATATTTTTTTTATAATTTTCATTACATTTGCACTTAAAACCTACGCTTATTTACCTTACACTATTGTTTATTTTTGTATATCATATCATGCACAATCTCAAGTGTAGTCCGAGCTTTAGATAGGAACACTATCTTGAAACCATAAATGTCTCCAATACAAATCTTATTTAATTTTATCTTTCCTCACAAAATCTCATAAAACTTCCTAAATACTTTAATCTTATCATTTAAATATGTGTATTTTTATTTAAACATTATTTCGTACTTGACATACAAAGGTAAAGAAAGTATTTGTTTATCAAATCCATGTAATACTCTCATAAAACTCCCGTATGATAGTTTCTACATACATTGGCAACACAACAACATTCTTTTATATATTTTTTAAACTGCATAACAAGGTGTGCCTGTTATACGCTTGATGATATCAATATGACTGCCCATAAAATGCACCAATATCACACAATATTTTATGTTCCATGTCTCACATCTTGCGCATGGCGAAAAGTATATAGTTGCGAATCTGCCTACCCCTTTAGGGATAAAAGGCGTGAGTGTATGTATGTATGTAATTATTTCTCGTATTTCTTATGTTCTTACGTTCAACGCGTTTCTCAATTATACTATTCAATGGAACTTAATCAAGTATTTTTACAAGTAAAACTTAAATTCAGTTGAGGAGTTTATTAGACCTATCATTATTATTTCTTTTGAAACTGATATTTTGCGCTGAAAACGAGTTTATCGAAAATATACACTCACATGATCAATGGCCTGCATAGAGAAATTGAATGTCATGAACTCGCAGATCGGCTTCAGACCAGCGAACGCGGCGCCAACAGCGATACCGGCAAAGCCGGCTTCTGTGATTGGGGTGTCGATTACCCTTTTGTCGCCGTATTTCTTCCATAGGCCCCTGGAATTTTTTATGTGTATTACGATATTTTGTTTATCAATATGTTATAGGAAAATGGCAAGTCTGCTTTATTTTAAAGTTGTCAATATTCATCTAAAAATTGGCATCTGTGTTATCCTCATTAAATAGGAATTTGCAGATTCGTCAACAAAATGTCTACATGGAACATTTGAACCCACACACACTGTTTTTATATCCATAATAATGGAGAGTCTCATATTCCATCTTAGTATAGTTTCTGTACAAATTAGAATTTTACCAGTTTTGTAACGCCAAGGTTAACTAAATGTATTTTTTTTAAACTAAGCCTTCTTTACATTTAAAATACTGAAGTAGTCCAAGATTTGATCATTATTTGTTCATGATTTTGATAACAATTAGACCTTAAATATTTTATCTTGGACAACTATTTGCATTTTAATTAGGCATGGAAGCATGAAGTAGATGGTATTAATGGCATATAAAAGATTAAATATAAAAAGGTGCCACAAATATATGTTTCCGAAGAAAATGTTGTAAAATAATATGTGAAGATTCCTCTGTCACATTGAACTAAAAGAAGCAGGATTACAATTATTACTAGTTTGAAATAGGATCGAAATACTATTTCTTAAAAAAAAAATATAATAGATAAGTCCATTGCAGCCATAAATACACTGAATTAACCCACAAATAGAAATAATTATTATTTAATCAACAAATACCATAAAACATTAGCTGTAAGTGACATCATTACCTTTGCCTATAGTTTTACTAATGTTATCAAACATTCATTGTAATAAATGTAGAAGCTGAGCATTTTCTACATAGCTGAGAAGAGATTGTTATCTTTTCCTGGAATTCTGATTTCATCATGTCACAGATGTGTAAGAGTGTTAGCTTTATACATCCACTTTCATCACCACAAGTCTACAGGAAAGAGATAGATATTGATCTCATAGCCCCTTACTAAAAACCTACATATAATAAAAGAGATCACTTTATATCTCTTTTTTTAGAAATAGATAACTTTGTGAAGGTATTGTTCAGCCGATTTTATCTACGGTTTTGTAATATTATAGTGAGGAAGTGTTGTCACCTTTGAAATGTGACAAATATGCTAGATATTACAAAACCTAGAGTTCAGTTCGACAGTTTTATTGTTACCATATTTAAACAATAGCTTACATGGACTGTGGGGTGGGAAATACCAGGTTAGATTAATGCAACTACTACTGTATTGAATACTATCATGTGTGGCCTGGCAGTAGACAGTGGATGGTTGGAAAAATTAAGACACACACTTTCTGCAACAAGATTGAAAAAGGTATTCCCATGATCCAACAATGAAGAGACCCATGATGATTGTGTTGAATATGCATTTTAAATGAATCATAATTGAAATTAAACTATTATAACGGATTTTATCGCGGTTTTTTATTTAATTTTTCTCCCGACGTTTCGAAGGATTTGCAGCACTTCGTGGTCACGGGGCGGACTGAGGTGTCGATGGTCCGAAAAGGTGAATCATAATTGTATAGTATCAGGCATAGATGTTTAAAGAAAAGGTGTAGATGCGTTACAAACTGTCTGCAAATGGCACACTAAACTTGAGGTAATTAGCACAATCAGCCTTAGTTGCGTGTCAGAATTTGTTGGAGTTAGACATCTAAAGAATGTTTGATAAAATATTCTATATGATAATGAGAATTATGATATGCCATAATACTTTCACATGTCATATTATATAATATATAATAATACCAGCCCTGTATTAAATACTGCCCACTGCTGAGCACGGGCCTCCTCTACTACTGAGAGGGGTTAGGCCTTAGTCCACCACGCTGGCCTAGTGCGGATTGGCAGACTTCACATACCCTCGAAATTCTTATCGAGAATTCTCAGGTATGTAGGTTTCCTCACGATGTTTTCCTTCACCGTTAAAGCGAACGATAATTGATAAACAATACACACATAACTTCGAAAAATCAGAGGTGTGTGCCTTGGGTTTTGAACCGCCGGACATTGTCTCGGCAGACCGTTCCATTCCCAACTAGGCTATCGTCCACATTATTATTATTATATAACACGTTTGTTATTATAATATTAATTTAACAATGTGTGCAATAATGCACCGTTTTGAAAGCCAAGTGCAGTATATGTGCTGTACCTACACCTTTTTATTAAAATATCATTGGTATCAGGTGTAAAAAAAAGTTACTAATGTTCATGCAGTTATCATAAACATTTATGATCTGCTTAAAATAACTTTAAGTGGATTGTTTAGAGGTTATACCACATTGAATATTTTTTTCCCTGAACTCATTCAAGGCCTTTAAATTAGATCTACAATCAAATCATTGTTCTTGTGAAGATTTTAATTTTTTTATTTGCTTACATTTTACAGTTTTTGTAATATCAATTTAAATTAAAGTTTATTTTAATACCTTGAGGTCTATTTATCGCCTTTTCACTAAGCTATGATTTAACCATATTTATTAGTAATTAAATACTCAAATTCCGTCACTTAAAAGGCAACCCTCAGATTTTTACTCAAATATCATAATTATTAATTAACTTTTTCCTAAGAACACATAGGAAATGCAGAAGCTGCCAACATGATTTCTAGTATCGGCGGTGAAGACTGGCGCGATAACGCTTTCACTACACATAGATAACACTGAACTTGAGAACTAGCTACATAAACTTCAATGTTATGTAACATTCAGAGTATTTTTCTCAGATAAAATTATTAAAATTGAAAACGTCGTCTTTCAATTCATGACATCACTTAATGCCAATAAAATTCAAATCAATTATGTTTTTAATTAACGGCACGCACAGATAAAAGGTATAAAGATTATACAGCCTAAAACTAACCTGGTTACTTTGTAAGCACCATCGTATTGAGCTACTTCCTCACCCATTACGAACACCTTCTCGTCTTTTTCCATCTCCTCATCGATGGCCTGGTTCAAGGCATCACGCACGGTCACAGGTTTTGACGCCAAAGCCTTTGATGTTGAGAAACTACGGCGAGATAGCCGTGCTAGGAGACCGAATACGACCGGCGACGATTTCAACGCCATTTTCAGTTTAAGCACACCTATAAACTAAAAGAATGAACACTGATAACCCTTTAGTAAGGTTTCCTTGTGCTTTTCCCTGTTGCAATGCTTGAAAATGGTGTAAAAATCGCAAATGATACGCGACGAAGGATGAATGGAGGTCGTAACTAAGTGAAGTGAAGTTAGCAGGCATCTGGCATAGCAGCAATCAAACGTCAGACGTGTCACTGTCAAATTAGAGTGCGTTTCAACTTATACTTCCGATGACGTGATGTTGGCATACTTGTCTTTCAAGATTATAAAGACTACAATGCAGATTTTAAAAATGTTATTCATTTCTATGTCCGGAACATTAAGAACTGGCGAAAGACGGACGGCGTTGAAAGTGAAGAACCTGTGTGAGTGTGAAAAACGTAAAAAAGCCCCACTTATTCCATTAAAATGTGTTAAGGCTCGTATTGCCGTCATTATAGTTTAAAAAAATAGGGTTACCAGAAGATTAATGTATATCCTTGAATTAAATTTAAAACATGTCAAAATAATAAACAATAATTGTATAACACCGATTAAAATAACAATACATATTTATGTATTGTAATGCCAGTGTAATGATATTATGTTTTATATGCTAATTAGAACATTGAAATTATTAGGTAACCAACAAGTCAAATTGTATTCCTACTTGCACACATACATCAATAGTAAACCTTAGACACCTTAGGATACTATCTTATAACTAGCCTAATCGGTTTAAATATTTTGTTTATTTTAATTATTGTATTTTCCCTACTAGTGACTTTTTGTGATCTTAGAAAAAAATAACGTCTTTAAACAATTGATATTATGTTTTGTATTTTTTGTGCTGACTTGTCATAATTGCTTTTTAATAGTTATTTATCTCCATGATTCATTAAAAAGCTAATGTCATTCGATTATGACAAAGAAATATTCGTCTTATTTTATGTATCAATATATTATCCATAAATCTATTAATGTAGTTAATAATGGTTTAGTAGATAAACCATAGTGAAGTTTATTTAGCTGCTAAATATCGACCCACTCACCAATTATATCTATTGTGTTTGATTTACTTTCGTAAGTTGCAGATTAATACCATAATCCATAGTGTAATTTCGTGACATAACTATTTGTAGTTCTGCACATCTGGGAATACATGTTGGAAAGAAAAGAAACATTTATTAGAAACTACATAGCTAGTTCAATATTACATACTTACGGCAGAATTTAAAAGATTCTAATAATAAATAATTTAAACAGTGGGTTGAAAATTTGTGCTTATATATTTTTAAATTTGATTTGAAAATATTAGCGTTTTGTTACTAGACAAAACATGTTCCCATTAAAAAAAAAACCTATATTTCAAGATAACACATTTTGTGTGATGTAGCAGCACTGCATATACATTGCTGCCAACATCACGCCATCAGAACTATAAGTTGAAACGTACTCTAATGTCAATGTTGAATTTTGGCGTAGCGCACAGATAAAAAAAGTGTATGTGTGTGTATTAATGTACAGTAAGCTGAACAAAATCAAAATTTCAAATCGCCTATATACGGGTTAAGTTAATATGAAACTTTTTTTCTTCGTTTGTAGTAAAGTAAATCTCTTTTATTTTATTTTTGTGAAGAGAAAAAAGAGATTAGTAAGAACACAAAAGTTTGTAGGTAATTTGAAATTTTGAATTTGTTCAGCTAATTATGCTGCTGACTGTAAACACGTATGAAATGAAACATTTCAATCAATTAATTTTTTTCACTGTTCTTATAATTATTATTGTTATTATTTATTTATTTATTTAAATATATTATTATTCTCTGCTAAATTGACAGTCATATTATTAAATGATGGTTAATTTCAATACCTAAAATAATATACATTTACTAATACTTAGTCCTAGCGCCATCTAGATAACAACTGGGTCACCGGTGAAGATCCCGCGCAGGAATTCCCTACAATTAGCCGGTAGATGCTTATATTTGGCTTTCTTCTTTTTGGACGTAAGTTATTTGCGACTATCTATTTCATAAAAGATAATATTTTTTGCTAGACAAAATGTAAGTAATAATTTTTGCTAGACAAAAGGTTGTAATAATTCAAGTTATAGGTATTCTTTCTTCAATAATACATACAGGAAGCATACAGAATACATGCATAAAACTGTTAGGTAATTCAGTAGGCGTGAGTCATAACAGGCAAAATTAGATACTTGTTACATCTGTTCCGGTTACATTGAAATAGCAGTTCCAAAATCCTGTTACAAAATAACAAGTTGTTACTTATTACTATATAGTGACTATTAGAACTTGTTACCGTTTGTGTTGTGATTGTACCAAAAAAGTAGTTAACAGGTTATTATTGGAAACTGGTTATCTCTTTCTTACTCATAGGAATATCGCATGTCAGACTAGACAGAAGCTTCAAAACTGTAAATCAAAATCCGTCTGCCGAGCCGCGGTCGCAATCAATCAATTGAATCAGCAATCGATTGAATTTCCTTCAAAACATATAAATAGGGTGGTGTTTATAAGTAATTTTTTTTTAAACCTTTAGCTTGATTTTCCCCCAAATTTCCCTAAATCCCTTACTATGGCAAAAAAACCCTTACAAAATTAGGCAATTTCCCCTCAAAAAGGGATAAATCCCTCAAAGTTGAAACACTGACAACTACGCAAAAATGCTCGCCACACTGTTGCGGTCCAATCCGCCTATAATGGATGTTTAGCATAACTGGCAGTCCGTTTAACATATGTTATCTCTTTCTTACTTATAGGAAAGTCGCAAGTAAGACTAGAGAGAAGCTTGTGACAAAAGGTATAGAACGTTTGGTTATCAAACGAACTGGAACATATGGAACTGGCTATAACAGATTGTCACTAGTAACACATGTTATCTCTTTTTTATTAATCACAATCTCATAAGCAAGAATAAAGAGAAGCTTGTTATTTTGTGTGAAGGAACTTTTGGACCGAAAGTCTTGGTCACTTTTGAAGTGTGGAACTGGAACTGTTTTTTCAATTTGTTCTAAACATTTCAAACTGTAAATCAAAATTCGTCTCGCGAGCCGCGCTCGCGGTCCACCTCGAAAATTAATCAAAGTGAACGCAGCACCAGTGGTTTCACTTTGTGATTTGGAATTTACCCTAGATTTTAGAAGAGATATCCCTGAATTTCCTCAGATTTTAAAAAAACCTATATGAGCGAACAATATTATAAAAATGGCATTTCACGTATTTAATAACGGAAAATAGGTACTTAAGTACGAATAAAACTTGTTCTATAGGGTCACTTAACCTGGATCAACTTTTATATCGTCTAAAAACGATCCTTGCAACTGGCAATAGAAAAATTAACATGATAAATTTGATTTAATAGATAACATTTACAACAAATCGATTGAATTTCCTTCAAAACATATAAATGGAGTGGTGTATATTAGTAAAAAAAAATTTAACCTTGAGCTTGATTTTACCCCAAATTTCCCTAAATCCCTTACTATGGCAAAAATCCCTTACAAAATTAATCCATTTCCCTCTTAAAAAAGGGATAAATCCCTCAAAGTGGAAACACTGACAACTACGCAAAAATGCTCGCCACACTGTTGCGGTCCAACCCGCCTATAATCGATGCTGAGCATAACTGGCTGTCACTTATCTCTTTCTTACTAAGAGGAATGTCGCAAGTAAGACTAGAGCAAAGCTTGTGACAAAGGGTATAGAACGTTTTGTTATCATAACAAACTGGAACATATGGAACTGACTATAACAGATTGTCACTAGTAACAGATGTTATCTCTTTCTTATTAATGAAAATGTCATAGGCAAGAATAAAGCGAAGCTTGTTATTTTGTGTAAAGGAACTTTTGGACCGAAAGTTTTGGTCACTTTGTGAGCTGTGGAACTGGAACTGCTTTTTTCAATTTGTTCGAAACAGTTATCGATTGCTATTTGTTTATACCTGTTATAAATAACTGTTACGATAAATACGCCTCACTCCTAGGTAATTGCCAGGGTCACATTTTCGACTGAACGAATGACGTCGCTTAGTGCCATTGAGGATGTCTCCCATAAAATTTCGGATGTTCAGCTATAAAACCAATAATTAAACGAATTCTCACAATCACACCACGCCCCCAGTCAACTCTTTTTATATTGGTAGGTATGCCGTATGTAGTTATTCATTTGTTTATTAAAAACAAATATTGGCAATGTATTTTTTTATTGCAGTTAAATGACGAGACGAGCATACTGGTTGCCCGATGGTAAGAGATCCAACCACCTATAAATAATAGCAAAGCAGCACATAACTTTGAATTACAAAGACCCTGATTGAAAAAAATCTCACTTATTACTACAGGTCATACAGCAATTAAAACAATTTTATGTTTTAAAATAAACAGCAGCAAAGTATTATCTCGCAATGAAAATATTACTTGGTTATTTTTCGATGGTATTAGGTATAATATAACTAGCGGCCTGACAGACGTTGTCCTGCCCTAAAAAGGAAATAAAATCCTAGAACCCGAGTACAGCGCCACCTACCGGATTCAATTGTTAATCTAACCATTCTCGAATCCACCTGAAGACACACAAAAAAAAATCATTAAAATCGGTCCAGCCGTTTAGGAGCAGTTCAGTGACATACACACGCACAGAAGAATTATATATTATTACTAGCTTTTGCCCGCGTGAATGAGTTTTCCCGGGATAAAAGTCCCGCTTTATATTTTCCCGGGATAAAAAGTAGCCTATAAGTTAATCCAGGACATAATCTACCCGTGTGTCAAATTTCATCGAAATCCGTTCAGTAGTTTTTGCGTGAAAAGTTATTAAATTACTAATATCGCTATTAAAAAATAGGGGATGATGGAAGAAGGTAGAAAATTTAGGGTTGTACGTATTTCATTTCATTAATGCCTCATCATAAAAAAAAAACAAAAATGTGTCCGATTTTTTTTTGTTGTGGTCAAGGGTGGCCGCCCTTGTCACTCAGGGGGATGAAAAATAGATAACAACCTATTCTCAGACCTACCAAGTGTGAATATAAAATTTCATCAAAATCGGTTCCGCAGTTTCGGAGGACACGAAATTTTTATATATATAGATTTATATATATAGATAAAGATAGTATACAACTTATTCTAATTGAGATAAATCCACAATCCGTGCTGTCCGACGGCCGACCTGGGATTCAAACTCGGGTTTACAGCCGTATGCAAACTGCAGTTACACCAAGAAGGTGACAATCATCGAGACGTTTGTGTTCTGCCCGTTCCACATTCACGACCTCAGTGCTGAGGGTCGTGATCCCCTGAACATGGAGTAATCTTTGTCTTCATCAAGTTGCGCCACCTGGTTGCGCGTTTTAGGTTAATCCTTTCCATTCTAACCAAGAGTTCCGCCATTTTGTTTACGGTGGAGGCTATCAGTGTGGTGTCTGCATAACGGAGATAAGAAATCGTGGTCCCACCTATGGTGACACCACTTTGTTTGGTTTGTTGAATTCGTATGCCTTTTCAATCATCTGGCGAATATTTAGAATTTGTTCACGAGTCTCTTTGCCTTTCACAAATCCTGCCTGCTCCTGGGATTTGCCCATCCAGGTAGTGACGGATTCGGGTATCTATTATATGGAGCATCACTTTGCACGCGTGAGATATGAGCGCTAGGGTTCTGTAGTTATCGCATTTAGAAGTTGCGCCGTTTTTGTGTAGAGGTAGAATAACAGATTTAGCCCACTGACCTTAGGCCATTGACCAGTATGCCAAATGTTGTTGCATATCTTGAAGAAGGCTTCTGTTCCTGGTGCTCCCATTGCCTTTATGATCTCAGCTGATATTTGATCTGGGCCGGCGGGTTTTTTATCCTTGAGCAATGATATAGCAGCAGAGACTTCGGATAGCAATATGGGAGGCTCCAGTTTTGTATCTTCCCATTTGATGGCCGTATGAGGTGAAATATGATCGTATGGATTTTCATAGTTTCTTACAGTATTTACGCCATCGGTCTGCTATAGAATCCAGATCTTGAATTAGCGCGCCGTTTTCATCCTTGATTACGTTCGAGGTTACTTTATAAAGTGGATGTTTTACATCCAAAATTATATTCTCGCGTTCGTAACACTCCAAAAAATTTAATTCCAATTCCTTATTCCAGGAAACAATTAGAAACAATCACACTACGCGACTCCGTGAATGTGGATGCGTTCGCGTTTCTCGGCCGCGAACCCTTTGGATCGGGGAACATGCGCGTCACGCTACCGTCAAGCGCTACCACCATCCGCACGCGTGGTCTCATGTGTTCACCTTTGTGTATTTAACCAAGTGTTCACGGATGTTCGTGGCGTGAATGTGGAGACCGCTTGAGAATTCCTTTCTTAAAAAAATATAAAGCAAAGAACAATAACTTAGTGAGCCTAATGTTACAGATCATAGCCGTCCATGTAAAAGTAAAGGTAAAGGTAAAGTAAAGGTTTCGTAGAAGCATTAGCGTAGCGTCTTTGTCAGTTGATTCTTCCATATTCATTATCCTTAATTGTGCACGCATATTCATGCCTTTTATCCCCGAAGGGGTAGGCAGAGGCGCAACTAGTTCACCTACTTTTCGCCGTGCGTAATCCGTCCCATGATGTCATAAGGGGCGAGCCTATCGCCATATCAGGCACAAATTCTAGACTCTGGGCTGATACTGAATAGAAAAATCCAACATCACTTTGCCCGACCCGGGGATCGAACCCGAGACCTCAGCGTTGCAGTCGTACCGTAATACAACTAGGCCACCAAGGGAGTCACCATCCTTGATTACAAGTTTAAAAAAATGGGGCAAACTATTTCTTCACGCCTTTTTTTTCTTTAAGAGAGTTTTAATGTACTTATTATACCCGGTTGAAGGTTAAACTCTTAAAATATCAACGAAAATCTTACAGACAATATTACATGTCATTAAATGACCCACAAGTGTGCATTGAAACTGGGTCAAGGTATAAACTGTAAAGATTTAATGACCGCCGGTTTTTGGAAGCCCGGACCCCCGGGCTTTATTAGTTTATTTACGAGGTGGGCAGGTATTCAAGTCCCTCAGGAATCATTAATGACGTGACCAAGATTCCGGCTGTATGATTAGTCGCCGGTGGTTTAGGCACGGGTTTGTAAAATGGCGGGAAAGTGTTTTTAGGTTAGGGGGCCGGATTGTCCCGCCATTCACCCGTTCTAACTTTTATCAGCAAGATCCACGATGGCAGAAATTTTAATAGCATAGAGCTCTCAATTTGGACAAGTCTTTGAAAGTTTATAGGTACAATGATTAAAGGACGAAATGACTTGCATTGCCATTCATGTGAAGGTAAGCGCGACTAATCTTGGTTTTCTACTATTTTGCCAGTAATTTCAATATTTATCTGCAATTGTACGTAAACTCTATACTCATGTACCTATTGAATTTTCTTTCAAGTTAGAATGTAAGTACTATGTAGGTACTTTTTTGGAAGATAACCGTATCAGACAATTAGTCACATAACACAGCTTTTGTACCTTTTTTATCATATTTTCATAAAAAAGGGACCAGTTTTAAGTCATTTTATGACGATAACCCAATTTTAGATTTTTTTGAATTGCGTCGTTTTCGTCCTAAAGGTGCGATATATTAGAGTGTGGACATGTTTGGTAGCCCGATCATTTTAGAAGGTAAGGGGTGGTCCGGGTTTCCAAAATGTCAGCGGTCAGTAGCGTAGCGTGGTTTATTGTAAGCTAAGGAGGTCCAGACCCCCTGAACTCCCCCCTTATATACGCCCATGGGCTCCTGTAACCTATAAGTTAATCCAGGACATGGTCCGTCTGTGTGCTGAATTTAAACTCATCTCATCAAATGTGTTTGTAAAGATGTTTAGATATATGAAAATATAGGTGAGTGTTTTTGTTTGGTATGATAAAAAATATTGAGATAAGTTTTTTGTCATTTCCGTTTGAAGCGAAACTGGCTTACATTGATTATTTTTACAATCACTATCTCGTAGTATGCACATACAACCACTCATGATTTTGTAATAAATTTGATTTACAGATTAAGAAACAGCCGTTTTTTATCTGTGAAAAGTGCACAATGGGACCTATATTCCAGGAAAATACAAACACGCGGGCGCTGGTGCCACTGAAACTATAGCAAACATATCTATGTATTGTGTTTTCAAGCTAAAAGCTACAGCAAAGGTCTATGCCCGGCTCCAATCTGTTACAGTTCAATGTACTTTAAAACTTTTTTAATAACGATGCGTTCCCGCGGTATGGTGTAAAATCGGCGAGTGTCACTCGAGTACGTTTGTTGGATGTAATTGTGGTAGAAATTTCGATTAGCGGCTCGGCGCGGTCGATGTTCTCTGGCAAGGAGCGTTACGAGCAGAGGTTAGATTTCGGAATGTTGAGAAATGTCTTGGTAACGTCTTTTGTTATTTTTAAAGTGGCTGATAAGTGATAAGGAATATTTGTACAGATAGTTGTAAGCATTGAGGCTTTAGGGGTACAATTTTGTTATATGTTACAAGTTAAAAGTACCTATTTATTTTAATTTACTACACTGGAAACATCAGACTAATCCATACTAATAGATTATAATATACTAGCTTTTGCCCGCAGCTCCGCCTGCGTTAAAAAGTATTTCCGGGATAAAAGTCCCGCTTTATATTTTCCCGGGATAAATAGTAGCCTATGTGTTAATCCAGGACATGATCTACCCGTGTGCCAAATTTAATCGAAATCCGTTCAACAGTTTTTGCATGAAAGAGTAACAAACATCCATACAACTATACTTACAAACTTTCGCGTTTATAATATTATATATAAGTAGGATAAAGCTGAAAAGTTTGTTTGTTTGTTTGGTTGAACGAGCTAATCTCAGGAACTACTGAACCGATTTCGAAAATTCTTTCACTAATATGAAGGTACATTACTTCTGAGTGCTATAGGCTGTTATCCCGGGAAAATATTATTATCCCGGAAAAAGCCGCGAGCATCACCTAGTAATTTCATAAAATATTACCTACTTCTAATCGTAATACTCCAGTTTAACAATTGCCTAGTTAAAATATTTTTTTTAAACGCATTAAAATAAATCATTGTTTCTTATGTGATTGCTATTTTCACCGGATTCTTCCAATATAAACCGAAGTTCCTACTATGACCGTAAAATGTGCATCAATCAAAAGTCATTATAGGCCATGTGATCACAGTTCACAGATTAGTTCGGCACTTGGGACACGAGCTAATTGACTGCCTAAAAATATTTGTACTTTAATTGGATGACACTGAACGATAATTGGGCGACAAGTGTCATTAAAATATTTATATTTTTGCTTTAAATATATAGATATTATGGAGCTGAAATGTATGTTTATGTAGCTCTTTTTGAGATCAGTAGTCAGTGTTTGGGACTTTAATTAAAAATAACTATTATTTAATAAAATTTAAAATTCAGTATACAAATAACCCTGACATCAAAATATATTACCAGCTATCTTTAATGTTTCTAAATAAATACATTACGAATACTTCTAGCATAAAAATCTGTTTCTATAGAAGCCACGAAACAGTCCCAAAGTGAATGGGGAAATTCAATTTCTATACAAACTTACTTACTTAAACTCACCCCTTTCTCCTATTGGGGTAGGCAGAGACTATGGAGCGCCAAGTGCTACGATCCAAGCATACCTCTTTCGCTTCTTCCAGTCATCAGTCTCTTCATACATGCTCGTCGGTTACGAGAACTCCTTATTTGACCCTTCTTTAAGAGGTCGTCAATTTGGTCCATGAAGGTACGTCTAGGACGTCCTCGTCCGACACTACCACTTACTTTCGCGAAATAAATTTCTTTCGTTACTCTTCTTTCGTCCATCCTTGCAATGTGACCAAACCACCGAAGCATTCCTTTCTCAATCTTAGTCACTACATCTTCTTTCAATCCACATTTTTCTTTTATCACGCTATTTCTCACTCTATCACTTACTTTCATCCCATACATACTTCTCAGAGCTCTCATTTCCACTGCATTTACCTTACTTACATGCTTGCTCTGCCATACCCACGACTCACTCCCATACATTAGTGTTGGCGCCAGGACTCCTTGGTGAATAGCTAACCGAGCGTTATTAGAAATATTTTTGTTAGCCATAATCGAGTACAAGGCGCCATTGAAAATATTTATGAGATCACATCCCCAAAGTTTCCGCGAAACAGGTAAATCACGGGTCCTTTCTCAAGAAACCATCATATTTAGGTATTTGAGCAATGTTTAAAAAAAAAGTGTTTGTGTACTTATGTACACGCGTTAGAAGTTATACTTCTTAAATCTTTTTAATTATCTTTCCCCCTATTCTATTAAAAACTAAAATGTTGACTATAGCTAACTTCGGTGTCCGTTTTTCTCGCGACGGTGTGCGCGCGCATCGTAAAAATTTACTCTCATAATTTTTCCCTAACGCGCCAAAAGAAGTATAACTTCAAAAACTGCGTGTAGCAGGTATTAATTGTTAACAATATTTTTGCACTTTGAACTTGCATTACAACTCAATTTAGAATAAACTAGCTATTGCCCGCAGCTCCGCCCGCTTGAATGAGTTTTCCCGGGACAAAAGTCCCGCTTTATATTTTCCCGGGATAAAAAGTAGCTTATGTGTTAATCCAGGGCATAATCTACCCGTGTGCCAAATTTCATCGAAATCCGTTCAGTAGTTTTTGCGTGAAAGAGTAACAAACATCCATACATCCAGACATCCATACTTCCAAACTTTCGCGTTTATAATATTAGTAGGACTAAATTAAGGTTTTCTTGTTTACGAGCCTTATTTACATCCGTGGCTATTGAAGCTTTCGGAGCTTAAAGTCGGAGCGATTCCGCGCGTCATTATTACCAAGAAGTAAAATATAATGCTCACGATACTTATTTTCGGTCCAGAATAATGAATTAAGTGTATTTAATCGAATTTAAGATGGTAAGATCCGTCAAATCCCTGGTTGGTGTTAATAAAAATAAGTTTATGGGTGATAAAATGCTGCATGAAGGGTGGTGACGGATCGCGCTGTGCTAGGAAGTGTTTCACTGATGGATGAGGCCGAGAGCTGCACATAGTAACCTAGGAAATATCACGAAATAATTACAAAAAGAGAAGTGAACATTGACAATAATTGGCTATGGACAAGTTATAATCATGACAGGCCAAGAAGCAGGCTGCTTAAAAGTAAGCAATTATTTATCTACAGACACAAATAGTGCCAGAGGAATTTTGGCTGTATTGAAGACCTTTGTCTATAGTACAGAAAAGCTGGTAAGACTGTACCCACCTAACTGGGACCGCCAAACGCATGGGAATTTTGCTATGTAACTCGTTTTGACGGGTTTCGTTCGCGATCGCCGGTATGCATCCAGAGAAACCGATCGGTATAATTCTAGAATCTTTCGATCGACCTTATATTAAAACTACAAGTTATCATCAGATTCAATGTTACATTCTCTGCCATCATAAACGACATTCCTGTTCGAGGTCGTACCAGTCTGTACACCTACGTCCATGTGACCATAATTCTAAAAACAAAACTGCTCCTCCCACTAGCCTAATCTTTTGTCAGCATAAAGGAGAAAGTTTTTAATATAAATTATAAATAACCGAAGTATCGAAAGTGAGCGAAGTTGTCCGATGTGTATCTCCTGTACAAACGTCATCAGGGTAGCTGGAGGGTCGTAACTCAGCAGCCGGCCAACGACCTCATGCTAGGGTTGGCACCTATTATATTTGCCATCGGCACTGATTCTATTAATTATTTAGGTAAAAAATACTATAATTATTCCCGAATTAGTTCTACAAAGAATTTCTTTTCTTTTTTAATAAAATTTTGATTGTATTTGTATTGATTTACCGTTTCATGGTAAGGTATTTCACATGGTACGAGTTTTCACCTTAGTTCTTAAAACGTTGTCTTATGTGTAGTTTACTCTAGATAAGTATAACTTTCACTTTGCAGTGAACGATAGCCTAGTTGCGAATGGAACCGTCTGCTGCGACAATGTCCAGAGGTCCAAAACCCAAGGCATACATCTCTGACTTTTCGAGGTTACGTGTGCATTGTTAACCGGTCAACGCCCGCTTATATATAGCTATAAGCTAATTTCCTTATATAAATGGACACCGGTGTCCACCGCGGGCGTCCAAGGATTACTCAACTATTGTTCAAATCAAATCAAATCAAATCAAATCAAATCAAATCAAGTGCAGTGGGCAGTATACAATACAGGGCTGATTGCATTGCATTGCATAATTACTTACTATAGTTTAAATTGCTGAGGAGTCAAAAATAAGCTTTATATTCCCACTTCCAAGTTCCTGAAAGATGGGCCACGTATTCATCTCACGTAAAAGTAGGTTTTCACAGGTAATTAAGATCACTTCCAATCGGATTTTTGCCTTGAATTACGAGACGAGCATGCCGTTCGCCTGATGGTAAGCGATACGACCGCCCATAAACAGTAGCATCACCATTCAGTACTTTGAGTTACAAAGTACTGCGTGGCATTCCACTACGCTCGTCATCCTGAGACATAAGATGTTAAGTCTCATTATGTCCTGTAGTTACACTGGCTACAATGTCCTTTAACCCGAAACACAACAGTGCATGCACACTGCTGCTTGGCGGTAGAAATAGATATTGCGGTGGTACCCACCCAGACGGACTCTTACATTATATGAGATGTATGTATGTATGTATGTCTAATGGGGACGTATGCAGTCGCACAGACGGGTGATCAGTTCACTTCCTTGGGAACTATTTCACCCTTAGTCCCAGTTTGGGTGGAGCTGCCACTTTCGCTTTGGTTCGGTTCGCTTCGCAGGTATCATTCCCAGGGGCCGCATTCACCATAGGGAGTTTCGGCTGTGGCACAGCTAGACCTTGGAGGCATCGTGGCTCCCTTCCAGGTGTGAACCTTCCAGGTTACCGATCTCTGCCCAGCACCGCCTTCCACTGAGGGTCCCGCCACTTTGACCTTGAATGATCATTGCAGCAGGAGCCAACAGGGGGGGCAGCGCTCAGCCTATGCGGTGAGGGCCACACAGGCTGCCAGGCCCAGTCTGCCCACATACTCTCCCACCCCCCAGGCGGCGTCCCCCAGTCCGACATAGCGTCGCTCCCCTTTCCTTGGCTATTCGTGACAGTCTCCATCCTGAAGCACTGGTTTTACTGGTGCTCCTGCAGTATGCCCCCTTCTACTCTTACAAACCTTTTTGTTGCCTTACTGTACCTTATTATGTCTCCTAGCTTTACCTCCTGTAGTTGTGCTATTTCCAGTCTGTCTGTTCCCAGTATCTCCCATCTTGGCAGAGAGTACATTGAGCACTCTGCCAGAAAGTGGATGCTGGTCTCCTCTTCTCCGCATTCTGGACACGAGGCGTCTTCGGTCTTACCTATTATTTTTAAGTGACTGTTCAGCGTACCGTGTCCAGTCATGATTCCTATAATGGTTCTTATGTCCTCCTTCCTGAATTGGAGTAGGCTTCTTGTTTTCTTCTTGTCTAGCGTCTTGATGAAGATTTTAGATTGGCGACAGCCCTTCATGTCTCTCCATCTGACGTTTGTTTCTGTAGCTATCTTCCTGCTGATTACTCCCTTCGTGACTTTTGCCGGTATAGGTAAGTACGGCTCCGGTCCTATGAATGTTTCATCAGCTCCCTCTCTCGCTAGCTCATCGGCTTTCTCATTTCCTGTGGTTCCTTGATGGCCAGGTACCCAGGCGACGATGACCTCTTTGTCGGCTGCTAGTGTGTTCAGTTTGCTTTTGCATTCTTTCACTAGGGCCGACGTTGTCTCTGGTTTGTCAAGTGCCTTTAAGGCTGCTTGACTATCACTATAAATCAGTATTGTGCTGATTTCCTTATTGGTTATTTGCTTAGTACGATCAGCGCATTCCAGAATGGCCATTATTTCCGCCTGGAATACGCTCGCATATCTGCCTAGCTTTATTGTGGTTTCTTCTGTGTTGGGTGGCGTGGTTATAAATATTCCTGCCCCCGACAATCCTGTTGATTCCTTCCTGGATCCATCTGTGAAACATTCCACCGACTTATCATGGTCGTGTGGAAGTTCCCAGTTTTCTCTTTGTCCTATATGTATTCTGTATTTTTTGTCGAAGATCTTTTGTTTCTGAATTAGATCATTGTTTCCCAAGATCATCGACATTTTTCCTTGAATTGTATTGATTACATCTTTGTGTCCTTTGTTTGTGGAAGTAGTTTTCCACAGTCCATAGGACTTTAATCTGTAACATTGTTCTAATGCTCTCTTTTTAGCCTCCAGATCCAGCGGTATAAATCCTAGAATGATGTCTAGTGCCGCAGTTGGAGTAGTTCTTAGTGCACCTGTAGTCATTAGCCCAGCGAGTCTCTGTACCTGGGCTAGTTTCTTGTAATTTGCCTTTATGGTCGCCCTATGCCACCATACCAAGGCTCCGTACAGTAGTCTTGGGAGTATGATGGCCTTGTATATCCAGTAGGTTATATTCGGCTTCATACCCCAAGTCCTACCTATCGCTCTATTGCATTGCATCATCGCTATTTTAGCTTTTGTGCATTGCTGGCTTATGTGCGAATTGAACAGTAGTTTGTCATCCAGCACTACTCCTAAATATTTGATTTCTTTAACTATTTCTAAATTTCTGCCATCTATTACAATTGGTAACAGATCTTTGTTCTTCCTCTTTTTGGTAAACAGAACCACCTTAGTTTTGTCTGGATTGAGGTTTAGTCCTCGCTCCCTACACCACTGTAAGGCTATTCTAATTGCCATATTTAATCTACTGCACAACATATTGAGGTCCTGTCCCACTACTAGGATAACCCCATCATCGGAATACGCCTGCATGTATATGTGCCTGCGATTTATTTCCTTGATGAGGTCATCCAGCAGCAGGCACCACATTAGGGGAGACAGGCAGCCCCCTTGCGGAAAGCCCCTGTTTGCCCTAACCGTGTACGTTATGTCACCTAGTTCAGCTGTTATTAATCTTTGACTCAGCATGTTCATAATCCAATTTCTTATTAGAGGATTGATGCCTTCTCTATTTAGTGAGGATTCTATCGCGTATGATGTCGCTTTGTCAAAGGCGCCCTCTACGTCGAAGAAACACCCAATTGCTGATTCTTTCCTCTCCAATGTGTTCTCGATTGTAGCCACCAGGTTGTGGAGAGCTGTCTCCGTGGACTTGTTCTCCATGTATGCATGCTGATTTGCATGCAGTGGCTTGCTACCTCTTCCTATTTCTTCTCGTATGTGTCTATCTATTAGTTTCTCTAGTGCCTTTAATAAGAACGACGAGAGACTAATGCATCTAAATGATTTTGGATCTTGATATGTCTTCTTACCCGGCTTGGGTAGAAAGACAGCTCTTACTTTCCTCCAGCTTTCCGGTATATATCCAATTATTAGACATCCCATGTAGATTGCTAGAAGGTCCTCCTTGATATACTTGAGTGCATGTTGTAGCATCTTGGGAAAGATCCCATCCGGTCCTGCTGCCTTGTATGGCGCGAACGACGAGATGCTCCATCTTATTAGCTCTTCACTAACAACAGATTTCGTGGCATCACCGAGAACAATACTGGGCCCCCCCGTCACTTCACTCCTTGTGGGTTCCGTGCTCTCAGGGAAGTGGGCGCTCATCATTGTTCTCAGCACCACGTGGGGATCCGTTATCAGTTCGTTGTCTATTTTCAAACTCCCCAGTTTGCATGTCTTGTCGCTGGCTAAGGCTTTTACCAACCTTGCTGCTTCCGGATACTCCGTAATGGCAGCGCAGTAGGTGTTCCAGCTTTGCTTACTTTCCTTCCTGCACTTATTGCGCATTTTGTTTCTTTGTGCCCTGTATAGATCCCAGGTGGCGTCGTCGTTCTTTTTTTAGCGCCACTCTGAGGGCACGTCTTGTTTTCTTCCTGTCCTTGCTTAATGCTTTTGTCCACCATGCCTGTCCCTTGCCGTTTGTCACCTCTCGGAGGGGGCATGCTTTGTGGTACGCTTCTTGCAGTGCTGTTTCCAGCTTTTTACATTTTACATTATATGAGATACCTACCACCAGTAAAGAGAAAAGTAAATAGATAGATATATTGGGGGCTTCGTAAATAAAATCGATCAGATGGCAGCCCTACTCGCCACCCGCGTTACAATACTCATTACGCATATTTACACCCCACGTCTTGAAGTTTATGAGCCGAGTTCGTTCACAGGTGCCGGCGACTCAATCAGGTACGTGGTACTATGAATTCTGATTTAACGCTAATCTCTTGTATGCAATTCTGATTATTTTTAACCCACACAAAAATTATGATTTAATGTAACGTTATATAATATAGTACGATACTATTCTTTAACATAACGAGCTTGTTATATTCAATTGGCTACATTGTGTAATAAAATATTGAGTAATAATTGTTAGACAACAGCAGTGTGGGTTTATCAAAATATACGTGAATTTCCAAGATTGGTACTCGCCTTTGAGATGGAAATAAAGCTAATTTACTGAGGGCATATCCTCTTAAGGTTACCTCCTTTTGTCCTAACAAAATCAAATGCCAAACACTTTGAGTAGGATCACAAGCGTTATGACCTTTTAAGGCATCTAGAAGTAAGCACTTACATTGTTTGTCCAGGACGTGGTAAACATTCGGTAGGTCATCGACTTGGCTCACGTTACAGACTACTTTACAGGGAAGTATGATTTATAGTAACCATCTGTCTTAATGATGTATCACTAATTAAGCTAAAAGCCTTTGAGGGCTGGAGCACATAGATACTGTTTTTCATATTTTTGGCTGACAATTTATTTTAGTGAATGCACCGGCTTGTAAGTACAGTGTATTAAGGAATTTATATTCTGTTCTGCTTTATTTATTTTATACGGGTACGGCAACTGACCCCACTGCATCTGACAGTAATGTAATTAATGGCGTAATGACGCCCTGTACAGTCGACACAATTATGCCGGCCTGTTTGAACCAGATATACACAGGCTGATCGTGGAACGCGACATTTCTTACGTGGGCCACTATGGCAGATATTAGCACGTTGTGGACGGTGGTCGCCATCTGGTCGGATATCTGTATCCGTATATATTCTACCACCAACACCCTGGAATAGTAATGAATGTAGCCCAATTGATCCTGGAATAGGGTGGGTCAAAAAACTTTTTTTTGTAATTATCTATTCTAATAGCAATAATATGGTGTCACCTGGGGCTGGTATGGCGTGTGTAAAATATTTTTGTAATTGGTATAGTATATCTGCCTCCGGATCAGGTTTGAATTTTGAAATTTTCATTAAATTTATTAATTTTTCAAAGTAATCGTAATAATAAATATGCACCATTTATGCTTTAAAAACTGTTTATATTTATATTAAAATGAGGTCTAATATTACAACGGTACCGAACACATTAAAAATACCCTTGTTAGATGTAAATATTTCATTAATCGCAAAGTAATCTTTTAGTCGTTTAGTTGCGTTGCATTTAGCTGGAACAAAGTTGTATTACTTTCATTTTTTTAATTGTATTCGAAAAGCTTTTAAATTTACTGTATTTGGTAATACAAGTGACTTGAAAGATTATATTATGCCTCTGACTTACACGAAGATGTTAGATGTATTGAAGTGCTAAGAGTGGACCAAAATTGAAATGAAATAAGCCAAAAATAGGACAAAGGAACCAAATTTTCAAGAAGTTACCATTATTGTCATCCTAAAAATAGATAGCATAATGAAAGAAGACATCAATAGCAATGATTTCACATGTTATACTGCAGCAAATACTTAAAACTTATCACCTCAAATTCTAAAATATTTTAAAATCTTACCCTAACATAACTAAAAAAAGTTTAGGTCTTCTAAACACTTCTATACTCGTTTCTAGCAAAATTTTACTTAATAATTTTTCTTACAAGTGCTCAAATATCGGTAATACAACGCAACAGTTATTTCACCTCTCCTGAAAATCTACTGGTTGTACTGGGATTTCAGACTCTGAAAAATATATAAAAGAGTTGGTTTTGCGTCGTATTTTGAGTGAAAATGTTGAAAAATCTTAAAAAATTAGGCTGTTTCAGGTTCCAGAAGTAAACCATGGATGCAAGAGTTTATTGCGATCTTATAAACTGGCAGTATCATGTTACAGAACCACCTCTCCCAAAGCAAATCTCGACCGAAGAGCTGTAATCTCTCATTGTTTGAGGAGGTGACAAAAAAGATGATTTTTTGCGTTTTTTTGTTTTTGGGAGGTCAGTGGAAACTTTTAAGAAAGCTTTAGGAACTTTCTGCACGAAATTAGGATGTTAGGGGTTCATCAAAGCTTAATCGAGTCTCGTAACCTTATGCCAAACTTTGATAGTAAAAAGGATTTTTGGGTAGAATAGAGTAACTCCACAAGGAAAACCTATTCACTTATGCCTGTATAACTATATAATTAATTAAAATACAGTATAGTTACTTATCTTTTTTATTAATTAAATCCACCTTTAGTTAAAATAATAAGCAGTTAAAATAGTTATCAGTAACAAGATTTTTTAAAATATTTCAAAATTTCAAGTTATATCCGGAGGCAGAAAATAGTATCCGATTATTATAATTGTTTCTGAAATAGTTCATATAACCACAAGACACGTTTTTATTGCTATTACAAGTCAATAAAATAACTTTTTTTTTTCTCCATACAAAAGTGACCCACCCTATCCTGGAACGCAATTCGCTGAAAGGACCCACTATGATAGATTTTTCACTACAAGTAGGGTTGATGTCCACTCAAGATAGAAAATATATTATTATACTGGAAAATACACTAGGAAATCTTTGAGGTAGTTGTGATTTTATTTCATATTATAATATCATGCCTTCGGGAAGCGACTGAATCGCAACGCAGTTTTATGTGTCGTGGCCCTAAGTTCGTCGTGTCTAAAATTAATTACTGGTGGCGTCATTAGTGAAGGTGAAAGAGATTTTTTTACTAGAAATATCAGTTCAGCTTTTATGGTGTTAAATGGATATGGCAAAGCTGCAGTTTTGTACAATATTTTATAGAGAATTAATAATATTCGATGAACGATCGAGGTGCTGAAGCTGCTGCTGACCGAGGTGATAAAAAAACTGAATTAAGTAACTGCTTTATAAAGGTAACCGAGTAAATATTTTTTGCTAATGTAAAGCTTGAACAACCGGTTCAAGCAAAGAGGGACAGGTAGCAGGATTGATAACAAAAAAAATTGAATTGAAAATATCTCGTAGTTTCCGATACCTTCTACGCAAGAATTACTCGCTCGCTCGCTCGCATACTTACGCCTTTATCCCCGAAGGGGTAGGCAGAGGCCCAACTAGTGCACCCACTTTTCGCCGTGCGTATTCCGTCCCATGATGTGATAGGGGGCGAGCCTATCGCCATATCGGGCACAAATTCCAGACTCCGGGCTGATACTGAATAGAAATCCAATATCGCTTTGCCCGACCCGGGGATCGAACCCGAGACCTCAGCATTGCAGTCGTACCGTAATAGGACTACGCCACCGAGGCAATCTTGCAAGAATTACTGACTTGCTATAAAGTCAAAACAACGTTTCGTTTATCGTATAAAACAAATGTCAGTTAATCTACTCGTAGGGGTTAACGCGCCGAGTAAACCCATCGCCATCCGAAATAATCTTATACCAAAAAAACGCATCCAAACATCTAAAAAGCTTCATGAATCCTAAGGACCACTCGGGTAAGTAAATAAAAACGTGTTTCAATCTGCGAGAGCGTTTAAATTCGGAGTTGTCATCGTATTGTTTCACTAAGCCTTGGATCTGATGTCCGGCGGTACAAACATTTCCAGTGAAGGAACTTTGTTTATGGAATATTGGGTTTTGCTCACGACTTCTCCTGAAAAAGAAAGAAAACATTTATTGGCAACTAGTTGGGTGGTAAACATAATTATTTACTATAGGGAACGTGTACGAACGGTGGCAGCACAAAAACGACACAAATTTATTTTATTTTATTCTTATAGGGAACTAACAGCTAGGTTACAAATAAATTATAAGTTTCCACAGATAAATATTTTAGAATATAAGTAATTAAATCAAAATTACAGTCGGTTGAGACACAGCACACCAACGCGACGGCCAGTTTACTTACTGACTGCAAAGGCAAAAGCTAGCTGGTTACTTGTACCAAAATTGCAACTGTATTTTTTATGGTTTTACTAAGCCTTTACCCTTACCTGTACAGTCTATAAAGAAACCGGCTGACAATAGGTACATGTGATGTATGCAAACTAACATAATCAAGAACAAGAGCCACATGTGGATAAAAATAGTAACTTTTCAAATCTATAATTTATGTATATCTTTTAATATGGCAAAAGTGATAAAATATGGATTCCGGTCGAATATTATTGCTAACCAGCGTGGACAGAATTTATGCTTTTTTGGGAGCTAGTTATTTTGATGTTATTGAAGCAAAATAAGGAAGTTATGTTCCCTTAATTACAGATTTGTTTGTATTGAATATTGTCTTCAAAATTTCTTTATTTTCAAAAATGCCGTAACGATACATTTCTAAATGCATTTGGAACACATACATAAGTATGTTTTATACAGCTTTTATTATTTTTGTCGATTTTCCCATAACCATGGAATATAAGTACTTAGGTACTATTCTTGGGAATGTAATAGAATTTTACACCATTTGATTTGTTTATTTTTATGTTTTGGGGCATACCGATACACAGCAATACCTTATCAACAAATTAAATGTTATTTTTTATCCTTTTAATATCAATATTTTACGTCAATGCCGTCTCGATATGCTGAAAGATTCAGATTGCGCCACCAGATGGCAGAGCTTACGACGTGCACGTTCCTTACAAATGTAAGTACTTATGAGGTAGACCTGTGTAAAGACGTTTCTGAGTTCTGACTATAACCTGTTTTCAAACAGAACCCTACAGTATTACATATTGGTAAAAGCATGGTACCTACCTGTTCAGACTTTTGCATACAAGAGAATTTTTGTTCACTGTAACAACTTATTATCCCTCTCAAATGTAGAATTGATGACACGCACGTTTTCAGAATGTTAGACTTACAGAAAAGCCTTGGTTTATTTTTAGGACCATCCATCTGTGCGACGTCAACCTTTCGACGTCATCCGGGGCAAATAGTTTTAGAAAACCCATGTGGTGCCCGATCTGGCTATCGAACCCAAGGTCATTGGGTGAACACGTAAACAATGGTAGCTGATTACATCTAGCACCGTGCCGCTATACTAGAGATCTTTAATATTTTATTATATTCTCTAAACACAACGCAATAGGGAACATTAAAACAAAATCCTGAATATATACGCCCTAAGTACCTACTAAAATTAAAATGTATAAATATATATTCATCCTTCGTTTTTAGTTCTAATATTATAAAATTCTAATCTGGTGGGAGTTGTCTAACTTTTAGCATGAATAATATATTGCTGACTAGCTTTTGCCCGCGGCTACGACCGCATTAAAGATTTTTTCCTGTATAAAAGTCACTTTATATACAAACTATATATACATTTTATAACAGTATCCGTTATAATTGCGAGTACAAGTATGCAGAGTAAACTGATGCAGATCGAGAGATCTTGCAATATGGTCGGTCAGCGGCACTTTGGTACAAAACGCCGTTCGTCCAGTATAAGTAGATCCCGACTTTTGTCAGAAAGGCATTCGCATTCACAATAGAACATATAAGTTATTTCTCTACTATATAATGCATGTATTATACATATAAACCTTCCTCTTGAATCACTCTATCTAGTAAAAAAAACCGCATCAAAATCGGTTGCGTAGTTTTAAAGATCTAAGCATACATAGGGACAAAGGGACAGACAGCGGGAAGCGACTCTGTTTTATATTAAAAATTATATTTTATATTAATATTTAGTATTAAAAATCTAGCCTTTTATGACGTCTCTGGCTTTTAGTTATCGGTAAAGTTAATAAAAAGAAAGACTTCTTAATGAATGAAGTCGCACACAGCTATGCAGGAACCGTGTGCTATCAGGGACAAAAAATATAAATAAAGATTTTTTTATATGTATACAAACTATTGCTAGCGTCTACATTTCCATTATTCCAAGATTCCTGAGAGGGTTATGCACACAAATGGGAAATGAAAAATTAAGTATTTCTCAAGTATATACATGAACTGCTTTAAACATAATGAAAAACAAAATATTTTTTTGTAATATTATTATGCACTGTACTTTATATCTCTGAATTGATTATGAGCAACATTAAAGTTACATCTGCCCGTTCTTCTCTGTTGGATATTGGTTGTCGACCTGATGGTAGAATTAATATTGAGATTTTTTTTTTACATTTTATGGCTTCAAATAAATTATATAATTTCATCCGCATGAATGTTTTTCTCAAAATAAAAATCTTAGATACTATGATTTTTTCCCTGTTAAAAATATAGCATTCTGGGATAACGTATCTCCCTTTTGAATTAAGTAATTTTCACAATCGAACCAATAGACACCGACATTAGCGCCATCAAATAAAAAAAAGTATTTTTAAATAGTACAGATGCTTCATGATGTCGAGATGTTTGCAAGTAAAAAAATACATGGCATCTAAATTATTGTCTTATACCTCCCCTGGGGATCGAACCCTACACTCACCAGATACCTTCAAACATATAATACCATGACTAAACCAGCGTGTCCCAGCGTGTTAATGTTAGTAAACAAGTAATTCTATAGAAGACTCTGTCTCAGATTCCCATTGTTTGACACATAACAATAGCGAACCGATTTAATAGCAGAGGCTCTCGGGTTTCTTCTTTTAAAATTCCCTCAAGCCTTTTGAACTTCACTTAAATCTTTTAAGATATTGTTTTGTAATTAACAAAATGATATAAAATTCTTTTGGATGGCGGTAGAGGTGGAAAAAGGTCTACTGTTTGAGGTTTATTCTTTTGGTAATATTATGTTTGACAGTATGTTAATGACAAAAATGGAGGTTTATATTAGAGGACGTGGTGTAGCTAGGGGGTCATGACCCCGGGCCGCACATGAAAATAGAGCCTACGCGGAGAGCGGCGGGTGCTGCAATTCTTTTTCAGTATAGTTGAATTTTTTTGGCTCCAGCCAGATTGGCCTGAGCTGCAAATTATACCTAGGTATATAGACTTTGTGAAGATTAGGTGGTTTTTGCCTTTTAACGGCATGAATAAACTTGATAAACTTACGTGACGCAAAATATCGGGCTCTTCCAATTATAGCCCATGGTAGACGTCAACGTTAAGTACTTCTTAATTCAATTATCTATCCTTAACTTCTTGTACAGGGAATAATTTAATTTATATTTCCACCCCGCTCTATTTGAATAATTTTGTAGCTTGCAAGTTGCATGGGCGGTTGTATTGGGACTCCGGATAGTCTCGTAAATAGTTTAATACTTTCATCTCCAAATACAATCTGAATATGTTTATATCTTCAATAAAATAAATTTTAACTTACCAATAAAAATTACAACCTCAGAACTTATAGACAAAGAAAATTCATAGATTTACGACGTCGCGTCACGGCTTGTTATTGCGGTTGGAATCCAGAGTCGACGCACTAATATTTCCTAATGCGATGTATTAGCCTTTCCAGATAAATACAAAATACTCCGAATTTTCATTCGTTGAAGATTTATAGCTAAAGTTTCGCAGCTACAATATTCTGGAAGAGCAGCGTTATATGAAATTAAGAAATTAATAGTCGTGGTGGATCTAGGAAAGTCTACTGAGTATGCAAGGCTGTTCACCTTTTTAACAGTCGGGTCAAAAATATGATTTAAAACGTACAGGCGGCCACCGCAGGAAGTTTTTTATAGTTCTTAGTTAGTCGTCATATATATACGCAATTTTTTTTCAAATTGACACATGTTTTAAAAATTCACGCGGACTAGGTCTATTTACCTATTCTATTTACAAAAACATGGGCTTAAAATTTACCCATTATAAAACAGGCCCATATTATCATTCTCTAAATAGGACGTTACGATAACTATTAACTTCCTTGTCAGTAAATTACTATTGAAATCAGCATTCCCCCGAAATTCATTCATTGTTGTTGGTTATAGCACAGAATACTGAATAGGTTATAGTTTGTGCGTCGTGTTTAATAGTTCGAATAGAATGTTCTGGAACTTAGTATTAATTATTCGTGGTTCATTTTGCAGGTAGTCGGGGAATTTTGATACGCGCGAGGGAATGCTTAATTGATTGATCCTGGACTGTGTGGGTTTATGATGAAGGATGATTTACGTAATTATAGGTACTAATGGTTGAGGTTTTGTGTTCAAATCCTAATTTACTCATTTATAATTTTTGATTTGATCAATGCAATTATTCATGATTAGTCTATATAGAGTCGCTTCTTATTATTTATTTATACTAATATTTAATATTGTGAGTTTGTTTGTAAGGTATAACCCGTTATGAGTAGGTTTGTTAGGTATAACCTCAGGAATTACTGTACTTATTATTAAATTTATTTCATTGAACGAACTATAGCCTGTCATTACACAGCATCAATTTATTTCGATTTAATTACTTTTATTCCCAGAAAAGGCAAACAAAAAAGACTTACACATGCTCAGTAGACCAGACGTGTTCTAATTGATCAGCCTATCCTTCCGGAACAGGTGCTTGACCGTATGTAAATTAAATCACCTTTAAAGGGCACTGTTATGTGTCCCATTATGCATTGACAAAGCTGATATGAATGTTACGCCCACACGAACAGTACAATAAAGCGTTCCATCACCAGGGGTCAGTAATAAAATTTGCACAGTTTACAACCCCTGGCACTATTGTGTGCCGGTCGTTCACCCCGCATTGTACCTGTACAAAAATTACATTTATCGCATTCTGTTTTGTGAAAAATATTTTTCGATAAATTTTATGTGCCGGTCTTTCGGTGGAATTCGGAGTAATAAAGTTTCTATTGTTCGTGAATAGATGGCGTTGTTATGTGAATTGGTCGGTGGTCCTAGGAACCTGTGTTTAGAAAAGCGGGAATTTTATTAATAATTTTTAATGGTTTCAGTATCGTAAATATGTTATTGGTATTAAAACATGCAGATGCTTCTCAAGTATTGGGCAAGTTCTCATTAGTGGAAAGAAAATAGTTTTAAGCTATTGCATAGGTTCTATCGCGGGCCTTGAGCGTGGAGACCGAATCCAGAAATTCCGTAACGAAAATAACCTCACATCTTTTTTATCTTACTAATATGAACCTTAAATACAATGCGTAGAAGCTATTTCCCCAGCGTTGGCACGGCACGAGTACAAAAGAATCGAACGTAACATTATTTTTTCCTCCATTTGACCGCGCCAAATGGAGACGGCCGCGCTCAGTACTAACCGATCCAGAGGACGACATCACTCTGGCAATTCGCGAAAAGAACGAGTTTTTAAAACTCTTACACTCCACAAGACCGCAGTTCCGTCCTCGCCGTCGAGGACCTCGCCGCGTTCCCCGTCGCCCTCCCGACCCCCATGACAGTTCCGGCCCGGGTGCCGATGTAAACAACCCGAACTGATAGGATTAGGTAAAAATCCTTCCCCCCCACTAATCGTTGAATGTCTCATTCTCCCCTCAGCGACCGTCCTGAGCCGAGGTTCGTAACCCGTTAGTGGGTTGCCCTCAGCATGGTCGCTTAAATTCAGGGTTGCGAGCGCGTCAGCGTTCACCCTAAAGACCGGTGTGGCCAGAAAAGCCGACCCTCGTCAGGCTACTGGCAGATAAAAAAAAAAAAAAAAAAAAATTCAAATTTTGATTTATTCTACTTTGGTTGTGATGACCATTGCATTTCTGACATTTATCAATAACAAGACTAAAAGTGCGTTGCTCGCGTTTAAAAATCTACTTTATGTGGTAAGCGTAAGATCGAATTTGTGTTTAGTCAATCAAAATTTGTGATAAAAAATGCTATGCAATAGCTTTACCGGGGCAGTCTCCGAGTGCCACACGTATTTTTTTTTATACTATTTTAAAACCTTATTCGCTGAAAATAAAATGAGACTTGTTTATATTTCTATGAAACATAATTTATCATTTAAAAAAATGCTTTTTAGTTTGTACGCGTATATGAAAATTGATAACAGTAGTGGATTTATTATGAGCAGGTACGTGTAGTCAGCTATGAAAATATCTGAATAAATTTAAAAAACGTAGACTTTAAAAACCACATTAATTGTAAACGTTTAATTAAATATTTTTTTATCTTAATTCTTAAGTAAAGAAAATGCTTTTAAATTTAATTTTTTAATTAAAAATTTGGAGATATGACATAAAAAGCGACTTGATATTTTAAATTTTTGTGGTTGACTGTACAATAAAAATAATTGATTAGCGTAAAGTTACGTGAACACGGCGAGGGACTACCGTGAAGCGTGAGCCTCCACGTGACACTCCTGGAGAGCTGCGGGATTGTGGTAAAACTAGGTTAAATATAATTAGTCTCAGGCTTCTTCTGCGTAGAGTGGGAATTGTGAGTCTCATGTTTGATTCAATATAATAATCTATGATAAGTAAAAACTTTGGAAGATTTAATTAATATTTTTGGTATACAATAAGCAGGCGATTACGTATTTTTAACCGTCTTCAAAAAAGGAGGTTCTGTACTCGACGGGTAAGTTTGTATGTCCGAGATTTTCTCAAAAACTACTAATCCGATTTGGATGGGGGCTTCGGTATTCAAATGTATATTTTCTAGGGAAGGTTTTAGTATGTAATTTGAAGATCTGATGAAGATCTTCAGAGATAGACAATGGAACTCTTCAATAACTAACAGCAGATGACCCGCGAAAGCTGCAATCGTATATCTATGATGTATTGTTTACACCTATCCGTAATTAACTAACAAAAAGCAACAAATAAAAACTTTTTAACAAAAAATAAAACCGACTTCAAAACCACTACCAACAAACCAAAAAAATATTTAACTTTATATACGTATATTTGGAGTCGGTGCCTAATTTAAATTGCCAGCTAAGCAAGTAAATACACGAAAAAATATATGAAAAAAATGTTTAAAGTTGTGTTTTGAAGTCGGTTTTGTAGACTGTGGCGTAGTTGTATTACGGTACGACTGCAATCCCGGGGTCTTGTAGTTGGGTTCGATCCCCGGGTCGGGCATAGTGATATTGGATTTTTCTATTCAGTATCCGCTCGGAGTCTGAAATTTGTGCCCGATATGGCGATATGCTCGCCACCTATCACATCATGAGACGTTATACGCATGGCGAAAAGTGGGTGCACTTAGGTGCGCCTCTGCCTACCCCTTTGGGGATAAAAAGGCGTGAGTGTGTGTGTGCGTGTGTAAATATACACAACTTTTATTTCATATACAGTAATAAGACTACTCAAAATAAGAGATTGCAAAGTACTGTAATGCTCTCTTAAATCTGAAATATTATAGAAAATAGTCTAGGTATATCTTCTATCGGTATAAAATATAAAAATGAGTGTGTATATGTATGTTCCCTATAGAGCAGTGGACCCTTCGCCACTGCTATAGAGTCCAAAAAAGCTGAAGTGATCTTAATAAAATGTTTAGGTAATTTTCAGATTAATCAACGGGTAAACCTGTGGAGTTTATTAACGATCGGACCACCAGAAGTCATGTAGCTATAGATAGTTAGTGCTACCCGTGCGAAACCGGGGCGGGGCGCTAGTACGCTATAAACGAAATGGAGTTTTCACTATCCGTAAATTCTACAGCCGGTATGTAAAACCTTATTTCAAATAAAAAATAACTTTCGTCTAACCACAGGTTGATTAAATACAAAAAGTTTGTAACAGAGTTTTTCAGCCACTTTCTACAAGTAAATTTGTGGGAAATAAGTTTTCGCGCTATAATTGCACGACCCAAACAATACGGTCCTGTCTTTTTATTTTGTCTGCGAGTGGATCCGAACTGCGACGATTTACTGCCAACTATTTATAGCTTTGTATTTGAAAGAGATTTGTGACTTCAATAGATGGGGATTTTTATTTGTTTTTAATGTGATAATTGCATTCAAAGTTAGCATTTTTCATCTTATATTTTACAGTGATTTATTTTAATTTTTTTGCTTAGTTCAAGGAATAATATTCTCGGCGTTCCATATAAAACATTTTGCTTGGTGTCTGCGCAGCATTATTTGAGCTAGACTCAGTGGATAGGTACCACCATATAATATTATAGATAGTTTTGGCGTTGATCAGATGTGCACGCGTAGAGTTCTTTGAAGAACATTATAAAGAGTGTAACATATAACTATATTAATGTTTTAGGGTGAAGAAACTGGTGTAGAGCTTCGTGTTGAAGTTTCGAGTAATATTGCTACTGGCATATGGCATTAAAATAAATTGTAATATTTAAATAAAACTATTTTTACGGATTTTATCGCGGTTTTTTAATTTATATTTTCTCCCGACGTTTCGAAGGCTTTGCAGCCTTCATGGTCACGGGGCGGACTGAGGTGTTGGTAGTCCGAAATGTAAAAGTTACAATATCTACCTACATTTAACAATTATAAAAGTTTTTTAAAATTATCAGTTGTTGACGGTCCGATCTACGCAGAACGAGCTCACAGTGTCTTGAAGTCTGGCAGCCGGTCTTTTGGGTTCTGATTTAATTAAATGTATGACAGGATCCCAAGCTTGTGCAAGCTTCCAACCATCTTCTCTATTGATTATAATATTGTTTGTCACGTCCAGTCAAAATAATTCTATGTCACAGCGTTTGCTTTCGAGGTTATTGATTCGCCCGGTAACGTTTCACGAGACATTTCAGTGTTTGTTATACAAATAAATATCAGCATTTATTACACTATCCGCACGATTGAGATTCCGACAACGAATGTCTTTGTGATGTTCACTAAATTACCCCAATCGGTCATATCTGTGAGTGGAATGGAGATTAAAATAATTGCCGTAGATGCGACAATTTTGTGAACAGGAATTATAATTGAAACGTTTTAGGAAGATTTTGATATGATGATCAAAATTATACTTATCAATTTAATTAGCAACTATTGTCAATTAATTCACTGATATTCAAGTTTAAAAATTTGACACAACTTACAATTTTATAATAATTTCATGAAACTAATATTTATGGCTTGTTGCCGCCATTGTGTGTCTGTCTTGGGCAACAGTTTACCGCATCTACGCGGCGCGGCGCGGCGTCTCGAATGTAATATCTGTTTATTAGTCTAATCTTGTTGTCGGGATTAAATCAAAATAGATGTATTTTATGTGATACTAAAGCGCTTTTCTGTACACTAAAATACAATCTGAGTAAGTTGTTTAAGTGGCATTCTCTCCTTATTTCACCATTTGTTACAATATTTTTCATGTTAGCAACGTTTTAGTTTTTTGATATCATAAGTTGTCACCAATATTTTTTTAAGAATAAACGCTGCCTTAGTTTATTTTCATAGTTTTACATAATTGAAATATTAGGTATAGTGTTGGATAGGACACGACATGAAATTGAGTTTGTAAGAGTAGCCTCTTTTTTACACTAAGCCAGTACAATGACCTACTTCAAATGAGGCGAGGCGTACTGGCTACAATTGCAATATATAGCATCCGTCTCGCTCTCTCTCTGTCCTCTACGGCCTGTGGAGACAAGTGAAACACTCAAATGCTGGTACATGAATAATATTTATTGTTTAAGAAATTGCTATATAATATATAATAGTTGTATACTAATACATGAACTTAAAGCTAGGTGCATACTACACTACACGTCCCGTTTTATAAAATAAAAAAAATAAAAACATTTTTTTTTTTTTTATAATAATGCATTTGATTATACAATTTCTGCAATAAGTATATTATGTATAAGTAGTTATATTTTTTTTTTCATTTTACCCTTTTTTATATATATTTCGTCACAATATTTTTTCATTATAATACTTAGTTCTATTCTTATGGACTATATCTTCCTTGTTGTTTTTAAGAATTTTAACATTACAATCTAAATCTTCTAAAACTAAATAAGGTCCTAAATAAATTGGATCCATTTTATTATCTGAAGGATTCTTAACTAACAAATAGTCTCCTTTTTTATACGATACAGTTTTCAACTTATTATCATAAGTGCTTTTCCTTTTGACTTTACTTTGAATCAAATTATCACGAGCGTCTTTCTGAGCTACTTGAAGCCTATGTTTAAACTCCAATGGATAATTTTCATGAGTATACAATGGATTTACTACTCCGTCATAAAAATTACCCGGTATTAAACATCGCTTACCGAACACCAACTCATATGGTGTATATCGTGTTTCTGTGTGTACCGTATTATTGTACGCGAAACACCAGTAAGGTAACCAACTACTCCAGGATGATGTTTGATTTTCGCAATAAATTCTTAAATACGTACCCATAGTTTTGTGACAATTCTCCAGTGCTCCGATACTCTCGTGATGATAAGCAGTTGAATTTAGCTGCTTTATGTTTAAAAGATGACATATACCTTTCATTGTACTCGACAAAAACTCGGTTCCTCGATCCGTAGCTATTTCACGTGGTATGCCAAACCTTAAAATAAAATTGTCAACAAAAGCACGAGCTACACTTACTGCATCCTTCGAGCATAGTGGATAAGCTTCGGTGAATTTCGTGAGCTCACACTGTAAGGTCAGAATGTAACTGTAATCACTGCAGTCCTTCGGTAATGGTCCTACAATATCTAAAAATACCTTACTAAATGCAGAATCTGCCGTTGAAGTTATCACCATAGGTTGTCTAGTACCTGTTGAATACTTTTGTTTTTTACATTTATCGCATTTAGCGACATATTCAGCAACATCTTTCTCTATGCCAGGCCAAAAATAATATCTTTTAATATTATTTGTCATTCGCCTAATGCCCGCGTGGCCACTAGTGGGCAAAAGGTGAAAGTCATTTAAAATGACACGTTTATTATCCGGATCATATATTCTTTGCGTATTACTAACTACACATATTCGCGGACCGGTCCATATTTCGTATTCATTAATTGTTTTCAAGAGCCCAGCCATGAAATCTTTATTACTCTCATTTTTAAGTATGCATACTTATTTTATGTTATATTTATTACACAAAAATATCAAATCTCTCACCAATACGTCTTGAGTACTTGATGATCGAGAAGAGGTATTTATGTAAATAACAGACTTAGCGGGCAAATATACTAAACATTTATATTTATGTACATAGTACGTTTTGTTTAGTAACATTTTATTTATTTTTTTCTCAGTTATTAATGCTAGTTCTGTAATATTCCTCGGTTTTTTAAGTATTTCCACAACTCTCGGTTGATCAGGCCTCGAGTTAGTGTCAATATTAATATCCGAATCTTTATTACATTCTTCATTATTTTGAGAACTATCCTTCGCTTTCTTATATTGAGCCCTGGTCATGACGCTGACCATTTGTTCATTTATACATTTTAAGTCCTCCGACGATAATCTAATACGCGATAAAGCATCCGCTGCCGAATTCGCTTGACCTTTTATGTATTCAATCATAAAATTGTATTCCTCTAACTGCAATCTGAACTTAAGAAGTCTGCTAGAGGGATCACGCATGCTAAATAAATAGACTAGTGGTCTATGATCTGTTTGTATCTTGAATTTCCTACCGTATAAATAAGGTCGGAAATATTTTACACTCCATACTATAGCTAATAATTCCTTTTCGACAGTCGGATAATTCATTTCGGCCTTATTTAAACTTCTACTGGCATAAGCTATTGGCCTACCGTTTTGGTTACACAGTACTGAACCTATTGCCATTCCCGATGCATCGGTTTGTAACAAAAATTCGTTATTGTCTGAAAAATCTGGATACTGTAATACAGGAGGTTTCATTAAGGCTGATTTGAGAAATTGAAATGAATTTTCACACTCTGTTGTCCAAGAATATTTAGCATTTTTACGACTCATTTTATTCAGTGGTAAGGCTATGGACGCAAAATTAGGTATAAACTTACGATAGTAATTTGCAAATGCAACAAAACGTCTAACTTCATCAGTATTCTGAGGTTTTGGGTAATTTTTCAATACTTTAATCTTTTCCGTATCAGGTAATATACCTTTCCCCGATATAATATGACCTAAAAATAAAATTTCTTTTTTCAAAAAATTGCATTTCTCTGCATTTAATTTTAAATTGACTCTTCGTAATCTCGTAAACACATCCATTAAATTATTGTTATGGTGCGTCAAATTTCTGCCAAAAACTGCTAAATCATCCTGATATACCAAACATTTATCAAAGTTTAATCCTGACATGGCAACTGTCATCATTCTACTAAAGCTGTTAGGACTAGACTTTAAGCCCATCGGCATTCTTTTCAGTTGAAATTGGTTCCTACCAGTAGTAAATGCTGTACACGGCCTACTTTCTTTATGCAAATTAATTTGATAAAATCCTTGATACAGGTCTAAATGTGTAAAATATATAGAACCTGCTAGAGAGTCTAAAATCTCAGTAATGTTCGGCAGTGGAAATTTATCGTCTTGAATCTGATTATTTAATTTTCTGTAGTCTATTACTACTCGCCATTTTTTCGTACCTAGCAAGTCAACTTTTTTTGGAACTAGCAACAAGGGGCTTGACCACGGACTCTTAGCCTCTTCTATAATATCGTCGTCTAACATTTTTTTTATCTGGTTATCTATTTCGCTTTTCTGAGCGTGTGGCAATCTATATGGTTTCGTATAAATGGGTTTACTATGAGGTTTCAAATCAATGGACTGTTCATAAACAGAAGTAACTGACAACTTGTCGCCTGGTAAATGGAAAATGTCGGGAAATTTCGCACAAATATTTTCAATTGACTTTTGTTCCTCTTCATTTAAGTTTTCTAGATTCAAAAGTGTAAATAATTGCTTTACTCTTTCCGCGTTAATTATCGGCTTATCGAATTGGCAAATCATGTAGTCATCTAAAGTACCAGTACTTAAGCAAAGACGGTTTAGAGTTACTTCCTTGTCTCGGGTATTTAAGATACGTATTGGAAATTTTCCATTTTCCGGTCGTGCTATCATGTTAGCTACAAAAACTCCTTCACAAAGCTCTTGGGAGTTTATAACAAAATCAAACGTAACTTTCGTATTCAAATAGTGAATTGACTCACACCGCGCCGGTACCTTAATACACGATAATGTCGTAGTTTCAGTTACGTTATAGACAAAGTTTAAAGTAACATACCTATTATCGTTTGTAACTAACTGCAAAGTATTTAATTCAAAATTTAAAATAGCCCTAAACTTTTTTAGAAAATCCTGGCCTAGGATTCCGCCTGTGTTACACGGAATGTTTCTAAAAACATGAAAGTTGTGTTCAAAATTAACACCATTATTTTGTAATGTTAATGTGACTTGACCTTCGGAGTAAACATCGCCCCCTATACCTACTACACGCGTCTTCTCAATATGGAATGGAATTTGTAAACGTTTAACACATTCGTATTCTATAACTGAAATTGATGCCCCGGTGTCAAGAAGCAAATCATGTTTACAGTTATTAATATAAAATGACACCTTGTTTAAACTATTGCAAGAGTACACGGCATTACGCTCGAAAAAAATGATTAAGCGTTTCCCTATTTGGTTCTCTTGATGCCTCATTACGGTCGGTTGCTATGAGATTTATGTTACCACGCGACTTGCTGCCCCGTCCGTGTTTGCTCGAATAATATGATCTACCTTTGTTCTTTATGTTATTTCCACGATAATAATTTCTGAAATTAGTTACCTGGCCATGTTGATGTGGCATGGAAGCACCTTGCATGTATTGTCCTCTTGGATTATTGGAAAATCCGCGAGAGCTGCGTTGACCTTTGCGATTGCTCCTCTGATTCCTGTATATATTGTTAGGGAAAGAATGTTTATACATACTCATGATATCCGCCGACGTAGACTGTGAAGATACTTCTTCGTCGAGCGCTGTCTGAACAGCATCTGGTAAGGAAGAAAAATTACGCGCCGCAATTATAGTGCTCAATCGGCTATTTACTAAACCCTCAGAAAATCTTTTAATAGCTAACTTCTCGTTTAGAGGTCGTAATACATTGTAATTATTACTATCTCCGTCAGCTTGAGCGATTGTCAACTCTACAAATAACTCAGAAATATCTTTACCAAAATCAGAAACTGATCTATTGTTTTGCCGACAATTCTGCAATTTTGTTTGCAAGGCAGTATAACTCTTTCGTGGTAAAAGTAGCCGTCGCATATCTTTTACTAAATCATCAACGGTTTGATAATCGGGTAAGAGCCTAAGCTTAGCATGTTGCGACAGTCGATTTTTTAATACGAATTGAATTAATTTGTTCTTGCATTCTGGCCTATCTATAGTAGTACTATAATACTCAATACTTTCTATAAGTTGTTTTGTATTGATATGTTCATCTGTCATAATAGGTAAAATGTTCATCGCAACCTTTATATTAAAAGAATCCATGGTTATATTTTTAGTTTTACAATTAGAGGATTCTCCTGTATCTTGCATACTACACAGATATAAAATATTTGTAAAGACCTTATTAAATTCCTCGCAAGTTTTATTTATAATACAAACCTCATTTTTTGAATATTTACTTATGGACTTCTTATAAATTTCTAAGTAACTATTATATTTCGCTAGAATCTTATTAGCTTCCTCTTCTTTTGTCTCGATAATTTTTCCAATTCTACGCTTTGGGCCAATTTTAATTAAATAGGTTCTAATTGATTTTAACTCATTTAGAATGACGGATAATTCTTCGGCCATAACATAATATTACGTTAAAAATTGACATCACTTAGGACAATCTTACAGTTACATTGAGGTATGCATTTACCTTAAAGTCCTTACAACTTTCATTTTATCTACCTTCTTTACCTTGTAGAAAGCACTGTACGCGCGATATTTAAGACGCACTCCACGCACACACACACAGAAACATTTGCACTGGACGCTCAATTTGATGCTCGTATGTCCTTTTCCGCCGTATTATCCATAATTATACGATATCTTCGTTGACGTTATCCTGTCTGCGGCGTAGAATACTCGCATATCGACGCAGAGTAATTTCATTAAGTTGGCGTTGTATCAGTCTTTCATGACATTTTCTGTAATTCTTGTAAATAATTACACAGGCTCCGGTCAGCAGCAGCATACAAATGCCTATAAGTAGGCAGTTAGCGGTGCTAAAATGAAATTTTAGCTCTTCTATTTGCGCCGAATTAGCACCACCTGCAGCATTTTGTGCTATGATGATCTCCTCCTTTGATTTTGTTTGAGATCCGCCCATTGTCACTTCAGATTTGAATAGACACGTTCAGGAGCACAGGTCAGTAGAAGCCGACCAACGTAATTAAAGTAAATCATCTTGCAGAAATTATATTGTTTACATTGAACACTAAGACCGGCCACTATCCGTAAAAGGTAATCGGAATGCGCGAGCTCCTATGTCACGGTCGCCATGTGGAGACAAGTGAAACACTCAAATGCTGGTACATGAATAATATTTATTGTTTAAGAAATTGCTATATATATAATAGTTGTATACTAATACATGAACTTAAAGCTAGGTGCATACTACACTACAGGCCTCTTCCTATAGTTTTACGGAGACGGAGAGTGAATAAAGCGAATTCGCGACTGCCGCGACATAAAATTTGAAGTAGTACAATATAAAATGTTGAGCCGCTCTTACATTTTGACGTCATGTACGGGACAAATGTACCGCCTCTTGTAGGTCCTACCCAACACTAGTTAGGTAGGTAATTACTATTATGACTACCATTTATCACGTCATTCGAAAATGAGAGCTGCAGGTATACCTACACCGTTTATAATGCAGCGCTTTTTACGTAGAAGGCTGAACTAGGGCTTAATCCCAGTTCTTTGTGGATTTCACAGTTTAGGCTGCGAGGAACTTCAGGCGATCCATGAGTTTTTATTTTATATGAGTTTATCATAGTGAACGATGGCCTGGTTGGGAATGGATGGAAGGTATGTGAAGTCTGCCAACCCGCACCAGGCCAACGTTGTGGACTACGGCCTATGCCCTCTCAATATTAGAGGAGGCCCGTGCTCAGCAGTGGGCAGTATATAATACAGGGCTGATTGCATTGTATTATCAAAATACTCATATCAATATTTAAAAAAAAACTCTATAGGTACGCAATATAATGTGAGTAACCGCTAAGCCATAGCCGCTACAATTAGAACCGTCAACACTTCATTAACTTCGGCAAAGGTCGGCAGAGACTTTTAATTTCGAAAAAATACACATTGTCTGCCGCTAACGAATTCTTTTTGTACAAACTTTGGAAATCATTCGATTATTTTCCAATAGTTCTGTCTAGACTAATTGTGTCGCATTGTCATTTGCTTTACAACTGTTGGGTGATCTGTGAAGCGTGCAGCGGGGCGTTTAGCGTGCATTTAAAATGTATCGTACCGGGGAGCATACTGAATATTGTGTCACCACTTACACGCTTATACCGTCGCAAAGCCAGGTCACAGACTCTGCCCGAATTAAATATTGCATAGTTTGTGCTCGTGACTTCATCGGCATGGGAATTTTAAATTTTCTGTTATAATATGGAAAAAAAATTATGCGACTTTCTTGGATAATGAAATTCCATAACATACCATACCAGCCCTGTATTATATACTGTCCACTGCTGAGCACGGGCCTCCTCTACAACTGAGAGGGTTAAGGCCTTAGTCCACCACGCTGGCCTAGTGCGGGTTGACAGACTTCACATACCTTCGAAATTCAGAGAACTTCTCAGGTATGCAGGTTTCCTCACGATGTTTCCTTCGCCGTTAAAGCGAGCGATAATGCACAAAAGATTACACACATAACTTTTTAGAAAAGTCAGAGGTGTGTGCCCTTGGGTTTTGAACCTGCGGACATTCGTCTCGGCAGTCCGTTCCACTACCAACTAGGCTATCGCCATTTTAGGAATACCTCACTACCATATATCATAAGTGCAACTATGTTCGCCTACGTGATGAATAAAGTATTTTATTTTTATACCTTTCTTAAGATGAATAAATCAGTAAACTAGATGGGTCTTCTCTAATTGTCTGTCTACCCTCCAAGTATAAACGCATGATCTTATGTAAGTAAAATAGTTTTGCACGCATGAGAGCGGGGTCGAGTGGACCCTGTTTCCGCACAACCCGCCGTGGGGGACGGGTTTATCTTATTCGCGGCAATCTCTCCAGATGGCGGCCTTGGACTGGATTAAGGGTTGGTTTTGATATGGTCATTTGAACAGCATCGTTTATGTTATTATCCGGTGTTGTTCATTTCTGCCGCTAAACAGTAATGAGCAGGTACAGTCGTGTTTCGGTTTGAAGAACATTAGCTATAAGTTATAATAAATTCCTGCCTCGGTGGTGTAGTGGTATTACGGTACGACTGCAATGTCGAGGTCTCGGGTTCGATCCCGGGTCGGGCAAAGTGATATTGGGTATTTCTACTCAGTATCAGCCCGGAGTCTGGAATTTGTGCCCAATATGGCGATAAGCTCGACTCTCGGCGACTGAATATGTATGGCGAAAAGTGGGTGCACTAGTTGCGCCTCTGCCTACTCCTTCGGGGATAAAAGGCGTGAATGTATATGTATGAATGTATATGTTATAATCAATTACACCTTTTTTGTGGACACGGCAAAGTAACCCCACGGCATTTGATGGTAAGCGGAGTCGGGTGCAGATACATACTAACGAGAGATGATTATCCTGGGCGAGTCAATACTATTATGCCTGCCTATTTGAAGCCGGATATACATATGTGGTAGGTCTCTCATTATGTAAGAGGCCGTCTGGGTGGGTACCACCGCAATGTCTATTTCTACCGCCAAGCAACAGTGTGCATGCACTGTTGTGTTTCGGCTTGAAGGACATTGTAGCCAGTATAACTACTGGACATAATGAGACTTAACATCTTATGTCTCAGGATGACGAGCGCAGTGGAATGCCACACAGTCAAGGTGCTGGATGGTGTTGCTACTGTTTATGGGTGGTCGTATCGCTTACCATCAGGCGAACGGCATGCTCGTCACGTCATTGAATGCAATAAAAAATATATATATATATATATGTGGGATTTAGTTCGATGTGGGCCAAAATAATAAAAAGATTTCTTGGATAATAATTAGTTATATTTTCTTTACGTCTTGCCGTCTTAATCGTGTGTCGTCTTACTCCCTCGTTCCTTCCTTCCACACTCACTCATTCTTAACATTCATTCTCTCTCTCTTTCCTCCCTGCTTATTACACTTATTTATCCCTTTCACTCATCTCTGTTCCATATATTCTACCAGTCTTACGTTCCATTCCACTCATCTGCCACAAATCATACTGCATTCCGATCCTACAACTCGGCCATTCTGATATTTGACTGTCCGCAGTCAAATCTAAACTCAGGCACAATTTTCATTCTAATCTAATACAATACTACTAAAATTTAGACCTTTCATTCTTTCTAACATGCTTAACTATTTAATTCACAATAGCTTAGATAAAATTTTAAATACAATTTTTTTTTTCTAAACATCTTATTTTATGCAACTTATACAGAATTACGTGTGTATCGGTTAACAAAAACTCATTAGATTCAATTTCTATACCTTAGTACTAGTACAAACATTTTATTTATTAGACATGTTTTAACCTAACACACTCAAAACAATAAAATACATCATAACGGAATATTAGGCCAAGATTAACCAAAGATATATTTAAAGGTTAACCAAAGATTTACCATAAGATAAAGCTACTCACCTAGCTCAAGAGCATCAGTATACAATGGCCATGGCTTCATATTGTCTGCAGAGGAAGATGTCAATCGAGATCCCTCTGTCATATGATCTATCTTCTCAAGATCATATCGATCATTCCATTTAACTTTAGTAATCCTATATGGTCCTAAATATTTAGGCTTGAGCTTCAACCCACTGCCAAACTGTGTCCGCTTGATGGCTACAATATCTCCTACAACATATTTTCGACTTACTTTTCTTTTCCTGTTATAAGTCTTAATATTTTCATCTTGAATTTTTTTTATTTGCTCTTTCGCCTGTATCTTTAAGTTTTCTCTGTTTTGAACAAAATTACTCTTATGCTCTTGCTGCAACAAATCAAAAATTATAACGTCTTCTTTTGTGTTCATCTTAGTACCCAACATGAGTTCAAATGGAGTGGTATCAATGCTTCTTTGATATGTGCTATTTAGGGCTCTTTGTACACGGCTTATCTGTTTGTACCATTGAGATGGTTCTTCGATACACAGCTTGGTCAATACTGCTATGATGGTTCTATGTATGCGCTCCACCCGTCCATTTCCTCTGGGTACTCCTGTTGTTATGGTTATGTGCTGGATATTCTCAGTCTCACAATAATCTTTGAATTCGTTACTTGTAAATGCAGTACCACGATCTGAAATTAATCTTACTGGATTACCAAATGTTTGTTGATGGATTATTAATTTAGCTATGGTCTCTTTACTCGTAGTCCCCTTTACCGGGAATAACCATACAAACTTTGTGAATGCATCTACAACGGTTAGAATATAATTATACATTTTCCTTGTCTCTGAAAGAGGTCCTATGTGATCGCAATGTATAGTATGCAATGGAATGCCTTCTTTATCAATACAATTTAGAAATCCTTCCTGCTTGCCTTCTTTTTTCGTTGCTAGTAAACATGGTATACATGATAATAAAAGTTCTTCAATTTTCTTGTCAACATTTCTTATGTAATAATCTTGTTCTATCAATTCTTTCATCTTCCTTTTCCCAAAGTGTCCTCTTTTATGTATTCTTCTTAATAGCTCTAACTCTAAATTTTTTGGTATCACCAACCTTCTTTCCTGACCCTTAAATAACAAACCATCGCTGTAGGAATAATCTCCATATGGTTGAAGTTTAAGGATTTCGATAACCGCCTTTACACTGTCATCCAATAACTGTGCTTGCTTGATCTGTTCATGTAAGCTAAGCTCAATAGCTCCAACAAACGGGTTCCTGCTCAAAGCATCAACATGTTGCATCTTACCCCCTGGTCGATGTTCAATAACATAATCGTATTCTTCTAACAACAATACCCATCTGGCAACTCTGGTTGATAAGTCTTTCTTGTTTAAGGTTTTTTGGAAGGCTTGACAGTCTGTTACAATTTTAAAATGCTTACCAAACAAGTAATGTCTGAACTTCTTTACTCCTTCAATAATAGCTAGCGCTTCCAATTCATAGCTGCTATATTTTTTCTCAGCCTCGCTGGTTTTTCTGCTGTAGTAGTGTACAGGATGTAACTCACCCGCACAGTCTCTTTGAAGCAATATAGCGCTGTATGCTATGGCAGAGGCATCCGTGTGCAATTCAGTTAACAACTGAGGATCATAAATTCTTAGCACGGGGCCATTACCTAAGGCATTCTTCAACACATTAAATGCATTTTTATGGATATCATTAAATTCAAAGTGTACATCTTTTCTTAATAAATCTGTTAAGGGTTTAGCTATTAATGCAAAATCTTTGATGTATTTTCTGAAATATGATGTTAAGCCTATGAAACTGTGAAGTTGCTTTAAAGTCTTTGGTTCAGGGTACCTGGTTACGGCATCTGTTTTCTCCTGTGATGGTTGTACTCGTCCACCATCTATAATGTGTCCTAGATATTCTATCCGTCGGCATAGTAGTTGAGCTTTTTTCCAATTGATTTGTAGGCCATACTCAGACGCAACAGATAATACTTCCTTTAATCGTTGCAATGCTTGGTACTCGTCAACAGCAGGTATCAACAAATCATCCATGAATATGACTATAATCCCTTTTGCTATAAGGTCCTGAAATACCATAGTTACAAATCGCATGAAATATTTTGGACACACTGACAATCCAAAAGGAGCCCTTAGGAATTCATACTGCCCATTGTGTGTAACAAACGCAGTATATTTTATACTTTCCTCACTGACACGCAGGTGAAAAAAACCATTTTTTAAATCTAATACGCTGAATACAACTGCATCTTTTAGCTTATCAATTAAATCGTCTATAATGGGCAAAGGAAATTCATCCTTAACTATTTTTTTATTAATTGGCCTGTAGTCTATGCAGACCCTTGTACTACCATCTTTTTTTCTCACTAACACTATAGGAGAGGAATATTCCGAATAACTTACCCTAATGATATCATCTTTGAGCCATTCGTCTACCTGTTTTTCAACTATTTGTTGCTCAGCTAGAGATATTCGTCTTGAACGTTGAGCCACTGGTATGTCATCCTTGAGGACAATGCGTAACTTTATCGGCGCTTCCTTTAATTGCACAGGTTTATAACTCTTCACGCAGTCAATGATTTCTCGCTGCACCTGCTTATCCCTAATGCTACCTAGAACAAATTGGTCCTGTCTAACTACACCGGCAAATTTCGACATCCAATTGTTTATATTTGGCGCAATCAATATGGACCCATTAGAAATGAGCGTAAATACATCTTTAAGGAAGTCTTGGCCCAATATAACGCTACATGGCATAGCCTGGCTAGGAACAACAAAAAAAGTAACACTATAATCGTTTCCATCTACCGATACTACAGTAGTACATTTTTTCGTCGAAACTATACTGCCTCCTAATCCTACAAGATTCGTGGCAGTATTTAGACACTTCGGCGACCCGATATTGACGTAAAGTTCGTCACACATTAGGTTAAGTTCACTTCCAGAGTCTATTAACGCGATCGCTTTACACTTATTGACACAAACACTTTTACAGGCGTTTTCGAAACGCATTTGAGATTGAGTAGTTGACTTTTCCTCGTAAACATCCGTGAAGTTGGCGTCGTACTCCACCGCGTTCGCCATCTTGTCATCACTGTTGCCGCTGATGTTGGTACAACTGTCAGATGAGCTGTCATGGCTGTCGTAGTCGTCGTGGTTGGCACTGCCTGCGCTCGGAGTGAAGTCAGCTACGCACATCGTTCGTTTAACTTCGTGAGAGTTCGGCTTTTCTATAGCACTCCGATGTTCTCGCTCCTTATTGGTTTTTCCATACGTTCTTGACCGAATGTTTCCGTTATCACCGCATTGCGTAGAAATATGCCCAAACTCGTTACATTTGAAACATTTTAAGCCTTTATCTTTATTAGGACACTGCGATGAGTGATGATTCATTTCTCCACAGCTATAACACCTTATTTTACTCATAGTAACATGTTCACTACACTCTGACTTCGTAGCTCTTTTATAGTTAGCAGCCATCTTTTCTTTTATTGTTTCATAAATTTTAAATTTTTCCTTGAGTTCCGAATATGTCGTAGCGCCGTATAACACCATCTTATTTACTTCAGAGTCGACTATGCCGTCTATGACGTATTTTATGGCGACATAGTCAGGAATTTTGCCGCGTTTTCCCATTTCTTTCATGACTAGCATATAATCTAGGCACCTTTCGTCTTTCTTCTTTTTCCTAGCGGCCATCATCTCATGTATAGTTTTGCTGTCGATTGCATCGGGAAATTCTCTCAGCAACGCCGCTTTCAGGTCATCCCAACTTTTAAATGGTTTTTCAGATTTTAACCACAAACCTGCGGTTCCCGTTAAAGACCTTCTCGCTACAATTAGAGTCTGTAGGGGCGTCCATTGAAATATTTCGGCGTTATCGTCGATATCTTGGGCCCATCTAGCCACTGACGACGTCTTGTCGTGGCCATTAAATTTCGAAATCAGGTTCTCCGCGTACCATATTGCTTGATCCCTGATTTTCACCGATGAAGCTGGCGCGGCGTCGTCCTCTTCGTAGTTGCCCTGGCGGCTTTGTCGGCGATCCTTGCCATGTCCACCCATATTTCTTCTTTATAAATTAGTCTTAGTATAAATGCCGGCAACTCCTCGTTGTTGGCTGGTGCCGGTTTACGTCTTGATTTTCTGTCTTTTATTTTGGCCTGAAGATAGAAAATATTGAACTATCCCGGACGAGCCCCCAAAATTATGTGGGATTTAGTTCGATGTGGGCCAAAATAATAAAAAGATTTCTTGGATAATAATTAGTTATATTTTCTTTACGTCTTGCCGTCTTAATCGTGTGTCGTCTTACTCCCTCGTTCCTTCCTTCCACACTCACTCATTCTTAACATTCATTCTCTCTCTCTTTCCTCCCTGCTTATTACACTTATTTATCCCTTTCACTCATCTCTGTTCCATATATTCTACCAGTCTTACGTTCCATTCCACTCATCTGCCACAAATCATACTGCATTCCGATCCTACATATATATATTGATCCCGGAACGCGACACGCTTATTGAGGCCACTACGGTGCGTCTTACATCTTGTGTACGGTGGTCGCTATACGGGCAGATACAAATATCCTACCACTTGACTTGATATTTGACATATATTATCTCAGGATTTTTTTCGCGGGGTAAAAACGCGTTATCGCTACCACCACTGGGGAGTGAGTGGATTGGTTATGTTGGTTTCACACGGTCTTACGGACCAATGTCCACACTCGGGAGTATAGCATCATCCAAGCGAGCATTGGACCGAGTCCCTAACACCATGTACACCCTACACCGGCATACCAACCAAAACCCGCGGTGGCATTCTTCGGCGCATACGAGACGGGCTCGGGGTATCTTGTTGCACTAAGATAGCTGCACGGGACCGTCCCTGGTTAACGAAAACGATATAGTACCTAAATTGTAAGTCAAAATGGGTGGATAGATCGAGAGACGAGCCTAAGTTAGGTAGGTATTTAGTCTTAGGCCTCAGCCTATTTCCCATTTTGGAATTTTCCAAAGCAAAGATAGATAGCAGAATAATATTATTATACAAAAAAAACTCTAAAATTAGCCTATAAAATGATGAACATGTAAAATTAACCTACTTAATGAATAAATTAATGAAAAGTGCCCCTAGCTTAGTAAATTAACATGTAATATTTACATATACTCTGTATGAAATGTAACCGATCATAAAGAAGTTTCAAATTTACTTAGAGGTTATTGTACATATCAAAACATTATTTAACTCCTAAAAATATTTATGTATATGAGTACTTATTGTTACAAAATGAAATATATTTTTTAAAGTTTTAAATATAAGGTTGGCGAAAAAGTTTCTTCGCATTTTATATGAAAACTAAAGACTTCTTTTTTCAAAGTTTATTTACATTTAATTACTTACAGTATATGGGTGGCATATTTTACGATGACTTTGTGCCTTCTTGTAGGTAGAGCCATAATCCCGATGCTGTAGAAATTTTGGCACTTCTGATCAAAAAAACGCGACAAGTAGTTTTGGCAGTCCTCTCTTGATGTTAATCTGATACTGCCTAAAGAATTCTGAAGAGACCGAAACGGGGGGAAATCTGAAGGTGCAAGGTCAGGGCTATATTGCATGTATGACCTGGTGGTGTGTATGGTGTAGCAGTAGTGGGTGGAATAAAACGGTACACAGACTTTATATTCATATATTGTATCCACTTACTTACTACTTAAGTGTACTTAATGCAAATTACAAAGAAGAACCGGGTTCCGGCTAACAAAGTAAGGTCGGAGAGCGGGACGTGAGCCTACTGGAGAGCTGTTCTTTTATCACTTTGTTACTTGTATTATATTAAAAACAATAATTAAATTAGGATAAGGGCGCCACTGACATGAATAGGTTGTCAGACCCAAAATAATTAAATTTACATACTTTGGTTGTCTAATTTCCAAAAATAATAATGAGAGGGTGTCCTTGGTCCTCCAATACAGGGTTAGGAATCACTGAGGCTTCATCCAACTAGGGAAGTTAGCCTCCTCTCTGGTGATGATACGCGATAGACAAAATGAAGAATGAAAATGTATATTCTAGAAAACAAAACCCCCTGGAACAAGGACAGTGTTCCTAATTAGTACACAATACTTTAATAATACCAACATTTATAGTTGTTGCGCTAAGCTAATAATACAATAACATACCGGGAAGGAATAGAGAACCCGCAAGGTCGGCAGGCCGGCGAGTGTTCTCCTGTCAACTTCCGCGGAGGATTCCTGATATGTTCACCCTATAACGAAGAACGTGGATGGATAAAAACGTGTTCTAACGGCACAAACCGGCGAATTGAAATGACAGCCACTACTCACGTGCGCGCGCACGCGCGCATGCTCACGCCTTTTATCCCCGAAGGGGTAGGCAGAGGCGCAACTAGTGCACCCACTTTTCGCCAAGCGTATTTCGTCCCATGATGTGATAGGGGGCGAGCCTATCGCCACGAGAACAAAACGCTCCTTGCCGTCATTGGGTCATCGACACGTATAGGACGGCAAAGCGGCTCCAGCTGATCACGGCGAACACTCCGCGGGGTCCTTAAACAAGCCTTCGTAATTTATGGGCACATACGAGCCGACGACGAAATTACGTGCTCACACACTTGGTGCTCCCGCGCAAGAGGTCGAGGGGAGGTCGTTCACCGGTAGGGTTGCAATCCGAACCAGAGATGAACAAAAATGTATATAACCGAAATTAGAATACGACCACTCACAATTTTCAAAATTACGGATTATATCCAACGAATTTTGTTACAAATACTGCACACGCAAACATAATTTTAGTACGCGTGTAGCATTTATTATTGCATAAAAACAAAACGAGTGGTTAGAAAACTGGCAACACTACGTGCAGTCGTCTAACACACGATTTGTAGGCCACGGTACAAAGACATACAGCCTTCAATCGGTTAATGTTTTACTAAAATAATTAGGGTATGGGGTTTGAAATTTTTTATTTTACAGCAGTTACACCTCCCAGCCAAACTCTCTTAATTTTTGCTGAGAGGCTAAAGATGTGTGTGGTTTAGCGTTATCGTGATGAAAGACCTTTTCTAATGATCAATTCCGGCCGCTTTCTCTCAGCTTCTTGCTTTAATCTCATTAGTTGTTGGTAGTAGAGATCCGAATTAATGGTTCTGCCCGACGGTAAAAGCTCATAATGCACAATGCCCTTTCAATCCCACCATACACACAGCATCACCTTATTGCGAGTTAACCCAGGTTTTGCCACAGTCTGTGAAGCTTGACCGACCTTTGACCACGACCTTTTTCGTACGTTCTTGTCGTACGTGATCCACTTTTCATCACCAGTTATTAATCTCTTCAAAAACGGTTCGTTTTCATTACATCTCAATAAAGAATCGCAAATGAGTACACGGTTCATGAGGTTTCTTTCAGTGAGCTGTTGTGGCACCCAAATATCGAGCTTTTTTGTGTGTACCCAGCTTTTTCAAATGGGTCAAAACTGCTTTGAGGTCAATTCTCAGTTCTTCAGCTATATTGTAACTAACAATATGTCTATCTTGCTCCACTTTTTTAAAAATGGTGTCCACTTTATCCGTAACAGGGCGACCACAGCGAAGTTGACATCAAATTTTTCGGATTGAAAACGCTTAAACCAACATTGTGCTATTCTTACTGACACTGCATTAGATCCATAAACGTCACAATTTTTTCCGCGGTTTCCTGTGCGTTTTTTCCTTTTTTATAATAAAAATTTAAAATGTATCGAATTTGTTCATTAGATTCACTCATTTTGACAGAAAGAAAAATAAATGAAAAATAGCTAAAAACAACATTTTACTAATTTCTTTCTTTTTTTGAAATGTAACCTTTTTAATGTCATCATAACCAGCCAGATACAAATAGTACAGCCAAAAAGATTTTATTACAAGTTTATACATACTATATGCGAAAAGACTTTTTTCCCCGACCTATTAGTTCCAAACTTTTATTATTCAGCAAAATATCCAAGAGCGTGCTTATGATTTTTTTTTTTTGATTAGGAAGTACCCGGTATATTTTGCTGTCCTCTAGATTGCGAAAAAATAAGTTACAAACCCGTCATAGTGACTTGTAAGTAATTTGTTGCATTCTGAAATCAGGTGATCGTGAGATAGAAAATCTTTCTTTAGTACACATAATATTTGAACTTCATTAATCATACCACATGGTCCAGTGTCCATTTTTTCTTGACAAAACTAAAAACACATTTATATTAAACATTATAGTTGTAGCTACGTGGATAATTGTTAATGCCCATTGAATTTATCTTGTTATTTGAAAAAATGTCATCAGTCCTTAAAACCTCATTGTATATTTATTCCCTGTGCCGCGTGTCGTGCATCGGCATCAAAACAAAAAATAATTCCATTACCCGAGCACACTAATGGTATGCATGAAACGTTGATGTTATCGGCCACACTGGTGCATTTTCGTCGACCCTCAATTTGGCAACAACTTCCTTGTTACATTTTGTACGCCATTATAGTCCTTATGGTCAAGTAATACGGTTACAGGAAGAGCACACGACTGCTGAACCGCCAAATGCACATGCGTCGAGCGGGCCTACGCGGCCCGTAGCGCCGTAGAGGCAGACGGCGCGAGACCGCCGCGGGACACAACCGTAGACCCGCTACGAGCCGCCGCACAAATTTCACGGAACTTTCGACACTTTTTTCTAACTGTTTTGTTTCGATTAATTTGAAAAACTTTTGATGTATGTGATGTGTGTACCGGTGTAAGTATGGCGCCGTTACGTTTGCCATCGAGTGATTTTTACACGGAGGACTTTTTGAACTTTTCGACTCAAAATCCTGGGCACGAGACGCGCCATCACTGGCGGCATCACAACCGGTCGCATACGCGAGAGCATAAGAACCACGTCGTGGACCTTCTGTCGAACTCCTTGATGGACGTGATGAACTCGAGGCTAGTGCCCGACAACAGCGTGCTGCCCGACCTGGAGCCACTGTCCACCCACATGGAGATGGAGGACGGCCACTACCCGCTGAGAGTGAACGCTACCTTCAACAGGTCGGACCTGGGAGGGTTCAGTGAGGAGTTCATGTACCGGCACAGCGGCGCGATGACGGCGGTTTACTGCGTGGCGTACCTGCTGGTGTTCGTGGTGGGGCTGGTGGGCAACTGTTTTGTAATCGCTGTGGTGTACCGCTCACCGAGGATGCGAACTGTTACGAACTACTTCATAGTGAATCTCGCTGTTGCTGACATTTTGGTGATCGTGTTTTGTCTACCTGCCACGCTGATGTCCAACATATTTGTCCGTGAGTACATTTTATTATATTTAGAGTTGAATAAATTATTAACATTACCTAAACGATAACTTTTGTTATATGTATTTAAAGACGTGAATTGTTTTATGTAAGGTATTTATTTTAAATTAAAAAAGACATAGAAAAATCTTGCGAATATTTTTTAATGTCCTCGGTGTTCAGATCTCAGGGGAGCGTCACACTTCCCATGATTGCAGCGTACCGGTACCTTAACTTAAACAATGTAGATTATAATATTATCTTTCATTGGAAAATATCATATTTTTAAGGTTTTACTTAAAACCTTCTTTATTTAATATTAACAATTCGATTACAAAATATCTTGATGATAAATAAAATTTTAATTCTTCATTACTTTAAAATCGGGTTGATTTTTACGTTATAGGCTTTGAAAAAGTATTGGCAAATATAAATTTGGACTTTAATAGTACGCTTGTAGGGACGAAAGCTTTTATTATGTAAATCTACAAAGTTACATTTGACAGGTAATAAAACTGGGCTCGTACCTAACGACCAGATCTCATCAGCAATTCTAGATATTAAATTTGGTAATTTCATGAGATTTAAATTCAATTTGAAGTACGCTTTTCTAAGTGAGGTGCTCAAATCAACGATATGTATAAGTGCTTTTCGGGGTACACAGAGACTATATTATTATAAGAAATATATTTTTTGTAACACAAAATTAATACGTTACACCTTATAATATATTGTATAATGTATTCTGAATACTGTTACGAACAGACACGTTGCAAGTTACGATTTAAATTAACGCCGGCCTACTGTATTCAAAGGTTTTTTTATAATATATCAATGATTCAAACAGAATAATCATAAGATTTTGTCAGACGACTATTTAAGTAGCAATATGCGATATATTATTTGCGTAAATATTTTGTTGTGAACTGAAATTAATGACTTAATATTTTAATTAACTACGGTTTCTTTCATTTCGTTATTTGAGTAGTTATAATTTGTTCGCAATAAATCTTATTATTACAAATGTTATATAAGGAAGAAAGAAAATATAACACACACACACACATTCACGCCTTTTATCCCCGAAGGGGTAGGCAGAGGCGCAACTAGTGCACCCACTTTTCGCCGTGCGTATTTTGTCCCATGATGTGATAGGGGGCGAGCCTATCGCCATATCGGGTACAAATTCCATACTCCGGGCTGATACTGAATAGAAAAACTCAATATCGCTTTGCCCGACCCGGGGATCGAGACCTCGGCATTGCAGTCGTACCGTAATACAAAGTACGCCGACGAGGCAGTCAAATAGAAAATATAATAAAGATTTATACTTAAATATGAAAAAACAAATTTAAATTGAGATATTTTTAACCGACTTCCAAAAGGCGGAGGTTATCAATTTGTGTGTTTGTATTTTTTTCTATGTATGTACACTGATTTCTCTGAAAATTGGGAGCGTATTTCCTTGATTCCTTCTTTGTTTAGTAAATAAGGGTCTCGAAGTCGTCCCATTTCAATATATCTTGAATCTAACCAACTTCGATAAGGCCGTGTACAGATATGTTGCCATTTTGGAAATGGACCGATTGAAATAGTTATAAGACTATTTTATGACTGGTATTCGCTGTAAAATATAAATTTTATATATTTATGCACTTTATATACAAATATATTATATCGGCGGACTTAATGCCAAACGCATTCTCTCCTAGTCTACCTTAGGGTGGTGCAGAGATAAATAAGGTAGGTGTATCGAGGTAACTTGATATACTTTTAAGTTAAGAGTGATTATGCATCAAGAATGAAATATCCTTATAAATTGATTGCCCGCGGCTCCGCCCGCGTGAAAAAGTTTTTCCGGGATAAAAAGTAAAAGCCTAAGGTAACTCCATAGCACTAATGCGTAGTGTAGCTTCCTATTAGTGAAAGAATTTTCAATATCGGTTCAGTAGTTCTAGAGATTAGCCCTACGAACCTACAAACTCAAACACATTTTCTCTTCATAATATTAGTATAGATTTAATATAGTTATAGTGTTAGGCTTATCTGAGCCCCGCGGTTCCCGCATATACAATTCTTAGGGCTGTTTCATAAGTTTCATGTAAATTGAATATGACAGTTATCGTATCAAACAGCTAATGTAGATAGTCCTCATTTTATTACCATTTATTTGGGAGCACAGAGTTTGACTTTTGTATTTGGTCGCCTTATACATTTATGTGAAAAAGTAGCATTTACTCAGAAGTTGTGAAACAGGATCTTGTTAATTGCAATGCAATACAATCAGCCCTGTATTATATTATTCTGCCCACTGCTTAGCACGGGCCTCCTCTACTACTGAGAGGGGTTAGGCCTTAGTCCATCACGCTGGCCTAGTGCGGGTTGGCAGACTTCACATACCCTCGAGATTCTTATGGAGAACTCTCGGGTATGTAAGTTTTCTGACGATGTTTTTCTTCACCGTTGAAGCTAACGATAATTGATAAACAATACACACATAACTTTGAACAGTCAGAGGTGTGCCGTGTGTGCCTTGGGTTTGAACCTCCGGACATTATCTCGGCAGACCGTTCTATTCCCAACAAGGCTATCGTCCACTTTTTAGGCTTTCTTGTCTGTTGATTTAATTTTATTATTAGTCTAACATATTTCGAGGTACATACTCAGAATTAGCTCGAATTATCTAAAATAAGATTAGATATGAGGATAAAACGGATGATCCAAATGGATTTCTTGTAAGATTTCCGAGGATTGATTAATTTTTATTGAAAAAATGAATAATGAATTCCATTTTTAGGAACTTTATTCAATGATTTTTGATTAAATCATCATTAGATTCGTTTTTTATCAATACAACTATTTACTAATCCGGAACTCTCTCGTATGCTAGAGTTTATCCAGGAATTACCGCTTGGTCTATTTTATAAATTAGCTTTATGAGGCTTAACTCAAGATCTTTTAGGAAGTCGATCTAAGTGCAGTGCCTTGCAGTACATTGTGATTGGAGATTCTGAGTGATTTTACTACTGTTTATAAATATGCGAGCTTACTAATGGCCTAAATAGGTAAGTACATGTTTGTCTCAAGGAATATAAATAATAAATGTATCTTATAAAATGTTTAAGTCTGTGTGTGTGTGTGTCACTATAATTGGCCTGAAGAATACAATGTAGTCTGAATCATACTTTATAAGTGAATCTAAACGTTTTTTGATTGTATGTAAATTGACTTTTTATCAAGCATTGAGCGCTCCAACTTTTCCGTTTTTACAAGTATAATATTTTTATAAAGAAATAAAATAATTTCACGATAGTTGGAGTAGCGAGATGGATTATATATTTTCGCAAAGTTGCTGACAAAAAAATATGTTTACAATGGGGTACAGAGATAGGGGGATATTAACCCTTTTAGGGAGAGCACCCATTACGATAATAAAATCGCGTTTTTTTAGTAACTTATTCCACATTTCGAAATTTATATTCAACACGCCATTTATGTTTATGCCCGTTTTATATCTATAGTACCTACGTAAACAAAATATAGCGAAGGCAAAAATCTGGGTGCGCGCTGACCTTTATTTGTAAACTGATACTGTTAGCATAACGTTGATTATTTTTCCGACCCAAATATCGACCAATAGAATTGCACCATTCGACGTCACGTGGTACAACCTACATGGTATTATACTGATAATTTTTTGAATATTTTCTCTGGTAGTTACTATATATTATGAAATTCTTATTTGTTGACTGTTCATTTCATCTCATGGTGCAATTCTATTGGCCGACATTTGGGACGGAAAAATAATCCCCCGAATACCACACGAGCTTCAAAATTATCTGGCATTTCCCTCAAGGTTCCCTGCAAACAAATAAAGTCGTCAAGTTTTTCAGGAAAAATCACTCGCGCTTCGCGCTCGTGATTTTTTAACCTGAAAACTCCTTCATTTGTTTGCAACGAACCTATCGGAAAATACCCGATAATTTTGAAGCTCTTGTGGTATTATAAGTGATTATTTTTCCGAGCCAAATATCGACCAATAGAATTGCACCATTCGACGTCACGTGGTACAACCTACATGGTATTATACTGACAATTTTTTTTGAATATTTTCTCTGGTCGTTACTATATAATAAGAAACAATTTTTTTTGAATATTTTCTCTGGTCGTTACTATATATTATGAAATTCTTATTTGTTGACTGTTCATTTCATCTCATGGTGCAATTCTATTGGCCGACATTTGGGACGGAAAAATAATCCCCCGAATACCACACGAGCTTCAAAATTATCTGGCATTTCCCTCAAGGTTCCCTGCAAACAAATGAAGTCGTCAAGTTTTTCAGGAAAAATCACTCGCGCTTCGCGCGCGCTCGTGATTTTTTAACCTGAAAAACTTGACTCCTTCATTTGTTTGCAACGAACCTATCGGAAAATACCCGATAATTTTGAAGCTCTTGTGGTATTATATGTGAATATTTTTGCCATTTTATCTATATGAAAACATGTACTCACTTTTCGCCAAACGTGTTCCGTCCCACGATGTGATAGGGGCGAGCCCATCGCCATCATCATCATCATCATGATCATCATCATCATCAGCTACATGATATCTACTGCAGAACATAGGCCTCCCCTAAAGATTTTCAGACGAAGCTATTAAACTTGACCCATCACCATATCGGGCACAAATTTCTGACTCCGGACTTATAAAAAAAAACATATTTGAAATATGACTATAATATAAGCTATGACAAAAAATACACTTTGAATTGAGAATCTTCTTCTTAAATTCGGTTTAAAACCGAGGAAGTAAATTGACAACTAATTCTATGTATTTTAATGTTAAATACGTTTTATAACTTTAAAGTCTTGTTCAGAGTATGCAACTAGTGTAGCGGAAGATGCAGTGGAATAACTATAGGGTGGCATAACAGCAAAATGCCACAGGCCCCCAGCCCCCAATCACAGAGAAAGAGGACCGTTTACGAGACACCTAAAAAAAGGTCGCTGGATTTTACCCTGCCGATGGGCCCCATTTCGTGAAATTGGCACAGGCCATCACGGATGTAGTAATGCCAGCAGCGATCTGTTCGTAGTTTTTAAACGATCCTACTCTCTCTATACGGGCATACTGAGAGACCTAATTAGCGTGGTTTGAACTTTTTGGAAAAGTCTGGTCGTTACAATACGCGACTTACCGTACTGTGTAGGCATCTACTGCGCCCGCAATAGCCACCGCGCGTTGACTCTGGATAAGGCTGGTGTTTTAGTAAGAAACGTTGGTTCACGATATTTAGGACCTAGATAGGTACTTACATATTACAGTATTATTTTGTTAAATTCTGTACGAATAATATTTCAACAGTAACAATTCTCAGCAGGTAACATATTGTAATTGATGTCCCGGTTATATTAGTCTTGAAGTTAACGAACAAATTAAATCTCTATAGTAATTTATTTACCCACTACGAAATTATACGAATAACTGTGAATTTCGTTGAACACTAAAGTTCACAGATTATTTGAATGAGAACTTTATGCATAGTTAAGAATGATTCAGACCTAACTATATAAACTTACCTACTAACTATCCATAAAATGTTATTGTTATAGGGTTATTGATATGGATTTTTCTTAATAACTAATAGTTATTTAGAAGCTCCACAACTAAGCTTTCTAGTAATTTTAATAGATTTTTGATAATCTCGAGATTTATATAATTGTTTTTCTACACAATGGATATAATTCCATCAAAAAATACTGAAATAAGTAGATTTTTTTCAGTGCAATAATTACGATTTGTTGACTTTCTTGCGTGTTGAAACAATTCTAACAGAGACTTCAATTTGAACTTAATTCAACATTCTTTATTAGATAATAAAGAATTCATAGAACAAACAACCAATTACAATAAAAAATAATGTTTATGTCTGTATGTGAATTTTAGTGTAAAGCTTACAATTCTAGTGTCTTTAGATTTTAATTTGCTTTCGTTAGCACACTCTCACATACACACGCCTTTTATGCCCGAAGGGGTAGTCAGAGGTGCAACTAGTGCACCCACTGTTCGCCTGTGTATTCCGTCCTACGATCCGATAGGGGGCGAGCCTATTGCCATATCGGGCACAAATTCCAGACTCCGGGCTGATACGTATAAAAACCCAATATCACTTTCTCCGACCTGGAATCGAACACGAGACCTCAGCATTGCAAACGTACCTTAATACAACTACGCCACCGAGGCAGTCGTTAGTAGTTTACGACTAAAGTTTAAATACTGTATGTCATTGTGAATAATGCGTACATATTAGTATGAGCACCATACAATACCATAATAAATTATTTGATACATTTAAATGATTATCAAAAGTATCAACAGCGTTGATGTTTCACAATAATTAATAGGGATTTTTTTTGTGAATTATCGCTCGCTTTAAAGGTGAAGGAAAACATCGTGAGGAAACCTGCATACCTGAGAAGTTCTCTAAAAAGAATCTCGAAGGTATGTGTAGTCTGCCAACCCGCACTAGACCAGCGTGGTGGACTAAGGCCTTAACCCTCTCAGTTGTAGAGGAGGCCCGTGCTCAGCAGTGGACAGTATATAACACAGGGCTGGTATGGTATGGTAATAGCGAAATGAATTCATATTCTTTACTTCATGTTGAGCAATAAACGCCTGTCAATAAATAAATAGCAATGCCAATCTCCAAATACAAAGTACTGTATGACACTACATTCTGCCTGTTACGTAGCGATATCAAACGTTAAGGGCCAGTTTCACCGGTTCATGATTAAGTTCCATATAACTATCTGACGTATAACGTTATCTAACAAATAAATCTGACACATTACTAGTGACTCTTTCTGCCAGATATTTCGAGATCTATGGAACAAAAAGTTGCAATTTATATGTCGAATAAGTTCCGAATAGGTTATCAGGGACTTTATCAGCATGTGGTGAAATGAGCCCTAAGTTTAAAAATTCCTTAAATATCCATCAGACCTGAATACATACATATATAACAGTGCTTGCATACTACAATAAAGTATTATAGATGCAGAGATACCTAACCAGACGATCTCACACCTACGAGATGAACTAGCTATCTAAACAACGTGATTTAATGAGTTTGTTTTCTTAACTTACTAATTATTTTAATGAAATTCCGGTTCTCTCGATGAGTAGGTACTTCCAACACACACTTAACTTTTACTCGCAAACTTTCGTATTTATGTTACTTAATTTTTCAACTTTAAAAAAGTCCATGCAATATTTTGTATTCAATCATGATTGTTTTTATACGGGTACGACAAAGTGACCCTATTGCACATGATGGTAAGCAGAGAGGGTCCAGATAGAGTGTCGACACTCGACTGTGAGAGATCATCACCCCTCGCCTGTCGACCCAATTATGCCGGGCTGTTTCCCGATGATCCCGGAACGCGACACACTTAAGTGGGCCACTACGGGTTTTAACACCTCGTGTACAGTGGGCGCTATCCGGGCGGAGACAAGTTATGAAATCGTCCTAGCCAATTTCGGCCACGGCGGCCAATCTCAACGTAGATCAGCCAGGTACGCAGGAGATATTATAGTGCACAAGTGTGTGCGCAATACACAGGTGCACTCGCTATGCCTTCACTCTCGTAGTTCGGTGAGACGGCAATCTGACATGACCGGAGAGAGATCAGGCGCAGGACCAACGGTTTTACATGCTTTCCGAGGCACAGGGGTATCACACCGCCAACTTCCTGACTTCGAAGTGCGACTGAGTAATTTTTTAAAGATGGAAAACCCCAGTCACAATGTTTTTTTTTTGCTCGACCCGGGATTCACACCCAGGACCTCAGCGCGCAAATCGTACTCGTAACGCGTACGCAATACAACTTCGCCACCGAGGCAGTCCAATAACAAGATATACCCTGCCATCAACATATTTTGTACTATCACGTACTCTACACTTTAATTTTCCAATACAAGTCGAACATTACGTTTATCGCGACACTATCATCAAAGGAATATACAGGTGTGACATAAAGTGTGGCTAATCTATTACTAGCGTGACTTCAAATATATATAAAAAATGTATTCCGTAGAAGTATCACAGTTTTTGAGTTATTTTAAGATTGGCTTTCTATTTATCAACTTGGCACTCAGGTAGTACATTTTTTACATCACATGAGCTCAAAGGTGAAAAAGAAAAAAAAATAGTTTCTCTTTTTTCTACAGCAAACAAGGCCTACGACACAAAATTGTAAATTTCGTTTGATATCACGTGTATCCATGTGTAGTGTCCAAAAATCATACTGAATATGTTCTTTGATTTGTGACAATGGCATAAGAAAATGTGAACAGGTGTAGTTTTTCCAAAAAAAAAAAGTTGGCCATTAACTCGAAAACTATGATACCTACTTATTACTTTTACTTTATTATTCCCATACTATCCCAGTTAAAAGAAACACACTGTATAGTTCGTCCATAGTTTAATAAAAAATTACAGATATTTATAAAGCTAATTCACTAAATCCTTATTTAGAAGAATCAATTATTCCTAGCAATAATCGTACGTAAGTATTACTTAAAAAAGGCTCCTCGTCTGAACATGTCAATGGCGAGGCAATCCTCGCCCGCGTTGACGTATGCAAGTCTTTTAACAGATATTCAAAAAACATGTTTGCTGTCGATTATTGCTAACAATAATTGCTCCGTATATTATTATTTGTTATAGGATTGAATGACGAGACGAGCATGCCGTTCGCCTGATGGTAAGCGATACGACCACCCATAAACAGTGGCAACACCATTTAGCACCTTGAGTTACAAAGTACTGTGTGGTATTCCACTGCGCTAGTCATCCTGAGACATACGATGTTAAGTCTCATTATGTCCAGTAGTTACACAGGCTACAATTTCCTTCAAACCGAAACACAACAGTGCATGCACACTGATGCTTGGTGGTAGAAATAGATATTGCGGTGGTACCCACCCAGACGGTCTCTTACATATGAGAGACCTACCACTAGTGAGGCTGAAGTGAGTAAAATGAGGCTTTAAGCTACTTTTTTGCGATTACTAAGTTATCCACTTATGTATTTGCAAACAGCGCATTTTTCTAAGCCTATTGAACTTAAATAGTCTTAATTTTTCGAAAATAATGTCGCTTAATATTGTGTAATCAAAGGCCGAGAGTTGTGTGGATCGCGGACAAGAGTTCTTGGGACCTAAAAATTACACCTGTGTAGGCGTGGAAGGGACAATGTCTTGTAATAAAACTGAATACGTCAATATACGACTTCAGGTAGGGCTAGTAACTATGTGGACGATAGCCTAGTTGGGAATGGAACGGTCTGCCGAGACAATGTCCGGCGGTTCAAAACCCAAGGCACACACCTCTGATTTTTCGAAGTTATGTGTGTATTGTTTATCAATTATCGTTCGCTTTAACGGTGAAGGAAAACATCGTGAGGAAACCTACATACCTGAGAATTCTCGATGAGAATTTCGAGGGTATGTGAAGTCTGCCAATCCGCACTAGGCCAGCGTGGTGGACTAAGGCCTAACCCCTCTCAGTAGTAGAGGAGGCCCGTGCTCAGCAGTGGGCAGTATTTAATACAGGGCTGGTATTATTATTATTATTATTATTATAGTAACTATGAGAGTTTCTTGTATACAATATTTAACTGCTTTTCAGTTTACATAAATGATAAGTTGAACGCTCTTATACGTTTAGTTAGCGATTTAAATATCATAAATATCAATTAATATTTAACCTGTTTTGCATATTCGAGGTTCAATGGCCACTTGCTAATCAAATTTATATTTTTTTAACTTAGCTACCGCCTGGGCGTTGGATAAATATTTTTTTTTATACAATTTTAGTCCTTACTCTATGTTTTGTATTTTTGGAGTACCTTTATAATATCTTGGTTTTTTTTTTAAATCATTAGTATTATTAAATACCACAAGGTGGATAGACAATCTTGTAAAGGTCGTAGGAACTGGCTGGATGCAGGCTGCATCTAACAAGTTGGTTTGGAAATTTTTAGAAAAGGTCTATATTTCAGCAGTCTAGTTCAGCAGTGGACTTCCAAAAACTGCATAAGAAGAAGGTTAATTGTGTGTTAAATTTACCCACCTTAAATGAGAGGAATGGGAATACGGGAAGATAATATAGCTTTAACGAACTTTAACAAAACTTCACAAATTCATATCTGGGATTCAAACTAACGCTATCCCATGATGTGAAGTATCCACTGAGCCAGATGCTCGTTTGACGGTTTAATAAATACACATCTGTTAGTGTATGAATATGCATGTAACGCATGTTTAACTTTATGCGTGACATGTGAACTCTATGTAGAGTTTTATGTAAACATGACGCCTTAGGAGCGAAGGCCTTTATTTTCAAAAAGATAGTCAATTTAGTTTTAACTTGTACCATGGTTTAGCTTGGAATAAGTGTATCGCTGTGCACCTATCCAGGATAAAAATTGGCTTATATGTTAGAGTATGTATGAGCGAGTAAGGTTAAATAAGTTTTCAAGCAAAATCTTCTATTTGATATTTATTTTTTAAGTCGACTATTGTATCTTACTAAATGACTTTAAGGCATAAGATAAAGTTAAGATACGTTATACACAAAGGAATTCGTTACTTGGATACTATATCATGTGCCTAGACTGATTTTGATGAGTGTTAATTAAGATAAACTCACTTGATCAGTAAGAAAATTGAACTCTGTTATCCCTTACTTTTGACGTAAATAGTGATATTGTAATTTATGGTTGATCCCTTAGCTGCACCGTGGCTAGCAATAAATTACGCGACAACATCAACCTGTCATCTGACTGCAGTTCGACGAACTCGATGAAATATTAATAAAAACCTCATTGCTGTCGATTTAAGAGTTATTTTTAGTTGGCTTCTTTAATTTTTGTTTTATATTGATATCTTATCTGGCTTGTGGCTGTGATATGAAAGTCGCGTTTTCCACGTTTTTTTTTTATAAATCAACTTCTAGTAGGAGAATAGGTACAGTCGCAACTAGTGCATATTTGGTTGGCTGCCTCGGTGGCGTAGTTGTATTGCGTACGCGTTACGAGTACGATTTGCACGTTGAGGTCTTGGGTTCGAATCCCGGGTTGAGCCAAAAATATTGTGACTGGGTTTTTCCATTTTAAAAATTCTCAGTCGCTGCTCGGAGTATGGAAGTTGGCGCTGTGATACCACCGTGCCTCGGAAAGCATGTAAAACCGGTTTTCCTGCGCCTGATCTCTCTCCGGTCATGTCGGATTGCCGTCTCACCGGACTATGAGAGTGAAGGAATAGCGAGTGCACTTGTGTATTGCGCACACACTTGGCCCTAGAAAAAATTCGGAACGACCCTTTGCAACTAAAGTGCGATACCACGACCTATGAAGCAACTATTTACAGCTATTATTTGAAAAAAATATTCAGGGTATTTCTTTTATAAATCTAGCACGTATTATGCCTGACCTTTTGTCAGGGCCATTGACTTGCCCAAATGTGGGCCCTTGCACATATTTACTGAAATATAATACCATTCGGCACGTTCTTGCAAACACAATTTTACTCGCAATGTTAGCTAAAAATATATAATTAAATGTTAAATTACTTTTGTTTAGAGCCTATTCTTGTTTACACTTCGTAAATGGAGAAAATATTTTTGTGTTAAAATCGTATCACGTATGTTTAGTAGCAATATTGGGATGAGAATCGTGCTGTATAAGATTCGAGTAAGTTGGGCAATTAGTTTTACCGAAGTTCGAATTTTGGAATTGAAAAAAAACTGTATGTGAATAAACAAAATGATCTGTCGTCATTCATTACACCGTTGCATCTAAATACAGCAAATCGAAAAAGCACTATTCGCACCCCTATAGATGTGAGCTTATTGCAAAATTATAATCTTTGTATTGAAAACAATTGAAATGCAACACTGACTATACTTCCCTACTGAAGGTTGTTTTTAGCGCACCTGCTGCTAAATTCATCGGAGATTATTTTGACGCTGATTTTGACTGTTTTGTTGGAATTTGTACGCAATGTACCACTAATGTTGGAGTTTTGAATCGTGAATGCGCGGTTCATATATCAAAAGGGATTATTACCTAAAATTATTATTATATTAAAGCTGTTTAATCCTTGTTTGGATTTGGAAGAAATTTGTTTTTTTTTGCGTCGAATTACGACACGAGGATGTCATTCGCCTGATGGTAAGCGATACGACCACCAATAAACAGTAGCAAGCAGCAGCAGTACTATAGCAGTAGCAGTAGTACTATGTGGTATTCCACTGCGCTCGTCATCCTGAGACATAAGATGTTAAGTCTCATTATGTCCAGAAGTTACATTGGCTACAATGTCCTTCAAACCGAAACACAACAGTGCATGCACACTGCTGCTTGGCGGCAGAAATAGACATTGCGGTGTTACCCACCCAGACGGACTCTTACACATGAGAAACCTACCACCAGTAATGGTATGGAGATAGTTTGAGACTCTTGTAAGATTTTAAGCTTTTCATCCCGGGTCAAATATATAGTGGGACTATCCCGGAAAAACTCTTTCACGCGGGCGAAGCCGCAAACAAAAACCTAGTGAATTATAAACAGATAAACACTAGATATGTTCACAATCATTTAATATCAAACAACGTAGTAATACAACTACGCTCTATAAATATATAAAAAAAACTCAATTCAATTCCTTTATCTCCTAATGTGCTCAAGAACTTAACTCAAACCTAAGAATACTAACCACTGCACTATCAGCATGATTAGAGTCGAGTCGAGCCTTTAATTATATTTTTTCTTCGGAAACTTTAACGAGATTTCAATTAGCGAGCAGACTTTCAGACCGCTTGTAAGGTTTTCTAATATTTTCAGCACAAGGGTTAATGACCATAATAATATATATCCATATTAATATCGCCTCATTAATCTAGTGTTTCTACTTGCTGTTAAGTTTTTTGACCTAGGTTTTGTATTCATTATATTATGCATGTATCTTGATAGAGGCTATCAAGCAAAATGAAGAATGTCCCGTTGGATAGATTTACATAGTACTACCCGCTGCTCTGGTCCGCAAGGTCAATTGAAAATTGCCAATTTAAATTTTCCACCCAAGTGGTAAACAAATATTTTTAAGGCCTTTTAATGTTTTCAAATTAAAGCAACGAATTGCCGAAGTATTAGGTTCAAAGACCTGAAAATGAAAAGCCTTGTACGATTTGAAGTGATTATCCAATCCGCATTTTTACTGCGAATTGTTTGACACTCGACGTCAAAACCCTTTAAGGGTTACGCGATAGTAGGTACTTTTGATGATGCCTTGTTACCGAGTTAAACCGATATTAGTTGGTGCAACTGTGTATAACTGTGTAAGAACACAAAATTATTACAGAATAACCATAAAACTGCTTTTGTTATAATATATTACAGAAATAAGGTTTGTTGGTCAGTTTGTAGTATTGATGTAGGAGCCTAGTAATCTCCGAAAGTAGTGCTCCGGTTCTGACAATTCTTTCACCATCAGGAAGCTACCTTATTCTTGAATATTCTCGAGTCTAGACTAATTGCCTTAGACATTGGATTTTAGATTACATATACGTTTACATTTCCGGAACAAGCACGATGAATACATCTTTATAGTATTGCGGTATCTAAAAAAATACTCATAAATATAACGTCAAATAAACGAGTATTCCTCGGGGAAAAGTTATAAATTCACAAATACATATTTACGCTGAATCTGTCTCGTTGGATCAATGTAGATTTACGAGCTCTCAAATATTTAGTACGTCTTATATTTAATGTCTTACTAGCGGTTAAGTCCTACTTATCCTACATTTATTTTATCTCGATATTTTTACGTTTTCTTTATTGGATGAATAACGTTTATTGTTAGTTTTGTTTGATTGGTTTTAATCGGTGCTGGTATTTATTTATTTAGTATTTATAGTTTTTTTTTTATAGCATTGAATGACGAGACGAGCATGCCGTTCGCCTGATGGTAAGCGATTCGACCACCCATAAACAGTAGCAACACCATCCAGCACCTTGACTTACAAAGTACTGTGTGGCATTCCACTGCGCTCGTCATCCTGAGACATAAGATGTTAAGTCTCATTATGTGCAGTAGTTATCCTGACTTGCTGGTGTTGAGTGTTACCCATTAGTGCTGGTCTTATGTTTTATGTAGAAAATGTTGTAGGTTTTTATAAAGTTTAAACAATAAAAAAACCGGACAAGTGCAAGTCGGACTCGCATACCGACAGTTCCGTACAAACCTGTAGGTATGGTAGGTATCTAAGTATATAAGTTAAATAGTTCGCCAAAATTTATTAATAAATTAATCATGTTTAAAAAGTTTGTAATAGTATATTTGCTTTTTTGTTTTTAAAGTACATAATATTTACAGTTTTTAGATTTTTCTTTTTACATGTGCTGTTTCTTGCCAAAGGACATGTCTATAAACGGGTCTAAAATTCTAACCAAGACAGTTTATATATATTTGGATGGAACGCCTAAAAAATAGTCTTTTAAAAACCTCTGATTTTGAGATTTATGCAATTTTATATTGATTAAAAACTACACCTAGTATGAAAAGTTTAAAAAAAATTAGTAATAAATGGATGGGTCTAAAAATATTTTTTTAATGGATTCAAGATCCATATTTTGCCCCTTTAATATCTTGAAAGTTTGAGCCTGGTTAGATTTAGAGGCCTAGCACCAATACAAAATGCGGATATCTCCTTTCACGATTCTAGGTCATTAGAAAGTACCCAAGGTTTTGGTTCCCTTATGAAATCGCAAAATATACGACATAAACGGTAATATTTTTTGATCGCGTTGACTTACAAGTTAAATTTTTTCACAATTGAAAGATACTATAGACCGGAGTATTTGATATACATTACAACTTGATCCCTTTACGCGTTCCTGAGAAAAAGGGTCTTGACAGAGAGACGGACTGACGGACAAACGCGCAGACGCACAGACGGTCAGACGGAGAACAAAATGATCCTATAGGGGTTCCTTTTTTGGTTTTGAGGTACGGAACCCTAATAGTCAATAAACTACAAAAATATAATCGTTTTTATGATCTTATGTTTCGTTGCATTATAAAATCTTTCCCAGAATCTATAAAAGCAATCCGGGTCAATATACTGTCATGGTCCATGAGATATATAGGCACCCAGTAAGTTTAAACAATTGTAAGAATAAAAAAAAATGTTTTATTTACATAAAGCTAATACTATTATCATTAGAAGAATCATAAGTCTATTTTCTACAAGCGCAGTTAAATAGGATAAATTCAATGCAAATTGCAGAAGGAATCTGTGCAGATTGCAAAAATAAACATTCAATAGTTTTCATTATCGTTCTTTCTTACGTTCTGAGCTCTGATAAATATCTGCAGGGACGTAGTCAGGTAACGTTTAGGGGAAATACGCCCAGTTATATTTTTATGGAATCGCAATTTAGGTGCTAAAGTTGTGTTCATTCTTTATGATATTTTTAAACCTCGCGTTATTGTCGCATGGGGCTATTATTTATTTCCCTTTGTATTATTATGCTTCCATGTAGCTGGGTTTTAGGCAATAGACAGTTTTAATATTCTACAAAGACGTTCGAATACAAGAATATTTTATTACTGTTGAACCGGAGTAGAACAAATCGACGATCGAGAATATAGAATAACGCGAATTATAGAATTACGCGACATATAAAATGCCTATTGCCGTAATTAGCTTATAATATAGTTATTAAATTATGTCAACTTTAATAAAAAATGTAATTATAGAAATATTCTATTTATTCTTAAAGTTAAATTATTCTATTAAAAGATAGCAAAGCAAACGTCACATGGTCGTCTCACATTAAATTCTAAGTCTGAATATGAGTACTGCGATCCAATTTAGACCCCATTCAAAAACCCAAATGCGTCCCTGCACCCACACAATGGACGTGCCAGTCCACTCAACGCAAACGCCCATCCTATTGAAGCGAATGCAAATGAATTTTTCAAACCGACGACAAAAATAACGTTATCGGTATCGTTGATTATCCAATAACTGTTTCGAAGAACTCGTTGTTTATTCTACGAAGTGTTTTTGCTTTGCGTTGAATTTACAGTTCGCTGTCCTTGAAATTGGTGGTGACTGTTTCAACTATAGATAGTTTATTATATTCACAATATTTTATCAGGACTAACATACCAATGCCAAAAAACATAATTACGTCTGTTTGATATTCCAAACGCTACTACGAAAATAGAAGTGAATTTAAGTATTTAAACAAAATAATGCTTATTTGTAGTGGCGTACCTAAATACAATTTCATTAGAGTTAAATTTTATAATAATAACTGTTAACTATGTATGTGTATCCCTATTAATTATAATAAAAACAGATTGCAAAGTTCAGAATAAGACGCGAATAAGAAACGCTTTTCTAAGTTAAACGTTTCCGGCTGTACCTCGTTAGCAAGCTTCGTGAAATGTCTCAATTGAGTTAATTAGCTCACAATTAAAATACAAGGCTGAGCTTATAGTTAAAACAGGAATGCTCTAAACATATATGGTATTTCTTTTAAGGTAGGTAGTATTTTTTGTCAAAATCCAAATGCATATAACTGATCTTACTACGCATGCTCACGCCTTTTATCCCCGAAGGGGTAGACAGAGGCGCAACCAGTGCACCCACTTTTCGCCAAGCGTATTCCGTCCCATGATGTGATAGGGGGCGAGCCTATCGCCATACCGGGCACAAATTCCAGGCTGATACTGAATAGAAAAATCCAATATCACTTTGCCCGACCCGGGGATCGAACACGAGACCTCAGCCTTGCAGTCGTACCGTAATACAACTACGCCACCGAGGCAGTCGATCAGTAACTGATCTTCATAATAAGAATAGCAAAGGTGATGAATATTCCTTCCTTAAAGTATCTTCTCTACCTATAAGGAGTACATGAATGTAAATTGGTGGACTAAGGCCTAAAACCCTCTCAGTAGTTAGAGGAGGCCCGTGCTCAGCAGTGGGCAGTATATAATACAGGGCTGATTGAATGTAAATTACACAAACAGAAACAAAAGCGAATCACATTTTTAATTATAATAATCGCCACATTCCCAGATATGAACCGTGATAATACCCCATGTTGTAATAATATCCCGTGTATTTTCATAATACCCATGTATTGTGGCTATCTAAATCTCGACAACACATCTTTATTGCGTCTCAACTCTCAACTCACAACAAAGCTCGCACGAAATTACCCCGCCATGCCATATTGATGTTGTAAAATCAGTTATAAATAAAAAAAATAAAGGATCACATTATTTAAATTCTACTATTGACGACGCAAGTAGTTCCAATATTAGTTGACAACCAATTTTATTGCAGAACCTAAACTTTTTATTAAATATTGATTATAATTTAAAGTGGTTATGGTTTGATTTTTGCAATTTATGTAGGTATACAAACTGCGAGTTTATGAAATCGGTAAGGACCTGGATTTTGTTACCAGGATAGGAAAAATAGCCTCGGTAATTCGCGAGTACCGAGACCGCTATTTATATTTTCGGTAGTAAGTGGTAATTGACAACGTTCTATTAGAACTTGAAAGACGTCCCAATGCTGCTTTCAAACATTAGAAATTTAGGAAAAAGCTGTTGTGTTGCTGTGAAAAAGGATAGGGGCATGAAATCGCTGATTCTTGTTTGTGACTGAGGTAATATGGCATTCAATTTAACAAAGTATTCAAGACTTCTGATGTTGATAGCCCTTTCAAGAAGTAAGTACCTACTTAATTCATGAATTTGTTATAAGCGATGTAATCTTCTACAGTTCTTCTCTGGTTTATCCCTTCTGAAGATGACTCAAACAGCGTTATTATTTACGTGGTGTTCAAAAATACAACTTTGCTTAAGTCGTCATAAAACTTAATAGGAATAATCCACAAGACGATTTGTTGTAGAAACATTTTGAGTATTGTACTTTTAAAGTAGTATTTGGATAAACTATTAGCTGATGTGTATTTAACGTGGTCTGTATGGTTAATGCACCTGCCAACTTAATTATTGATAAATTAAGCAATTACTTGAAGCATGGATCTACTGGTGGTAGGTCTCTAATTATGTAAGAGGCCGTCTGGGTGGGTACCACCGCAATGTCTATTTCTACCGCCAAGCAACAGTGTGCATGCACTGTTGTGTTTCGGTTTGAAGGACATTGTAGCCAGTATAACTACTGGACATAATGAGACTTAACATCTTATGTCTCAGGATGATGAGCGCAGTAGATTGCCACACCGTACTTTGTAAGTCAAGGTGCTGGATGGTGTTGCTACTGTTTATGGGTGGTCGTATCGCTTACCATCAGGCGAACGGCATGCTCGTCTCGTCATTCAATGCTATAAAAAAAAAAAAGTGTTAGTTCCAAAGTAATTGTATGAAGACAAAATATAAATATCTTTTACCACCATTTTTAAGCTATTGCATAGCTTCTATCGCGGGCCTTGAGCGTGGAGACCGAATCCAGAAATTTCGTAACGAAAATAACCTGAAATCTTTTTTATCTTACTAATATGAACCTTAAATACAATGCGTAGAAGCTATAATTCTTGAAACGAGTATATTTTTATTTATTTTATTTATTAAAGTCATTAAAACCATTTCTCACTAATTTAATATGAACCTTAAATACATTGCGTAGAAGCTATTTCCCCAGCGTTGGCACGGCAAACGTAACATTCTTTTTTCAAATTTTGATTTATTCTACTTTGGTTGTGATGACCATTGCACTTCTGACATTTATCAATAACAAGAGTAAACGTGCGTTGCTCGCGTTTAAAAATCTACTTTATGTGGTAAGCGTAAGATCGAATTTGTGTTTAGTCAATCAACATTTGTGATAAAAAATGCTATGCAATAGCTTTACCGCGGCAGTCTCCGAGTGCCACACGTATTTTTTTTTAAATATTTTTGTTGCGACACATAGGTACAAAATATAAAAATTACTTTCGTACATTATGAATTATAATAATAATAACGTCATGTAGCATTAGTTATAACTCTGCCTATCTCTCTTGGGTCACGGTCATGTCTATATTTAAATCAATGTCTCCGGCATCCCTAATCCGGAGTTCAAATCTGTATAGCCAATTAAAGTCCGTATATTTTTGTTACTAACGGACCAACGAACCCTCAAGGGACATTAAAAGCTCTGCAATAAAGTGTCAACTTCGTTCTACGAAAATGTGCCTACGCCCTGCGGTGACCCATAAATAGCCCCGGATCATAGTATGGGGTAAATAGATTAAAACCTACCCTAATTTCCCAAGTTGCTCCGATACACATCCTGTTAATATTTCCTGTGAGCTTTCGAGTGCTTCCGGAAGAGCTTCGGCTATGTTTTAATTTTGTATACGATTTAATTAGTTTGAATTGGGGCCTACAGTATTAAGTTAAAATGTTGGGATCGCGTAAAAGCTTTGTTCGCGGTTTTAACGAGTATCCTGTGGCAAAACATATTATAAAATTATACCAAGTTAAACTTCATGGTAGGTGTGCCGTATGTACCGCCGCAAGTACGCCGAGGGGCTCTTGGTAATGGGATTCTGTCAATCCCCCGGCTTTATAACTTTAACAATTCTGTAAAAGAAAATGAAATTACTCAATAAAGGAAAAAATTACGATAACAACTAGAGGTATATGGAATTACCTTTCCGCTTTGCGACTAATGTTTCACCAGACATTAATGAGCGTAGGTCCAAAGCACTACCTTTCCAGAGGAAGCCCGTATGTATAGGTACCTACCCCCCCTTGGCTATTTCTGCCACTGAGCAGCAGTATAGATTTGAGCATCAATATGGAGCCGTCTATTGACAATTATGAGATTTAACTTAATTTCCTTGAGTGGAAATACAGTATTATTGTAATCTTTCGTTTATTTGAAGTAATATCTTATTATGCTATCCCTTTTCACAGTATTATAAAATACATTTTCCAAAACTATTCTGAAACAAAGTCGCTATCCGATTTGAAATTGGAATGTCGAAGTACTATCCCGAGTAAAAGTTGTTGAATGGTTGACAAACGCCCAAGATCCGTAGACGGAGTTTGTAGAAACTTACTCGCAGGCTGCGATGCAAGTTGGACAAATAGCTAGTTCCGACGGCGGAGGCCTGCAGTGATTTTGAGATAAATTAAATGCTAGTTTTAAAAACTCGGCAATTTTTTACAAATTGCAATGTGATATTGGGTTTTCTGCGCAGTATTAGTCCGGAATCTGGCATTTGAATATGGTGATAGGCTCGCCCCCTACGACATCATGGGGTGGAACACATATGGAAAAAAGTGGGTGACTTGGTACCTTTGCCTTCCTTTTCAGGGTGAAAGTCGTGATGTGTGTTTGTTTGTTTTAAGTAAAAGAACGAACTATTCTACAGCCTTAGGTTGAAAGACGAAGAACTAGGTACCTAAGTAATATGGTGTTAAGTGATAGCCACTGTCCAGTGTTCATAAACACCCATAATTCCTATAAGTGTCATAGAGCTGAGATAAAAGGAATGGAATAGGAACAGGGGAGAAGGGAGGGGTTTGGAAATCTTTAGGGAGGCCTGTGTTCAGTAGTTGGACATCCTGTGGCTGATGGTCATATTGATGATGAGGGGTTACGACAACATTAAAGCTACTTTGTACTTATAGAGAGTAGTGACGTCATTTTACGCATAAAGTAAAAAAAGCACGAGGCTGACGCGCGTAATGTAATACATTGTAACTCAAAACTATTTATCGTATTGACAGTTTATTGCAAGGCTTGGTTCTTACTATTGGAGTAATTTTGCAATCAATATATTAATTTACTTTCACATACATCATAATTATAAAAGATAAATAATTCTGTCCCAATCAGGTAAATACAGATAAACAAAAGTAGGCATAAAAAATTAAAGATGATTGTGAAAGAGGGCTCACAAATACACATCTTTAAATGTGTTTATATATACTTATACATAGAGATTAAGTACCAATAAATAAAGACATATGAATACCCTAGAACGTAAACAGATTAAAATCATTCAGCTCAACTTCATTTATCTTATCGTGATGAAATTGGCCAAGTTAAACTGAGCTACATTTTGCTGTTGTATTTGAAAGGATAAGATCTGTCTGCCAAGCGCTATCACATTAGGTAAGAAAATTTTTAGAGATTGCAGAACTCTTAGAACTTTCCTAAGTGGCCTACCCCTATTTATTCTATTGTTACTTTTATTAGGTAATACTTTATTTGTTTTTCTATTGCCAAGCAGCGGTGTGGAAGCATTGTTGTCGATTTGTAAATTGTTGCTAATGTATTAGTCATTAAACGGCTGATGTATCAGTTCGAAAAACACAGCGTCGTGCTTTGCTGAATTCCTGGATAGTGTTGCTTCTGTTTATAAGCGTTAATCGTAGCGATTACCTTCAGACTTATTACTTGTCGCGTCGCTTATCTGGCCTTTATTTATTTATTTATTTAATTAAGACGCAAAACAGAGTACAATCGTGATAATTTTATATAACATGCAGACTTTCATAAACCTTACTTTTTTCAACCACAAGATAAAATTCTTCATAAAATAAAGTACAACACATCTCTCTCTCTTCAGTCGGCCCTTCATTACTGAAAATCGTGATTCGTGATCCCGTCCAAAGTAATTCAGCAGTATTCTCCACGAGGCGCGGTCTTCCGCTTAGTGCACCGCTACGCTCATTGGCATATTTAGGGAGTTGGCGACCTGGTCTTACCAGCGCTTTGGTCTACACCACATACAAATTAAAAATACCTGTTGTATGTACAAAGTTTTTCACTTTGTCTCAAGTTTATATTCAGTCATGCTATAATTTATTTGATGAATAACTTCCATCTGATAATGGAAGAATTAGCCCTTAGTATTATAATTGAGAAATATTCTGAAGATATTTGGATGTTTTTTAAAAGCAAAACACAAAAGTCATAAATCGATTTGGATGATATTTAAAAAATAGATAAACCAGACCTTGCTTTAACATAAAGTTACTCTAAAGAACACCGTGGGACTTTTGTACTGGGAGAGGTCTACCTCACAGACGAACCCGTGAGCACCACCTAGTGATAAAAACACATTCATATGCCGATAGAGCGTTACATGTCCAGTCGAAAAGCTTCGGATAAATAAAACTCGATTAACTATCAGCTATCTAGATCGGTCTAGACGATACTAACACATAGTTACAGCAAACTCCCGCGTTCCGACGCGACGTCTGTGGTACTTTCAAAAGCAGTTAAATCTGTCATTCGTCTTGGAAATCCGTGGGCAGGTTTTAAAACGGTTGTTAAATGCAGTGTACAATTTGATTGGGTAATAAATAAGTAGATAGATATTTTTTGCATTAATTCCTTGTTTGCAGACTAAACACCTAGGTACAAAGTATAGCAGGAATATAATATTAGTCTTGTATTATATTCTGAAATCTGAAAGTTTTTAAATGTTAGGATGTTTGTTTGAAGTAAACACAGAAAATGCTGAACACTGAAAAGTGTGTCAGAATTTTAAATAATAACTTTTGTACTATTTTGTACATCACTACTGGCTAGTGGCTTAATTATAAAGTTAGATTTTGTATATTGTGGTAGATATGTTATTTGAAATCTGAAAAATTTTAGTACTTACGCATAACCAGCGTATGACTTTATGAATCTTAGTATTGTACAAATATATTTTAGAAATAATAAGAATTCAATGCAAAAGATTTCGATTTAAGTTTATAAAAAATCTATTATTAGTTTCGGGTCCTTATCATGTAATGAAACGATACTAAAAAATACCATTCGCAACCACTTATATTTATTTCTAGAAAGGTTGAGTTCTGCAGAACCTCCGAGGTAGATATTCGTTTTATTGAGTGTTAAATTTAAAAGCCGTTTACAACTCTCCTATCTAAGTTTTAATGTTTTTACCGTTTGATAACAGTCCTCAACCTTTGAAAGGAAATTTTCATTTAAAGCGAACGGGACTCAGATGAATAACGAATTTATTATTAATGATCGTTGGGTATCTATAAATAAATTGGAAGTTTAAAATAATCTTGTAATAACTGTTGGTAGCGTAAAGTATCATCTAACTTAGTTTGTTTTAAATTCGTTTGTTTTCTCTCATCTCTTTATGCTTTAAAATAAACCTTAATGGAAAAATATCCGATACATTGAATATTACATATAAGTGTAACCTCATCTTTATATGCCTAACCAAATCAATCACACATACCTTGTGATATTCAAGCGCATTTTAATATAATGATAGTAATAATTATAGTAATAAGTGTATTCATATTTTGAACATAATTCTAATCTCATGTACATTGCGGCGGGTTTGGCCGCAGATAGATAGATAGATAGTAGAGAGACAAGAAACTCAGGGTTTAGGTACGTGGTACGAACTTTATTTTTGCACCTCCACATTACACTCGGTACTGTTTGCTGGTGGTATGGAAACAAGAGTCACTGGCCTGCGTGGACTCCGATTCAGGCGAACGGTACGACGCTGATGTACGTGGCTAGCTACGGAGACAGCTTGCCGGGTAGGTGGAATGGCCACGTGGTCGGCGCAACGGTGGTGAGGTGGTCGGGGTCAGCATACCCGACTGCGATGGTGAGCATGTGGTGGAGTCAGCTCTCCAACGACTAGGGTAAGCACGTGGCCGGGGTATGCTCCTGCGAAGAAGATGGGCGCACGTGGACAGAATCGGGAGTCAGCACTCCCGAGCCAGCGGAGCTCGAAGTCAGCACTCCGCACCATAGAGAATGGCGATCAACATACCGTACCGTGAACCTGCGGGAACAAAAATGTGCGTGGCTACACGCAGCTGGTTTAGAAGTGTCACGGCGAAGACGATTTTATTTTTACCTGTCTACTACGGGCAGTAGCGTGACGCGAGTCGGCTTTTCTGGCCACACCGGACTTTCGGGTGAACTCTTTAGGCGCTCGCAACCCTTGAATTAAGTGACCATGCACTGAGGGCAACCCACTAACGGGTTACGGACCACGGCTCAGGACGGTCACTGGGAGAGGATGAGACATCAGCGATTAGTGGGGAAGATTGGTGTTTAACCTAATCCTATCTATTTATTTCGTCGACACGCGGGCCGGAAGTGTTAGGGGGGGGGGGGGGGGCGAGGTCCTCGACGACGAGGGTGGAACTGCGGTCTTGTTGAGTGTATAAGTTTCAAGAACTCGTTCTTACTGCGAATGGCCAGAGTGATATCGTCCTCTGGATCGGTTAAAACTGAACGCGGCCGTCTCCATTTGGCGCGGTTGAATGGAGAGGACGCGCGTGACATTACACGCTTATGTATACAGGCGCCATTCAGTCGTACATCAAAACAAATGACAACTTATCAGCCAATACCAGACAACAGTGATTTCGATTGGTAGTTGAAACTGCGTAAACGCTAATCATCATCAATCTAAAACCACAGATTGATTATGAAAGTGCTTTAACTTTCTTAGCATCGTCATAATATTACGTGTGTTTTCAAATTGAAAACATAAATCCAGTCCTGAAAATCATATCACTCCATCTAAATTTCACAAAAAATATATATCACTTGACCTGCAAAATCATTAAATTATCTATTTATAGAAATAAAATACTATAATTTTGTCAAAAGAAAGTATCGAAATAAGACACACTTATCGTGTCATTAAATAAAGTATTTTATATTAGACACTAAGTTAGTACTTGGAACTTGGGTATTTCAGTCTTTGTGTGAAATTTTGGATCAGACCTATTTGTGAGGTAATTTGCGAACCTTTTTTCACATTTTATCTTGGGAATTGGCAGAGTTTTTGTGATAAAACTCAAAGATTGATATTGAGTGACACTTTTATTAGATATTGCAAATAACTTGATTGGATTTTTTATTTAATTTGTTACATATTATTAAGTGACTATTTTTATTATTAGTTAAAATAAAGAAGCCAGATTTTTCTACAACATTAATAGTTAGGTTTTACCTGCATTATTATTTCATGAAACATGTTACGAATTGTATACTTGTTTGAAAGAAAATTGGTGCTTTTGAACATTATGTGATAACTTCAGATGAATATAAGGAGCGCAGTATTGTACTATGCATTGTTTTATAGCTAGGGTTTTGGGAAGTGTACCTACTGCTCATTAATAATCATGGAGTTTATAACCCTGCTTTCTTACTAGATGATATAAATATGGTACTAAAGAATCTTACTCTATTACGGTCAATGCCATACATTATGTTCATCTCCAAATGATTTTGTCCCCGAAACAATTTTTTTTATTAACATTTTAGAATACAATAAGTCACGAGACTAATAAAACTAGATATTCCATTAATTCTTGGGAATAAATAAAATGCTTTATAGAAGTTAATTAATTAAAATGTAATTGAATGGGACTCTTTCTATAAGTACCTAAGCACGTATAGTTTCTTTTTTTATATTGCCTCTGTGTAAGCGAATGTCGAGACGAGCATGCCGCACGCCTACTGGTAAGCGATACGACCGACCATAAACAATAGTAACAGAACTTTTTACAAAGTACCTACTGCGGGGCACTCCGCTGCGCTCGTCACCCTGAGACATTAGATGTTATGTCTCATAATGCCTAGTAATTACGCTCGCTACAATGTCCTTCATACCAGAATACAACAGTGCATGCTGTTTGCCGGTAGATATAGACATTGCGGTGGTACCTACCCAGACCGCCACCTGCATACGAGAGACCTACCACCAGTAAATTTTACTGCCTCTACCTGGCACATTGTTTTATAGCGATATGTAGATAGCGTGAGTGTGTATGCATGTAAAGGGTAAATGAGCGGATAGGACCCGATAGTTGCGGTTCCATGTATATGCTCACCCCGCGACCTTAGATATAAGGGAGAGAGTATGCCAGGGTTTTAGTCGTTACGACGATTTTAAGATGTGAGTCCGGGAGAGATCTGTAAATGGATTTCACCGTATTAAAAATGGTTGCACCTGATAGAAGAAACTCCACCGTTCGTGAACTTGCACACTGATAGAGGTGTTATCTACGCATACGCATACTCACGCCTTTTATCCCCGAAGGGGTAGGCAGAGGCGCAACTAGTGCACCCAGTTTTCGCCGTGCGTATTCCGTCCCATGATGTGATAGGGGGCGAGCTTATGGCCATTTCTGTTTGGTCACCCCACTACAAGGTGCATATAGATGAATTAGAGAGGGTACAGAAAAAGTGTTTACGAATGTTAGGTTTCCGGGAAAAATTAGGACGTACCAATCTCAATTATGAAACTAGATTGTCTAAATTTAATGTGCAGAACCTGGAGACACGTCGTAAATATTTTGACTTCATTTATTTCTACAATATAATTCACTCGATGATAGATACCCCTGATTTGCTTTCACATGTTGCTTTCAATATTAAGTATAGCGCGCGTAGGTCCAACCATATAAATATTTTTGCATTACAAACCTTTAAACATAATATTTCCTTTTACAATCCCCTGGTTAGGATGGCTCGTTAGTACAACGAATTGGTAAGAACTCATTTGGAATTGGACATATTCACTCATAATATTGCATCATTTATTAAAATACTAAAGAATATCCTGTTTCCCATGCCTGACAACCTAGACTCAACATAAGCATCGAGCCTGGTTGAGATCAACATTATTATAATCAAACTGATAGTAGCCATTTAAAATAAGCAACATTATCTAAATAACTCTGTTTTAATTGTGGATGCGCTCATCTAGTAGTTTATACTTGTATACGGTAATTGTACTTTAATTTTACTTAATTTATATTGTATAATTTTAGCGTCTAACGCATTTTAGTTTTGTGTGTACACATATTGTTGGACTACAATCTAGATTAAAACTGTATAATGTTTACATATATTTTGTAGCAATTGTAATCTGTTTTGTGTATAATAAAATAAATAAAAATAAAAATATCGGGCACAAATTCCAGACTCCGGGCTGATACTGAATAGAAAAATCTAATATCACTTATCATTATTTATGCATTGTGTGTCTTTAAAAAATAAAAACGTTCTACATAGGATTGTCTTGCGCCAGACACCAAGATGTAGGTATCTCATAATGCCTGGTTATGCAATGCAATGCAATGCAATCAGCCCTGTATTATACTGCCCATTGCCGAGCACGGACCTCCTCTACTACAGAGAGGGGTCAGGCCTTAGTCCACCACGCTGGCCTAATGCGGGTTGGCGGACTTCACATACCTTCGAATTTCAGAGAACTTCTCAGGTATGCAGGTTTCCTCACGATGTTTTCCTTCACCGTTAAAGCGAACGATAATTGATAACAATACACACGTAACTTCGAAAAGTCAGAGGTGTGTGCCTTGGGTTTGAACCTCCGGACATTGTCTCGGCAGACTGTTCCATTCCCAACTAGGCTGTCGTCGCTTTTTTTTAATTCGAATGCCTGATTATACAGGCTACTATTTCCTTCTAGCAGGAATACAGCAGTCATTGTACTGCCGCTGGGCGCAATTGGTCAAGACCCACCTACCCAAACGGAGTGACTTAAAATTCACTACTAAGTCCCTCTTGTATAGTCTACTATTTCATAATAAAGAAAAAATATCTCGGAACAAGTAAAATTTACAAGAACGTTCCGTTATTAATTGTAGCAACTGTCAGTTTCTAATAATTATATGAAAATAAAATGTTGTCAGCCAGTTGTCGCCATTCGTGTCGTAATTTGAGAGCGTCAGCGTAGAGTCTTTAAAAATGTACCGCGTAATTTATCATTAAGTACACTAAAACCAAAAATAAATATACAATCTTGTCAAATATAGGTACTTGAGAGCACATTATCCACTAAATAATATTGTTTATAAAAACGCTAAAGGGCCAGATAATATATTATCAGTGTTCACAGATAATCTAGACACACAGTCCTGCGTGCATTGAATACTAATTTAATTGGGGTTATATGGGCTTTGAAATAATAATTGTCGTTACTCAGGGATTTTGGGAATGCAATGTTTTTGTAAGTTTATACATTATAATCGTTTTAATACATCTATGATAATATAATAAAAGTGGTATAATTTCGCGTATGTTACAATACAATACATACTCTTTATTGTAACCATTTTTAAGAAGAAAATAAAAAAATAAATTGATACAATTTATTAAGTCTATGGTGTAGAATGGGTGTCTATATCGCTACAAGCGATATTTTCCAGGGAACCTTTGTATATCTGTTTAATATTGTATATATGTCTACAACATGTCCGATTCGACTGATTTGGGATTGTACCATTGTCTTACAGAAAACAAAAGTGTACTATTAGCTTAGAAACTGACAGCTTGCTATTTCGTTTCATAATTTCGTGATGGAGAGTTTCGGAGGCCGAAACATCGTATACATTCTTTTTAAAATATGAAGATCATTCATGATTCTTTTGATAATGTTGGTGTTTATGGACGATGCAGATCACTATTTTTGAAAAGGGTACGGCAAAGGGAGGGTCCAGATTTAGTGTCGAGTGACGAAAGATGGCCACTCTCGCCAGTTGACACAGTAGTGCCTGTTTGCCAATTTAACATCGTATCGTGTTAAGCCATTTATTTAGAACTAACTTTCTCCCTCAAAATAAATACATCCCAACATTGAACATGAAAAGAAATTAGCCCCTACAAACAAACTGACAAACTCCATTTATTTATATAAGTAGACAATAAAACGCCAACACGATATCATTGAGACATAGAGATGCATGCGAGCGCATTGTTTCCAATACAAACTTTATTAATTGAATTTAGTTTGTCAAGTTTGTTGTATTGTTGGATGTCGCCATCTGCAACACATTGTTAGTGGCCTTTGCGTATCTATTATTTAGATGTTTGAGTGTTTTTCTTTTGTCACGGCTATTGAATTTGATTAATTTGTCTATGTTCTTTAGTTTATTACATTTTTTATTGGTTAGCATCATTACTGTGAAAAAATAATTTATCTTTATAATTCCTACTTTATTAAAATGTTGTATCAAATTAATTTTACCATAACATAGTAGTTGATTAAAAATTACACGACTCAGCTAGAAAAAAATAATACTAACCTCTTTCACATGCTTTAGTCGTTAGGCGACACTTAAATTAGCTGATAAATGATGATCAATACAGATGCTTTCATATACAGTATGTAGAGTTAGTCGAGGGCCCTGTAAGAAGGGTATTCATCGTTCGTTTCTCGTCTCAAATACATAATATAACATAAAAACAGCTTATTTTTTAAGGAAATTTTAGCCCCTAGGTGCCAACATTGCAAGCTTGTGCTAAGCCAGGTTTGAAGCATCAAAAGGAAACTGACCATACTTAGAGGTCATATTCATAAATACTGACCGATAAGAAAGGGAAAATAAGCAGCTAGCAAAAGGATACACATACGTTGGGAGTGAATTAGAGAGGGAATTTTTTTAGAGGTTTTCTCAGCGATTTATCATTATTTAATTTTGCGTATATTTTTATTAGTTACATGCAAGAACTGCCGTTTGTCCCTCTATTAAAAATATGAGATTCTTTATAACAAGGGATGTGTACCTGCATTTGCTTTACCTTTTATCTATTTTTTTATATTATTACCTACTAGACGTTTACTAGAATTTTGCTCAACATAGTGAACTATTCGAATTCATTTAACGTGATGTGGGATTTCAACATTGTCTGTCTGTTAATAACATTGTTGCTACTACTGTTTATATGTCTACGTATGTCTCAATACACTCGACCTCTTTACGATATCATTTTGCGGGAAGTTGCGGGTGAACCAAATATCCGTCGTAAAGTTATTGCTGGCCCGGTCCCTAATTGTCATCTATATTTGGGTTAAGAGATTTATTACACAGTATGTGGTGTTGATGTCCTTATTGTGTTAGGTTAATTGCAATGCACTGAATTGCTGGCAATTAAGGTTAGAGCATTAAAAGAACAAACTGCCTGACTGCCTCGGTGGCGTAGTGTTATTACGGTACGACTGCAATCCCGAGGCTTCGATCCCCGAGTCGGGCAAAAAGATATTGGATTTTTCTATTCAGTATCAGCCCGAAGTCTGGAATTTTTGCCCGATATGGCGATAGTTGCGCCTCTGCCTACTCCTACGGAGATAAAAGACGTGAGTGTGTGTATATATGTACTTAAAATAAATAAATAAAGAACTTTGTTATTCACATAATAAAAGCGCTTGTCAGAGGTCAAATAAAAATACAGAAAAAGAATCATAACTCATCGAATAAACAGTAACACTTAGTTTAATAAAAATAAAATTACTTAAAATACTCTCAATGAATTCACTCACAGAGAACGACGTCCTTTGCATAGTCGTGAAAATATATCGTATGCCTGTTGGGCATTTTGTGATGTATAGCTTCCCCACGATACAATCGCGAGGGCGTGCGCTGTCTGCTTCTGTCGAATCCACCGATATCAAGATAAATCGCTTTGGCTTGCTTACACTTAATATTTTAAGTTTTATTAGCTTTAGTATGTAAGGATTTTGTATTTAAGCAATGTACATGGCATCTAGAGACTTCATTTTACATGAAAACCTGAGGATAAGGAATATAAGGTTCGTAAAATGTCTATAACTCAGATCTATGATGTTATATGGCCGACTTACTGTCGAGAACTGCAATACGGACTATGCAATTCTAAACCAACATTTATATTATCAAATTTGAAAATCCATTCAACTTTCTACTTCAATTATTTCAAGGTGATTGAACTATCAATAATTAGTCGTTAGATTGTGGTTTGGCACCAAGCCCTTGTCTTTGAACAATGGTGATTATCGGGCCGACGACCTCAAAGGTTTGGTTGCTTCCTATTCTACTGATATCCGAGTCGAAGATACTGTGTCAGGCAGAATATTTTCATAACTATATCAATAAGAGTTTGTGAGTTTGTTGGTAATCTCTGCAGGTAATCTTGTAATTTTTTCCCCTTTCGACCACGATATCGCCACAGTTTCGCAGAAAATCAACGTGAATGATAGCAGTTGTGTTTCGTATGCTGAATGAGTTAATGTATTATGATAATATATTAAATCTAGAGAGTTTTTGCCGTTTCGACTGAGGTTTTACCTTAGTCTCACAGAAAACCAATGTGAAATGACAACTGTTTCGTATGGTGAATGAGATTTACGGAGGCAAAACACCTCTGTTCTTCGTAACTTTTAACTTCTTTTAGATCCGACAGCACAACTATGATTCTTTTGGTATTGTAGGTGGTTATGAGGTACAGATATCTTACTTATAACATCTGGTGACACAGATCGTTTGACCCAAGTTTTGATTAAAAATAGTTTTTGATACTTTGTTCAAAGAATAATCTAAGATTGATTGAAGTGATATAGGTATTATTTTGGGACAGACGCTATTTAGAGACTCATTCATCGTATTATTTTGTTATTACATATAGTATTCAGGATATTAATTCCATGTCTTCCATGAAGCAGCCTATAACCAGACAATTCTGAGGAAAACCAATTACAACTTACTTGGAGTTTCGATAGAGGTAAATTAACTTATATATAACTAGCATTTCCATGAGGCTTCGCCTGCGTTAAGACCCATGCCGGGTAATAGATAGGTTAGCTAAATCTTTCTCTTTGTTATATTAACTTTTAGAACAGTGTTTCCTGGTAAAAAAAAAGTAGAACGTTTTTGAATGGTCTATGTACTTAATGGTGTTGCTACTGTTTACGTGTACTCATGTTTATAATCAAGCGATTGACCTTCTCGTCTCATTCAGTTGTTAAAAAAACATATATAAAATATCCCAGACTTATTTTTTGGTCTGAGAATCAAAAAAATGGATTTCAGTAACAAATTATCTAGGAACATAAATTATTGTGTGGTTTAAGATTTAGAACAACTTATTTCAAAACAAAATTATCTGGCAAGTTGTGAAGTTCATTGGCTATTTGTTTCATTAATGTACTGTACAGATAGTACGTAGGTAATTTGAGTTGGTTCAAAACCCAAATCGAAAAAAAACAGAAAGAATTTTAAAAGTGGAAGTGAAGGACTGAGTTAATGACAGTCTAAATAAATAAAATCAAAACTAATATTTGTGCCTCGATAGGCACGCATATTAGTTGTTAGTAGTTTATGCCGATGCATATCGTATGTAAAATCGTCATTTTAACTGTTTAGTGTTTATTAGTTAAGGATTTTTATAATAGGATCAGTTGCTTCACAGATTACTCCCAACAAACTAACTTGCTGAAACCTCTTATTATTTAAATATATATAAATTAATACTCATACTAAAGCGACTTTATTAACACGTTAAATACAAAGCGAACGAGATCATTAACATTAAAGTAAAGCTTTACATATTACAACCGTTATAAAAAGGAATCCTGATATATGCTCAGCATTTAAATATTATCAAAGCGAAATTACGTAGTCAGCTTAAGTCAAAATCCGTTCCAAGTAGTTATATTGCGTAGGCAGTTACGGCAATTGAACCATGTAGTATGGTTTCTACATGTGATGGGGCATTGCCTTAAGGCTTTTTATTTGTAACTGTTAAATCTATACTTAATAAAAATAGATGCTGGTAGAATTATTTTTTTAGTTAACAAAAAGATTTAGAAATTAGACCGCGATTATAATACATTTTTAGTAAGCTAGTTTTATGGGTAGTCAGTGTTTTATAACACCCAAATTATTCCAGCTATCTTAGGTCTTAAGTAGTCTCTATTGCTATTGACTGGACAAAATTCCATGCTATTACTTTTCTTGATCCGTGAAAACTCAATCATATCTGACAGTTTCTGGTACCGCATGCATACAATTACACTGAGGCATTCTGTGTGTTTAGAATGTGACAAAAAAACGCAACTCGTACGACGATGCCGTTTAATTTGGATATTTGTGATTGATCAAGAGACCAATACGTCAGTCACGTGTTAGTCTCTCAACCAATCCCAATAAAACGAAACGAAGTCGTGTCGTGTTATTTGCCATATTCCAAGCCACTGATCATTGTCCAAAAATACTATCTATGACTAATCAATCTGACATTGAAACTTTCAAGGCCTACATAGCTGCCAACGTATCCAGACAATACACAAACACTCCACCATCCCAGTGTCCTCAGCCGGTAATTGAACCCACGGCGTTTGCGTCACAACCCATACATTAGCCGGCCATCGTGCGTAATATTTACATTTCAACGTATGGGGTAACTGGTATGGGATATCATTATATAATATGCTTTTACTGGCCTTTTATGGGGTAAAGTTCTGTTTATTGATTATTTAGTTTAAGTAGTGTGATATACGATTAATTTGATGTAAGACTATATTATAGCGACTCTACATGATGAATCAGTCGTTAAAATGGTATGTTACGACTAGTCGCCTCCTTTGTGACCTGTTTTACATCACAGAAATACTAATTATTCAATCTTAGATTAATTTTGTTACTAATTAACATTACTACTTATTTTCCTACTTGTAAACATAGTATATTTTATTGCAATATGAAAGAATTATTTTATACCCAACCAGAATTTTAAAAAAACATAGCAGCTCTAACGGTATGGAAAATCGATAAAACATAGCCCTTATTAATGATTATAATTGGTTCCGAACTCTGTAAACGGAGCCGTGTTATAGAGTTAGCAGACGTCGGCATTGTTACGTCAGTTCGACAGGAAGCAATCCCGCCTCCGAACCCGAAAATTTGGCTTCTGCGTCTACAAAACTCGTCTTATAGTTTACAACTACAGTTTTGTTGATGTTGGGGTATTTGGTTAGTAAGTGGTATATGGGTAATGCGGTAAACATTAAACAACCTAGACCTAGTTTAAACAATTTTAGTACTTTATATTGATCACTTTGTATTAGATTCGGTTGGTTACGGCACTTGGAATTTATGGAGTAACTTATAATAAGGTTTTGTGTAAGATTTTTAGGTTGTACGATTTTTTATAGTTACTTGGTTCTCATGCAGGGTTGATTTTATCGCGGTTTTTTAATTTATATTTTCTCCCGACGTTTCGAAGACTTTACAGCCTTCATGGTCACGGGGCGGACTGACTGTTGGTTGTCCGAAAAGTTAATGTTACAATATCTACCTTCATTTTTAACATCTCTTCGCCACGGCAAGCGCGATCGGGCGTTACGCGCGTTACTACTAACAGATTATACTGTGGCTAAACTACTACTACTATTTATTATTTTTTTTTTTTGTGTAGAGTTTGAATATGATATATAATATACGTGGTTTAATTAAATACCTATCTGTTGTACTAACTTTTTATACTGTAAATATTTTGTTTGCTTACTTGTATACTTGATTAATTAAGGAGGAACACTTTTGTACATTTATAGCTTGTCTATTAATCATATTCAGATGCCAAAGGTTTATAAAAAGTTTTCTGGATTTGTAAAAACAATATCAAGGTTGGTCATATTATTTGTATGTACAGGATTTGATATCCTCTCTCATAAAAATATGCAATGCAATCAGCCTTGTATTATATACTGCCCACTACTGAGCACGAGCCTCCTCTACTAATGAGAGGGTTTTTTAGGCCTTAGTCCACCACGCTGGGTTAGTGCGGGTTGGTAGACTTCACTTCTTATCGAGAGTTCTCAGGTTACATACCTTCCTCACGATGTTTTTCTTCACCGTTAAAGCGAACGATAATTGATAAACAATACACATATAACTTCGAAAAGTCAGAGGTGTGTTCCTTGGGTTTTGAACCTCCGGTCATTGTCTCGGCAGACCGTTCCATTCCCAACTAGGCTATCGTCCATTTCGTTCCATTCGCAACTAGGCTATTGTCCACTTATATAGCTCTGTATAAATAAATGAGAAAACTGGGTTAATATTAGCATGCCTGCCTACCCCATAAAAGTTACAAAGTTAGTTGAATAGTAAACCGTTGTAAGATTCCTCTTACAGGAATTGTACAATTCCGTGACTATAAAGGCACTAAGGCTAGTATAAAAACAACATACTCAATTTTCCCTTAACATTTTCCTGTCCTCTTCGCACTCGAATGTTTTGTAATTTATTTGCTCATTCGCTCAGCAATTTAGGCCATATTACCTATTTGTCTAGCCTTTATGATGCTCTCAAAAATAACTGCGGTCTTCGAGCATTTAAGCTTGCCTACCTTCTTAAGGAAGTACGGAACAGTATGCATAATACTGGATATGGGGTAAAGTAGACATTAGATCTTGTATACAGGGTACTATTATTGTTCAGTCAATATATTTTTTATGTATCATTGTTAAAAAAATTGGCCTGTAGCAAGCCTTAAAAATATTTCCAAGAGATAATATTATTATTATGTTTATAAAAACAAATAAGTGATGAAACAACACCTATTATATATATTTTTCCTCTAAACCAATTATTTCTTTTAATTTTACGGAAAAAGACATTATCGCTACCATTGAGCCTGAGGTGATTAAGTAGCTAAGCGCACACTCAAAAATGTTCAATATATTATACAAAACTAGTACAGAATGCACACGCTTACAATCCCACACACTGAAACTATGTAACTTGTTGCACTTTACCCCTATTATACCCCGTTAATAAATACCGAGCTACAACCCCTGCGCAATACTACGGCACCCCGTGACCTAGATAGGGGGTGAGCGACCTCACCATACCTGAGGCGGCTTATCCCTAACTACTTACCCCATGCAATAAAACGGCCGAATTGGAATAGTGGGGTTAACGAAATTGAATAGCAAATGCAGTTGTTCTTTTTAGTTAGTTGTTTCTTTTTTCTGTCTGTTTAAACTGGTTTGTTACATTCTGCATTTTGTGTTTTGAGGAGACATTGTTGCCATTCTAGAAATGACAAGATTTTGGCAAAATAACTGTGGCAAATGTTTTGAGAACACGTTATCAAGTGGTAAATAGTAAACAAAATTAGATCTGAAGTTGACAATGAGAATCTACACAGTCTTCGTGAGAAATATAAAGCTAAAATTCGCACTAATTAGTTCATACTAAAATCTTACCTCAGAATATCGTCACGTTCTTAATATCGCGTCTTTGAATTCTATAAAAATCTCTAGTTTAGATTCGAAGACGTGTTTTAAAAATGTATGGTTTTCGATCAGAAAAAACACAATATAAGTTGCGCCTTTAACTACCCCTTTGGGAAAAGGTGTGAACATGAAAAACGAACCCATAAATTGTAATTTGTAAAATCGTATCCAGAGCAATAAAAAGCAATCCCGTGTCCCGAACAGCCTACAGGCACTAAATTTACTGAAAATTCGCACGCTGAGTCTTTGATCCTGTTAAATTGACCCAGTGTCCTACTAATGGCTTCTCACCCCAACACGGCTTTAGGAACGTAGAACTACACGATCCACGGATAAATTGTGTGGGTACATGATAAATCGAAATTTGGTAGAGAATAAAGCAGCATAAATTAATAAATATAAATTTGGTTGGGCAGCGTTCGGGAAACTAGGCAAGGTCTTCTCGACCGCAGTGCCTAAAGACAAAAGTCTTTAACCAATGTGTGTTACCAGTGATGACATACGGCTCTGAAACGTGGCCTCTGACTATGGGCCGCCTAAGACGGCTCACTGTCACTCAGCGAGCTATGGAGAAGGCATTGCTCGGCGTTTCTCGACGCGATCAAATCAGAAATGAAGAGATCCGTAGAAGAACGAAAGTCACCGACATAGCCCAGCGGATTAGCAAGCTAAAGTGGCAGTGGGCAGGGCACATAGCTCGAAAAGGAGTCACAGAATGGAATTTTCAAAAATAACCTAATTATATAGCGACTAATAATTATGTGGTACATCTAGTAAGACAGGCCTGCATATTTCTACCAACTAGGGACGCATCATCTTTGGCCAAAATTATTTTAAACTACTGTACATTCCAGGTTCAGAATAATTCGTACGCTGCGCCGTGCCAGACAAAAAATATTAACAAAGTTCACAAAGGAAAAACTGTTTAGAAGTTATGAAAAGCCGGTACTCTGTTAGGTCTTATCAAATCTAGGTTTGAATAATGAGCTGTGCTAGTTCCACAAAAATTTTTCGTAATAATTCATTCCATTGTATTTTTTGTTAAGACGAATAAATTGCTCGTCTTATGTTAACTGTTAAATTTATTTATCAAGATCAACACCAGGACATTGAAATAAAAAGTAGTTAAAAGGGCAGCATTACTTTAGCTACAACTCACATAAAAAATATTAGAATTTAACAATGGACTCCTGTTGCTTGGCAGCAGAAATACACAATGATATAATATCACGCAAACGGACTGTTACGAGGGAGCTTTCTTGGTTTGGTAAAATTTTAATAGAGGCCCACACACATTTACTTGGATGGGTACTTTCTGCTAATATCTGATAGATTAGTACTAATCAATGTCATCGACTTATTCGTATTCTAATATCTGAGAGTTATTCCACCATTGCTTGTTTACTTTAACAGACCGATTAAAGAATAATTTAAGGTTCAAAACAAACTTTTCAATTTTGCCTAAGGGCACTTTGAATCCATTTGCATATCACAGAAATATCGCTTTCATATTACTACAGTAGGTACTTACCTGCGGGTTTTGATTAAAAAACCGTTTGAAAATAAAGTCCTAAAAATGTTTTAAAAATGCGGTCCCGAAAACTTTACATAAACAAAAATGGCTGTGGATGATGGATCATCCTCTTAAGTAAGAGAAAAATACATCAGCCGAAACGTGACTGCATTCACCTTTTACCCCTTTGGGGACACAGCTATAACACTGCACGTCAAAATATAACGAGAAAGAATATAGATTTTTTTTACCTTTTTATACTCTTTAGTTTACCCGGTGGTAGTTGCCTAATATATGGAAGTGTCTTGCTATAACTATTTTGTTTATTTCTTGCACCAAAAATCTTCAAGGATTATCAAACTCTAACGGACATGAATGTAATTACTGAAAATATGAACCTTAATATGTAATGACAGAGTGTTAAGAGCAATTTAGAGACACTGTAATACTGTAATTCAGTATTTTGGAATATTTAAAATTACATCATGAAGACCTGTTACTCATTTTATCATTAAAATTTTAAAAAGATGCAAATATTTTTATCAGACAATTTAGTTCCTATTTTAAATATTAGGACGCTTCGACACAAGCCCAAATTGTAGTCGATATGACGCATGTAGGCAAATCCACATCAGATCACATTTTAGGGTCCAATAAACATGTGGGAACAGAGTGGAGTGCCCTTCGATAAACTGGATTTACGGTGACATGTTGCGAGTTCGCGCACTGGATTTGGGTTAGCGAAACCATTTTAGGTCTTAGGCTGTTCTTGGGAATTATTGATGTTCAGCAAACGCTGTGATACTCGTGGATGACTGAATATCAGTGAGTTGACCGATTTGTGCCGACTCGATGTAGATTCATCGTGGAAAACGTACCATAATAGCAAAATGGAGCATAATTCAGTAATAGTTATTAAGACATTACTACCCTTTAGGCACAAAATTAATACGAACATACTAACTAACTAAAACAATAATTTTATTTGTAAGTTAATAATAATCCAACAAACAAGCAAAATCAAGTAAACATTTTCGTCCCATCTCTAACAGGAATTTAACAGCTCCATTTCACCGAAGATATATCGTTTTACATTACTGAGATAATAAATTGAACGACAATCGCGAGGATGTCATATTTAATCCAGGAATTAGCATATAGTCCAGGTTTGCATAGTCCGGAGATGCAAGCGGGTGCAATGAACGCAGGCATCGAGCGGCGCGGTCGATGAACTGAATCACAGTAAACTGTCAGTAAATTATAAACCTCTGAAGTGGAAGTCAAGCAATTCAGGCAGTGACATATCCTTAGAGTGTTTATGTAATAATAATATTATAACATCCGGTTTCAAACAGTGTCGATTGACAAGGGGTCTCTCGTCAGACGACACTCTATCCCTACTCCACTTTCCATCCGGTGTATTGAGGTAACTTTAAACGCCCACTACAAATAACATTGGGAACAGCATATTAGTCGCCTGATGGCAAGTGTCACTGCCCGTAAGCTTGGACTTTAAGCACAAAACACTACAATCAGTACTGTTCTTGTCGTGCTGCAAATTAAAGTCTGATAGTATCTAAGCAATTATAATGGCTACAATATCCCTCAAATTAGAACACAGCATTCCTTACGCACTGGTGTTCGCAACAGGAATACCAATGTAATGCAGACAGACTGCCTCGGTGGCGTAGTTGTATTAAGGTACGACAGCAGTGCTGAGGTCACGGGTTCGACCCCAGGGTCGGGCAAAGTGATAGTGGGTTTTTCTACTCAGTATCAGGCCAAAGTTTGGTATTTGTGCCCGATGTGGCAATAGGCTCGCCCCTTATCACATCATGGGAAGGAATACACACGGCCAAAAGTGGGTGCGCTAGTTGCGGCTCTGCCTATGCCTTGGGGGATAAAAGGCGTGAATGGGTATGTATGCAGACAGACTGTCGCATAAGAGGTACATGCCACATAGCAAATGTTAATTATTTAAATTTTAAAGAGAACGTTCTCGCGTAAACGTTCTTGACGCTTTGTACAAAATAAACAAAATGCTAAATAATGAATGCCAATGAGTTCAAATGGTCAACTGTAAGAAAGAGCTTCGCTAAGCAGCGTTTAATGTGCACACCAAGATTCTCGCTTAGAAAAAAAACTGCCAACTTTCATTCTTGCGTCAAATAATACAATATAAGAGTCAAAAGGCAAAAGCAGTGATTAAGTTGATCTACTGAGTAAAATGTTTATGCGAAATGCACAATTTAATGGGTTACAATGCAATCAGCCCTGTATTATATACTGCTCACTGCTGAGCACGGGCCTCCTCTACTACTGAGAGGGTTTAGGCCTTAGTCCACCACGCTGGCCTAGTGCGGGTTGGCAGACTTCACATACCCTCGATATTCTTATCGAGAATTCTCAGGTATGTAGGTTTCCTCAAGATGTTTTCCTTCACCGTTAAAGCGAACGATAATTAATAAACAATACACATGTAACTTCGAAAGTCAGACGTGTGTGCCTTGGGTTTTGAACTACCGGGCATTGTCTCGGCAGACCGTTCCTTTCTCAACTAGGCTATCGTCCATTGCGTTGGATTGAGCTTAAATTGAAGTCATTTTCACGAATTATAAATCATAGTCTAACCAGCTCGACGGTTCTCGGCCAAAAAGCTCGTAATTTATACAATGCAACGTTTTCTCTCACGAACACTCGTGGTACAAACGACGAGGAAGTTTCGATTTTGCACTAGGGTCAATTGCAGATGACAACCAATGATCTCTAGTTTCAAAGCTGGCCACTGCTCTATAGAGGGAGGCTATTTCAACTTTCTTTGAATATTTATGGGTGAGTAGATTTGGAGGCCGACGCCATCTGGTTCAAAATTTACGACTTTTTTTATTACAATGTAGAGATGAATATCTCTTTAATATTGTTTTAAGAAGTTGAGTTAATAAACAATTAATTTTACGAGAAATCTGATAGCGAAAACATTTTCATAATAAAAACATTGAGATTTTTGCTATTAATAGATTATTTAAAACGTAGAGCTACATATAATTGTCTCCAGTGAGATTACGACTTCTATACCTGAGTGGTTAAAGTGTCTCGCAGAAAACTGACGTAAAGTAGCAATTTTGCTATTGTCGTTCTTACAGTGGGAGATTACCGGAGAATTCATAAAACACTATTCAAATTCAAATCATTTATTAAGTAATTATGCCCCTAAGGGTACTTTTAGACGTCTTTTTACCCGACTGCGAAAGAAGGAGGGTTATGTTTTTCGAGTGTATGTATGTTTGTATATTTCTTTGGCACGCCCTAGAGCCGAAACGGCTTGTCGTATTTTTATGTGAGTGGTGTCAATAGATTTGTCTTAGTCGTGAGAGTGACACTGGGTACATCAATATTAAAAAAAAACAAAATTAAGGATTTTTGGCGGCAAAAATAATCTCAAAAAAAAAATATGTTTTCAAAATATATCGAGTGTGGTATCAAAATAAAGATTTTTTAACGGTGATTACGAATATATATATAACTTATATGTTTTATTGAAGTTTGGAATAGGAAATGCTTATAAATCACATCACACTTTACACTAATAATATAAATGCGAAGTTTGTGTTAGTTTGTTACTTATTCACGATAAAACGGTTTGAGGGGTTTGACTGAAGTTTGGCACACAGGTAGTTTATAATCTGGATTACTATTATCTGGACTGCGTTTGTGAACAATGTCAACTAAGAGTATTCAAAACCAAAATAGAATATTCAAATTAAAATCTTGTTTCTATCTTTTCAGTTCTTCAATGAATTTAATAAAGATGGCAGATATTGAGGCAGTCAGGTTTTTTGTTTTTGTTAAATATATTTTTTTATTTTATATTATTGTTGATCAACTAAAAGATTGTACCTATTTTCTTATTTATATTCTTCTATTTAAACTCAATTCCTTAGGAAAACAACGATTACCTTGGCATTGTTGTTCATTGACAGATAGTTATCATCAGCACGATGCCTTCCTTCAACTTTTACAACAAGAAAATATAAATAATACCAGCGCTGTATTATATACTGCCCACTGCTGAGCACGGGCCTCCTCTACTACTGAGAGGGGTTAGGCATTAGTTCAGTACGCTAGCGTAATGACCTGCATTACGAAAGAAGAAAATATTATTTAGGAATTATAAACAGTTTTTTTAGTAGTAGAGGAGGCACGTGTCGGGGACAGTGTACAGTCAGCAGCATAAGTAGCTGAACAAATTCAAAATTTGAAATTGCCTAAATACTTTGTGTTCTTACTAATCTTTTTTTCTCTTCACAAAAATAAAATAAAAGAGATTTACTTTACTTCTAACGAAGAATAAAATGTTTTAGTTTAACTTAACGCGTATACAGGCAGTTGAAGTTTTGATTTTGTTCAGCTACTTATGCTGCTGACTGTACACAAGGCTGATATTTTCCTACGAACCGTAGTTGTTTAAATAGGTAACATATTTATTACAATCTACGAAGTAATTTTCTAGATACATTCACACTGTTGGTCTTTAATTATTTCTTACATTGTTGTTTTAAATTTTAATTACTATAAACCCATTATAATCGTTTACATTTAGTTACCTCAAAATATTGCTTTTTCTGATATAAATTGCAAAAACATTCGAAACTTAAAAAAAACCGTTCATTTTTGACATCGACACAGGGAAATAATAAGGAGATTTATAGCGCGATAATACGTTTCGCCAAACATATGACTTTGTATCCTTCTCTATTGTGTTTCCTTGTACTGAATGTAATTAAGTTGCTCTGATCGGTGTTTGTGAAAATAAATAATGTGATACATTACTCTAGTATTTCCCAAAAGACCGTTAATCCGTCTAGACAACACTACATATCAAAAACGTACTATCTTACTTTCATAAATATGTCTTGAATATGTAGTAAACAACACTCATACACCATTGAAAGGTCAAGAACCCTCAAATACGGTCCAGTTGATTTAGACACTTTATAATTTTTTGTATCAAATATTGCCTTGCGATTCTAGCCGAATCTCCGCATAACTTTGCCACTCGTTAATTGAAAGGACAAAGAACTTTGTGTCTCTTAGATATAAAGAATTAAGGTCCAATTTAAAGTGGCTTTGATGCTGTGGAACTAATCTTAACTTCTCCGTTCTTTCAACAGTTTTGTTTGTCCGGGGATTGTATTGAATTTTTGCTATCTTTGGCATCAATAGTCTAAATTGAAGCTTGAATTGGCCAAACAGTATTAGAAGGTATATTATAAAGAAAAAGGTGAAATAGATATACCAAGATTGTATAATATACCCCCGTATTACAGCATTAATATTTTCTGCCACGCCATCATATAAGGGGAGTAAGGGGGACTCACACAGTTACTCGCATTTATAATATTAGTACAGATATACCTTAACCTAGACCTTTAACTATACGAGAGATTAATTAAACTTCTAAAGTTAACCTCAAAGTTGAGGCTGACTTGAGACTTATGATTCGGGAAAGCGGGAAATTCTCCTTTAGCCCCTTTAAGTAAATCGGGTATTAAGACTGCGGTGTAGCCAGTTTTGCGAACAGCGTAATTGTGCCGACTTGCCTGGGGTGGTAAATATACAGAAAACCGACGCGAAGCAGCAGGCGTGCGGCTGGTATGAGTAAAGCGGGCCTCAAAAGTCTTTAAATTTAACTTTTTTAATGCTGCACAATACAATATCTCTCACATTGAAATGTTCATTGATAATGTTGATGATCAATCTATTTTTGGGAAATAATAACACATAATATTAATCTTCTTCTTCTGAAAGTTCTTAATATTGATAGTAGATAAAAGCTATAATAAATTTCCACTCAAAGATATAAACAAGTACAAAAAAAACAAAAGCATCAACAATTTAACTTCATTCAAAAAATTTAGTACGTTGTTTATTTTTTCAATGGTTACAATTTAAAATTGCTTGGCCATTTACTGGCTGTCTATCATCAGGTTATTTCATTTGCTTCTTACAATAAAAAACAAATTCGTGTATACAGTATTCCAAGCACAGTGTACAAGACATCTGAACAGCAAAAAACAATTTGGTTCAATTCGTCCGCTATCTCGTCTACAATCTTTCGTACTTACACTGTATTTGTTTTGTTTCTCTCAACTATTGTTTGCTCGGAGTCGTAGGTAGCAGACTAAATGTACTAAACCTTTATATGCCGGGAACTGAAGATTTTCAAGGTTCTGTTAAGGGATTCTTATCAAAGTACCCGACTTGTGAATGACACTTGAGTTTTTCCTCCTGTTTGTTCAGAAAAGCTATTTGAACCGACTTCATATGGAAACATTTTTACTATTACTTGGCTTTACAGTTACTGTACGTACCTAAAGCAATGTTTTAAAACATTCCATTTAATAAAAATTGGACGTGTAACATTCAAATTAATAAAAATTATAACCAATTACACTTACTTTGTCATTTGTTACTGAATGTCTAATCTCACAGAATCTTATTTTATAGAACTTTTAAAAGGCGGTGTCTTTTCGTCCTTGAGCAGCTTTAAAATAATAGCAAACAATGTTTTTTTTCGAATGGAACCTTGCTATTAGCCACTGATGGTTTTACTGTTTCACTGAACTAAAGTACTTTCGGCGCATTGGACATCATAAACATTTAATGGGTCTGGTTTAAGGATGTTTCTGTGAGGTCAAGACCTCGGATTTGGATTTTGCCTGTACCAAAAAGTGACGAGGCATGTGTAGGAAGCTACATAATAAAGTGAAAAATAAAAAAACGAATAATTTTTTTACGCAGGAAGCAAGCCGCTTTTGAGAGGTCATCTTTTTTTTGTTTTTTTTTTTATTGCATTGAATGACGAGACGAGCATGCAGTTCGCCTGATGGTAAGCGATACGACCACCCATAAACAGTAGCAACACCATCCAGCACCTTAAGTTACAAAGTACTGTGTGGTTCCACTGTGCTCGTCATCCTGAGACATAAGATGTTAAGTCTCATTATGTCCAGTAGTCACACTGGCTACAATGCCCTTCAAACAGAAATACAACAGTGCATGCATACTGCTGCTTGGCGGTAGAAATAGACATTGCGGTGGTACCCACCCAGACGGACATATGAGAGTACCACCAGTGAATCCTATCTGGAATTCTTTAGGGGAGGCTATTGCTTTAGGGGGGGCAATGGCTTTCATGTTGCTGATGATGATGATGATAATAACGAATATTTATTTGTATATTATACACTGTACATAACACTGTTGAACTGATTTTGAAAAGAGATTCTTGCTCTATTTTCAATGGTGGATACTGTTTTTCGAACTGGCGGTAGAGGAAAAATGTACAGAATAATAATAATGCTAAATGTTTTATGGGCTTAAATAAATTATTTCAATTCATAATGATTTCTTATGTTTACGCGAATGTTAGACATTTAAATAAATCTATTTAAAAAAAACTATTTTGAAAATATAAATTAAAAAACCGCGATAAAATCCGTAAAAATAGTTTTATTTAAATATTTCAATTCATGTTATTATAGTGAATATTTGAAATTCCCAGCGAATTTGTAATAGGTTCATGTTTGACTGCCTTTGATTTTAAATAATAATTATTATTATAACTACAGAATTTTTCCTACAGTACAGTCATCAGCATAAATATCTGTACAAAATCAAAATTTCAAATCGCCTATATACGCGTTAAGTGAATTTTTAATATAGTACCTAGTAAAGTAAATACCTCTTATACTATTTTTGTGAAGGGAAAAAAAAGATTAGTAAGAACACAAAAGTATGTAGGCAATTTGAAATTTTGAATTTGTTCATCTACTTATGCTGCTGACTGTACAAGCGTGTAGTATTTATTTCAAACTACAATGCAAAAATGATATTCAATATCTCGTATATTGAAATGTACGTGATAATATCATTGAAACGTAGCTAAATACTACTGGTGGTAGGTCTCTCATTATGTAAGAGTCCGTCTGGGTGGGTACCACCGTAATGTCTATTTCTACCGCCAAGCAGCAATGTGCATGCACTGTTGTGTTTCGGTTTGAAGGACATTGTAGCCAGTGTAACTACTGGACATAATGAGACTTAACATCTTATGTCTCAGGATGACGGGCGCAGTGGAATGCCACACAGTACTTTGTAACTGAATGTGCTGAATAGTGTTGCAACTGTTTATGGGTGGTCGTATCGCTTACCATCAGGCGAACGGCATGCTCGTCTCGTCATTCAATGCCATAAAAAAAAAAAAAAAAAAAAAAACTATCGGAAAACCGGAACATGTGTAAGATGATTCAGTAATTACTCGTCCAAAACACTAAGACACTGAGGATGACTCAGCCCGAAGTGTTTATCGTAGACATTGCAATACGCAGTGCTTAAGATTAAGTGGTATCTGTTGCTAATTGAACTGGGATATATGTGGGGTCGTCTCGCCTCGTAATCGGAGTCTGTTCTCTGCCATTGATTTTACCCTGTTACTAAGGGCTGGCAGCGTTGATAGTTATATTATAATTCTGTGGATGTTTAGAGACAGCTGTCACATACTGTCCGACGTAGATACATAGCGCCTCACAAACTTTGTATACATATAGTTATACAGTGTTTTTTCTTGCTATGTAGAGTGACATTAACGCCTGTATTCCCAAACGTTACTTAGCCGAGGAGAGCCCAATGGTATGATAATAAGTCTGTTCTCAGTGCTTTCGGCATGACAGACTTCGCTGAGCGTAGCCAAAAAGATGCTGTGATTGGATAATATTGAAATACAATTTTGCTTCAGTCGTCTGTCAGATAAGCAAACTTTAACATGGCTAAAGAAAACAATGAAATTTCCGCCACTATGCGTTCGGGCGCACTGTGCGTGCTTATAAGATTGACTGTGACAGACGTATGTATTTAAACAGGGTTTATTCTGGCTCGTAAAATTCTTGCTATAACTTTCTTCCTGCCTGTCGAGGTAAAATTGCTGTTACCTCTATATGTCACGCATAAACCAGTTTGAAGATTTATTGTAATTAGCGGCCTTAGTAAAACTAGAGATTAACAAGTCTTACCAAGTTAAAGGGTAATGGGATTTGTGTTTCAAAGTTAGTCAGTTAACTAAAAGTCGTGTTATGTTGTTCATTCGTTGATTTACACGAACATGTATTTAAATGTTGTGTTGTTGTTCATACACTTTGTATAATTAGGTCTGTTTAGGGTTAGAATTTGGAACTCTCTTAATGTTTCTCTACCTTCAGAAGACATATTTACGAAGTAACAAATAGGAAGGGAGATTGTCATCTGGGCTTTCGGTGAATGTGGCTTTGCCGGCAAGTAACGGTGTACAGACATTGTAGATAATGGAGATAATGAGTCTTCCCACCTAATACCTCAGCGTAACGAAAGCATTCAGTTCTTTATAATTCCAAGCCCGGGTTGCTGTCTATGTGCGTGTCAGTACTAGGCAATTGAACTCGTCTCGTTATCCTTAAAAATATTTCACACGTAAAAGTGTAAAATAAAATAAAATATCGGAATTCTCTCAAAGAAACGAGTTAAGGATTATTGGATATTTCAAAATCCTTTTCTGAAAACATAGAATATTATTGTTATTCCTTTACAAAGGGCAGAGCGTTAAGTCCTGAGGGAGCATTATCCTATTCTTATCAAAGGGTAACTATTCGGTTGCGGATGGTCCCTGACTTTTATTTTTTATCCATTGCCAATACCAGTGAATGCGTGTTTGGTTTTGTTTATTTTGTAGTGCACTTAAGCGTATTCGTCAAGATGCTAGACATTGTCAGAAATATTGTATTTACTGCCTCGGTGGCGTACTTGTATTATGGTACGACTACAGTGCTGAGGTCTCGAGTTCGATCCCCGGCTCGGGCAAAGTGATTTGAGTTTTTCTATTCACTATCAGTACGGAGTCTGGAATTTGTGCCTCATATGGCAATAAGCTCGCTCCCTGAGCCCATTTCATCATCCCCCTAATTCGTCGTCTCATGATGAGATCATCATGGGACGAAATACATACTGCAAAAAGTGGGTGCACATGTTGCACTTTTGCCTACCCCTTTGGGGATAAAGGGCGTGAGTGTATATGTATGTATGTATGGTATTTACTGGGTTTTATGGGATATTTAATAATATCAAGCGCTATGCTCAGAGATGCTTTGTAATTCTAAGTTCTCGTGTTTTTGCAGTTTATGTGCAGTTTATTTGTGTGTAATTCTCAATGTTTTTGCCCCTCCCAATGTCCATATCTTTCCTTAATGTTCGGAAATCCTCCTACGATTTATCGGGTATTATAGATTTATTTACCAGCACGACCATATCAAACTGCTTAATAGTCGCTTTGAAAACCATTTAAAATCCTGACAGAAAATAAATAATGTACGCGCCAATGAAACACCAAAGCGTAGTGCAGCCGATAATACTCCGCATTTTAAGAGGTTTTCATCAATATTTATACGAGCTTGTCAGATTTTCCTTAGGTACTGTTTTAAATGGTAGGATTTATAATTCAAGTTTGATTTTGCTTTTTTAAAAAATGAGTTGACACAAGTTGCAACTTCAAATATTATTTAGAAATACTGTTGCTTCCATCTAAATTAATTTTACTGGAATTACCGTCCTGCTACGTAACATATTATGTTAATCCAGGGCCGTCTGTGTACCTACGTTCACAGGTTTCTGCGTTTAATTCTATAACATCCAAACATTGTTTCATAATATAACACAATAAACCTGCGGGAAACTCATAGTTGGTAACACAAAAGGCATTACGTCGCATGCTGTACATTATGTTAAAGTGTTTATCATGTAGAAAAATAATGAAGAGTAGGTACAGCCGACGCTAGAGCGAGGCGGCGCGAGGCGGAACACTCCTGAATATGCAGCTGTGGTTGCGTAATTATGTGGCAGCCTTGTGTTAAGAGTCTACTAGACTGGGACATATAGGCTTACTGAGCTGTTCGTGCTTAGAGTAAGGTTATAATAATAAATTATTTAAGATAATCAAAATTTATTGGTGATAGATTTTTCGTAGATGTAGATAGTTTTAATGTAATTTTCTTTTTGTGTTGCCTAGATGCAAGGACGGTTGCAATACTTATTGCCTTATTCTAGGCGGTATTGCTGTCATTCAGTAGTATCATAATAATAAACAGAAAGATGACGTATGGTCTTATAATGGGACTAATTGTCAATAAACCTGAATACACTAGTAGCGAAAATTCATGCATCTTTTTCTAAGTAAGACACCTCTACAATCTTCCTAGCTCTATGTCTCTCGAAGTTGTGATAGGTGCATAGACGTATTTTCACCTTTAGAAACGGGCTTTTGACTCGGAGTGTTCGCATCTTGGTGGAAGGCCAGCTCAAGGGCAATGTCGAGGGTGTTTAATGAATGCCGTATTATTCTGTGTTTGCATTTTAAATTCAAAGTAGTTTTTGAGGGTAGATTGAAATGAATGCTCTAGGTTTATGTATGTTTCTAGCGTTCCGTTCCCGAAAGGTGTCAATAGATCAGAATTCCACAGTCTGTTTATTTCACTTTAAAAGTGCTCTTTCTTTTAAACTAACATAAGTAGGCTGTAATTATCATAAAACGTCATGCCAATTATCTAGATGATAATAGCCAAAAATTATTTTTATAGGAACTTTCCATACACTGCCTCGGTGGCGTAGTTGTATTACGGTACGACTGCAATGCTGAGGTCTCGGGTTCGATCTCCGGGTCGGGTAAAGTAATATTGGAGTTTTGTAATCAGTATCAGCTCGGAATCTGGAATTTGTGCCCGATATGGCGATAGGCTCGCCGCCCTATCACATCATGGGACGGAATAGGTACGCACGGCGAGAAGAGGGTGCACTAGTTGCGCCTCTGCCTACCCCTCCGGGGATTAAAAGCGTGAGTATGCGTATGCGTTTCCTTACAAGAAGCAAGACGTACCTGATCAGTCCATAATCTGTTGGGAAACGGGACCTTCACTCAAATGGTCCTTTGTTAGTTTGTTATCTTTGCAAGCCAAATTAACAACTATCAAAAGTCAGAACATAAAATTGAACAAGAAGAAATATATGCAATGCAATGCAATCAGCCTTCAGCACGGGCCTCCTCTACTAATGAGAGGGGTTAGGCCTTAGTCCACCACGCTGGCCTAGTGCGGGTTGGCAGACTTCACATACCCTCGAAATTCTTATGGAGAATTCTTAGGTATGTAGGTTTCCTCACGATGTTTTCCTGCACCGTAAAGCGAACGATAATTGATAAACAATACACACATACACACACACACACACAAGAAATATATCCTTTGCCTTAATTACTATGGGCTGATCTTACCGCTTGCTGAAAAATTCTATTCGTAAATGTATAAGCCGAGCAAATACAAAACTCACACTCTAACCTATGCTCCCAAAAAATCGTTATTATATATATCTACATTAGCTGGTTAATTCGATAACTGTCAAAAGAAATTATTTGAAACCTGTGAAAACGACCCTCCATGTATGTACACCAGCTGGCCCTGGAACGTAACTCGACAGAACGAGTAACTGTGGCAGATTTTTCACTATATTGTGTACGATATATTTTTTTTTAATCGGATGGAAATACATCGCATACCAAATAATTATATTAAAAATATGCAATATTTTAGACGCCTTTTTTTAGAATGAATGTCAAGCAATCCCCCGGGCAATCAGAAGCATTGTCAGATGCTAACAGAACTATATTTACTTATAAGACCCCGACAAAACGTTTGACTGTTTATTAAATAGTTTGTTGAGATCTTGGTTTTGTATTTTTAGACATTTTGTTGTCCCTTGTGCGGAAATTTTGCTTGTATTATTGTTTTATCACCATCAGTAAAACGCTTCGTATCATTTTAAAATTTCTTGGATAGACTTAATTGCTGCAACTGGAAACTAATCAACCGTTCACTAAAGACAAAGGCCCGCTAGCGACCTTTTTAAAACGACTCGTTTGTCGACATTTCTACCTTTATCTTAATATTTTGTTTTTATTCATTTTTTTTAACAAAAGACTGAACATAAAAAAGGAAAGAACCTACGTAGTGTAAGTTCACAAAAATAAAGGAAATACAAAAGAACAAGATACTGAGGTTATTGCAAACATAATAAAAGATGGGATTGCAATCTTCGATCAACAATACCTAGATAACCGGTCAGAGTCTCAAAAACGGCCGAGCGAATAACGCCTCACTTCAAACTTGGGGTCTTATTTCAATGTAGTTCACTTTCGATTGCGCCAACGTGCTAACGTGCCACAATTCCTCAGTGTGTTCAAAAACTGTAAAAAAACTGTCAAAAAATAAATTTATCGGACGGAATATCATACTTTCGCTAAGTAAATGCTCTGTTTTAATATAAATAATAAAATACCCGACTATTTTAATAAAACAAAAATTATTTAGTTTTTAGCCAACCCACGAGCCAATATTCGCCAATGTTTGGCCAACAAATGGTTGCTTTAGAACACTGAATCTATGGAGTAGTTTAATACTTTATATATTTTTTATTTATACGTTTTATTTTGGCTGCACCGTTGATCTAGTGTTCCGTGTAACTGACAGCGACGCCGGGTGTGGTGGGTTCGATTCCCGCGAAAGGAAAATATTTGTGTGATGAATATGAATATTTGTATTTGCCTTCAGTCTAGGTGCTATCCATATATTATAATATATATGTATGTACAAAAAAAGTATATATACATATACTAGGTTTCAATCAGAGTGCAGATATGTGCGGATTCTTGTGCGGGCGCGTCTAATTTAAATAAACATGGAAACCGCGCGCGTTCACAGTGTTACGGCGAGAGCGCTTCTGCATCGAAGCGAGTGAAGGCGCGGGTGGCGGTGGCGGGCGCGGTGGATTCTATCCCTTTGGTCCGCTTTTACCATTCACAGTGATCTAGCGTCCGTTAGTGACTTAGACGTGTTCGATTTTGATTGACCCACTAGGCTCGTAGTCCATTCGACACTGGAAACGTAAAGACGCCAAGACCCGAGCGCCAGCACCCGCCATCGCGCCCGCCCGATCCCGTCAACGCCCACTTATAAATAGTTATAAGCTAATTTCCTTATTTAAATGGACACCGGTGTACCGGTGTGTTAATTCAAGTAATATTTTGACAGCCTTTCTAAGTTGGAGTAAATGTAAGCCAATAAAAAGGAATGGTCATATTCCAACCTATAGTTTCGGAGAAATGCGTGGATATACAATCATACATACATAACCTATAAAATGTATATATCTTTGTTCGAAACTCTTTATAGATATTTTCCCCACCCATGCACAAGGTACAATATAGGTAAGTCAGGTATAAAATGTTGTATAGTTATACAATATTTGTTAAACATTAGGAATGAATCTGTATTATTATAAAGACATAATAAAAATAAATTACTCAAATTAATCTTACAAAAAAAAAACGAAGCGCGACTCCGTAAATCGTAATACCCTGTTCAGAGCAGTAAAGTCATAATATCTAAAATGGCGTAAGTAAAGTGCTGTGTCTGTAATTCTCTGCTCTATTGCTAAAGAAACAAGGTTGAATTTGGAACAAAAGTTATTGTACATTTCTTATCTCTTTCAGTCATTCATGGCGTAAGATCATAAGTGAATAGTGATACAATCTAAACCGCGCTTTATTGCTTGGGAACAAGGTATAGTTTAGGTTGAAATTGTTAGACTTTTACATCGTTTTTCTCCGTTTGATGGCAGTCAGTCGATGCCACATTTGAGTTTTGTTTTTGTTCCTGAGGCGTTATCTAGGTATTGTTGATCGAAGATTGCAATGGAAAAACAATTGTGAAAAAAATTAATTGAAATATCGAGAGATCCTTCTGTTGACAAGATGGTTGAAGTTATGAAATTTATTTTTATTAGGTCTTTCATTCATTTGAAATGGCAAAGGTGATTCTTTCCATAATATAGATATCTTGGTTGCTATAAGAAGTTTAATGTTATAGGGAATTGAGAAGGGTTTTGATGTCACAATCATTACACTGTGGGCTTAGAATGTGACAAAAAAACACGTCACGTCTCCGTTTCGTCTTATTGGGATTGGTTGAGAGACTAACACTTGACTGACGTATTGGTCTCTCGATCAATCACAAGCATCAAAATTAAACGACATCGTTTTACGAGTTGCGTCTTTGTGTCACATTCTAAGCTCACTGGTATTTTATATGCGTCTTTTCTGTTGCCGAGCAACAGTCCTTCAATCGGCTTAATTAATTATAATTACATAATTAAGTAATTATTGGGCATTATGAGACTTAAATTCGAATGTATTAAGGTGATGAGCGCAGTGCAGGGCTTCATAATATAAGCGGAGTTTTATTGTTTCTATATTTGCAAGTGTTAGATTTATGGAAGTAATAAAATATTTTGGGGTTTAAAAAAATTTAACTGGTTAGACTGGAGAGTTCAAGTACTTTTCAGGTTTTAAATATGAGAAAAGCGAAGTCCCGACAAGATACCCCGGGGCCGTCTCGTATGTCCCGAAGAAGGCCTCGGCGGGTTTTGGTTGGTATGCCGGTGTAGGGTGTATATAGGGTTAGGGACTCGGTCCAATGCTCGCTCGGATGATGCTATACTCTTGAGTGTCGACATTACCAACCGACAAACCAACATAACCGTTCCACTCACCCCCAGTGGTGGTAGCGTATAACGCGTTTTTTCCCCGCGAAAAAAAGGTCCCGCCATTCTGCGATATTAAAATTTAACATCACTAACACAATACACTAAATACCGCGATTTACAAATAAGCAGCTGGCACAGATCAGTTCTAATCTTTCAGTTTACAGAACAAGCTGAGAGATAATGTGATTACATGACAACGACCAGACAAAGAAACGAGACACAAACGGCGCGTGTTTTGAACCGTTCTCACAACTACAAAAATGCACCAGACGTTTGAAAGTGACAGGGTAATATCGAATGACTGCCTCGGTGACATAGTTGTATTGTGTATGCGTTACGAGTACGAATTGCGCGCTGAGGTCCTGGGTTCGAATCCTGGGTCGGGACAAAAACATTGTGACTGGGTTTTTCCATCTTAAAAATTACTCAGTCGCAGCTTGGAGTCAGGAAGTTGGCGGTGTGATACCCCCGTGCCTCGGAAAGTACGTAAAGCCGTTGGTCCTGCGCCTGATCTCTCTCTCCGGTCATGTCGGATTGCCGTCTCACCGGACTATGAGAGTGAAGGAACAGTGGGTGCACTTGTGTATTACGCACACACTTGTGCACTATAATATCTTCTGCGCACCTGGCTGATCTCCGATGAGATTGGCCGCCGTGGCCGAAATCGGCTAGGAAGGGATTATTATTAATATCGAGTATTACAAACTACAAGGCGCCGCGCAAACGTTGTAAGCTGTTGCTCTGGATAGGTTTCTCAAACTTTTTTTTTTTTTTTTTTATCCCGGGGAAAAACGCGTTATCGCTACCACCACTGGGGGGTGAGTGGAACGGTTATGTTGGTTTCACACAGTCTTACGGCCCAATGTCGACACTCGGGAGTATAGCTTCATCCGAGCGACCATTGGACCGAGTCCCTAACACTATATACACCCTACACCGGCATACCAACCAAAACCCGCGGTGGCCTTCGTCGGCACTTACGGGACGGCCCCGGGGTATCTTGTTGCACGAAGATAGCTGCACGGAGCCGCCCCTGCGCGATGCCGCATTGCGGCCCCTCTCTAAATGAGGAGGCTGAGAAGCCTCCAAACTCAAAAGCACGCCTTTGGCGTCTACGACTGCAGGAGACCGACCACCTGCATTGTCGTCCACCTCGGAGTCGCTTACATAGGAGTAGTTGAGCGAGCAGACCCCCAATGCTCACCCCGCGACTCTCGCCAACCCCATTTAGTCGCCTCTTACAACAGGCAGAGGATGCCGTGGCGGAATTCTTTAGATGCCCCCAGACTACAGGGCACGAGACGCCGGTCAGTCGTCCACCCGACGTCTCCTTCGTCTCCTCTGGCTGCGGGCGGGATCGCTCTGCTCACGATCCCGCTCAGCGCTCTCCTTCCGCGAGATGACGCACTCGCAGAAGGAGGCTATAGCTCGCCATAACCTCCAGCCTCCGACCATGGCGGACACCACGGACGGCAGCGAGAGGTCTCCACCGACGACTGCTCTAAGAGCGCTGCGTTGTAGGTTCCAGGCTGGGCACTCCTCGAGAGTGTGTAGGACTGTGTCCTCGCGGCCGTTGCCACAATGATGGCACACGGCAGACTCCTCCTTTCCGATCCGACACAGAAACGAGCCGAAACACCCGTGGCCCGACAGCATCTGTGTCAGACGGAATGTTGGCGCACCGTGGCGCCTGTCTAGCCAGCTTAAGAAGACAGGTCGCACTGCCGCGACAGTCCTCAAGCCCGCACTCAGGCTCTCCAGCCTGGTATGCCACTCCTCCACGGCGGGTTTCTCAACCCTAAATGTTGAAACTAGGATTTGAAGTTGGAAAAACCAGGATAATTCAGCTTATATATGCAGTAATAGAATAGCAATAGTAAAATAATGCATGCGCATGCTCACGCCTTTTATCCCCGAAGGGGTAGGCAGAGGCGCAACTAAGGCACCCACTTTTCGCCAAGCGTATTCCGTCCCATGATGTGATAGAGGGCGAGTACAATAATATGGAGCGAAAATAGTTTTCTTTTTATGAATTACCTTATCATTACGCTTTAAGAAACCAGAATGCTGTTTGAAACCTATCCAGGACATTCTAGGACACTAAGAAAATCAGGACACGCACTGGGAAAGCAGGACGGATGGCAACCCTTCTCCAGGTTCAATACAAAATGACGGCAACGATCTATCGATCCGGAATAAAAAGGCTAGCCTTATAGCATTCAGGAGTCATTTAGCTTCCTATTAGTGAAAGAATTTTCAAAATCGATTCAGAAGTTCCCGAGGTTAGCGCATTCAACCAAACAAACTCTTCAGCTTTATAATATTATAGACTTCTGCTCGCGGCTTCGCCCGCGTGAAAAAGTTTTTCCGGAATAAAAAGTAGCCTATATGTTAATCCAGACATGATTTACCCGTGTGCCAAATTTCATCGAAATCCGTTCATTAGATTTTGAGTTTATTTGTCACAAACATACTTACATACAAATCTTTCCTCTTTATAATATTAGTATAGATTATACATTTTTAACTAGTCTTCTATAAAACAAAGGATGCTGTAAAAATACCATTATTGTTTTAATGAAATAATCACCTATAAAAGTTTCCTCAACTGCCACGGATAACTTACGCAAATTATTTCTAAACAACGATCTTGGGATATCAATTATCTTAATCCGTAAAGCCTAACATTTATCTGTCCCTAGATTACTAGTGTCACTTCAAGTAACAGTGGATTACTGCTTTCCACTTGACATAGCTCGATCAGGTCTTAATCTAAGAGCTTGTGTTATTCTATTAAAAAGGGACTTGAGAGATTTGACTGCTCCCTTTGCTTATTAGACAGTGGTACAAGTAAAGACCACCCTTCGATTCCGAAGATATTTTTTATGCTATATAAACCTTCTTAATAATTCGGTAGAGCCGGATAATCATTTGTTTACAGATAAGGTACAACTATAAACCTAAATGCGTTGCTAAAGTCGCTAAAGTCATCCATTTAGTTCAAACAACTGTTTAATTTCATGACAATTTCATTATCTATACTAATATTATAAAAAGGAAAGAATATAATTTTTGTTTAATTGTTTGCTCGTAATGGATTAACTCTAAAAGTACTGGACCGATTTAAAAATTATTTTTCCGAGTAACATAGGAAGTAGGAACATGTCCCGGGAAAATATTATAAAGCAGGACTTTTATCCTGGAAAAACTTTTTCACGCGGGCGGTATCACGAGCAAAAACTAGTTATATATAATATATTAATTGGCCTTTTTTTGTTTTATTTTAAATATATCATTCCTTAATGATGTCACTATTTATTGTGTATTAATTAAATTAATCAAATTGATTGAATTGATTGATTGAATCAATAATCAAATGTCTGAAAAGGGCTACTAAGTTATAAGCACAAAAAAAATGTAACAACAATTATTTTTTTTTTTTTTTTATAGCATAGAATGACGAGACGAGCATGCCGTTCGCCTGATGGTAAGCGATACGACCACCCATAAACAGTAGCAACACCATCCAGCAAGTTGACTTACAAAGTACTGTGTGGCATTCCACTGCGCTCGTCATCCTGAGACATAAGATGTTAAGTCTCATTATGTCCAGTAGTTATACTGGCTACAATGTCCTTCAAACCGAAACACAACAGTGCATGCACTGTTGCTTGGCGGTAGAAATAGACATTGCGGTGGTACCCACCCAGACGGCCTCTTACATAATGAGAGACCTACCACCAGTATTTATTGTACACTTAGTATGCAAATAAATAAATAAATAGATTTATAAGTACACTACTACGGCGGCCGGCTTACAGGAGTCGAAGTAGCAGATGTGAGAACGGGATAGGCTTTCCCAGGTGGTCAATTAGCCTGATGCGTATAGATAGAAGTTGAGTTCGATTTCTGCGTTAAGATACATTTTTGAAAAACCCATACTATACAGTCAACCGATAATCATTCGGCCAAAACGAAACGCCCGAAACCGAAACACAAATTCGTCACACACGCCCTAAAGGTTTTAGTATTTTTATATAGCCAGCAGTTTGAGTTGCGACCTAATTTGGCATCACAGCTGAAAGCCTATTTTGGGATACGTAACATCAATTTTATTTCAGTGACTTTATTATTCTAATGTGGAGTTATTATCTGTGCCGAGTAAATCACTTTATGTTCAATCTTATGACTTTTCAATTACTTTTCTCCTAAATCTAAATTTATAGCTTCATAAAGAACACTTTACGTTAAAACATGGCTTAAGTTTTTTTTTATGTATTTAGAAATCGTGTAAATCTAATAAGTCAGTTATTCAGTTAAACAAAATTCTTGTAAATCGAAATATAAGTGATTTGCTGATATATTATTTGGAAACGATTGAACGCGCTTAAAATGAACTCGAACTATTTCTAAGGATTTGTTACAGTAATTTATGTTTCTGATAAGGTGATTGCTTCGGTTGTGTTTGTACTGAAAGTTTTCTGTTTGTCTTTCTACATAAACATTATGAAATCTCTATAAGTTTAAATTTAGGAAGTAATCTCCGTAACAGCTCCGACTCTGAGAAATCTTTCAATAACAGCAGATTACGTTTTTACTTAAGCTATTTTTTATTATGAGAAAGGAATTTTTCGCAGGCAGCGCCGGGTATTTTTTTAAGTTCTTTGAATTATTGAAACAAAAAATATTTCCTGAAAATTGAGCCCACGCTCCAAATAGGCTAATACGAGACAACAAATCGAATAAATAACACCGATAAACATCCATACTAGCGTATCTATAAATACAAAATAGCGAGATAAGAATAGATAACTTATAAGGCTGATAAAAATAAATAACCATTCTTTTAACACACAAAAGAAGGAAGAATAAACAACGTTCCAGCATTATGATGCCTGGATAATATGTTATCTATTGTCCTCCTCTTGCTGCATTTTTCCTACTCCAATGTAGGGATCGCGCGATTCATTCTTTTAATATTTCCTAAAACAAAATAACAAAATAATCCTCCTAATAACAAAAAAAAAATCGCCTTCAAAACCTACAAATAATTTAGAATTACTTATATACTAATTGCGTATTTTGGAGTCAGTTACAAATTTTATGAGACCAATCTAGTATATTCTTTCAAATAAAAAAAGAATTATCGAAATCCGTTAAGAAATGACAGAGTTCTGAGTCAACAAACATTAAAAAAAAACAATACACGTAGAAACTCGATTTGATTGAACCTTAAAAATTAATCACTTCACAATCTCGTCATTAGGTATTCATCATTAGATACAAAATGTACCTCTTATATTATGAGTATATAATAGAGTTTTCAATACAAAATTCCCAATAGTGGCATCTAAGCTAAAATAACACCAAAGAGACCGATCGGTTTCTGCTTTGACTGAGTTACTGATCAGACACGACAGGCCGAGTGTCCCAAAAACATACCGTACAACGATTTATACCTTTACTGAATTATTTGTAAGGGAGTAGATTTTTCCCACTAGAATCCATACTAATTATATTATAAAAGAGAAATTAACTCTATATGTCTGTTACGCTTTCACGGCTAAACTACTCAACCGATTTCGATAAAATTTGGCATGGGGATATTTTTTTTTTTTTTTTTTTTTTTTTTTATCGATAGCTCGACAAAGTGGCTTCACTGCACCTGATGGTAAATGAAGTGAAGCCCAAAATAATGTCGACCGGCAAGAGATAAAAAAAAATCCCTGGTCGGTCGGCACATTTATGTCGGCCTGCATAATTGCTTCTTCACGCTCCGCTTGAAGGACCCTAGGTTGTAGGAAGGAGGGAACACATACGCGGGCAAACTGTTCCATAGCTTAATGGTGCGGCAGAAATATGAATTACCGAACCTTTTGGTTCGTGCCGGGATGGAAGAGACCACTAAGCTATGGTTCCGCAAGCCAGCACGCGTGGTTCTGTTTAGGAAAGGAGAGGAGGGGATAAGGTTAAACAATTCTTCAGAGCACTCACCATGATACAGACGGTAGAACACACTGAGTGAGGCGATGTCGCGGCGCAGCTGCAGTGGCTCCAAACTTTTTGTTGCGTCTGCATCATTTACAATGCGGATAGCCCGTCGCTGCAGTCCGTCCAAGGCATCGAGCAGGTATTTGGCGGAACCGTCCCAGAGATGCGAACAGTATTCCATACCCGGCCGCACTTGCGCTTTATATAAACGATAAAGCTGACCGGGCGTAAAGTACCTCCGCACCCTGTTCAGAATTCCGACCCTACGGGATGTTGCAGATATTTTGAGACCCTGGGAAGAACATAAGCTACATATTTTTATCCCAGAAAATTATATAGCAGGATTATATCCCGGAATAGCTTTCTCGCGCAAGAGGAGCTGCGAACAAAAGCTAGTAAACTATATTATTATGCAAAGGTTTGATATTTATTAATGTGAACGTGCTAACCTTTGGAACTATTACTACGATTCTGAAAATGACTTCAGTAATATGAACATTTTTTTTATTACATCGAATGACGAGACGAGCATGCCGTTCTCCTGATGGTAAGCGATACGACCACCCATAAACAGTAGCAACATCATCCAGCAACTTGAGTTACGAAGTACTGTGTGGCATTCCACTGCGCTGGTCATCCTGAGACATAAGATGTTAAGGTCTCAGTATGTCCAGTAGTTACACTGGCTACAATGTCCTTCAAACCGACACAAAACAGTGCATGCACACTGCTGCTTGGCGGTAGAAATAGACATTGCGGTGGTACCTACCCAGACGGACTCTTACATATGAGAGACCTACCACCACCTACAATATCCTTGAGTTAAATGTAAATTATATGCCAGGGTCGTTCAAAAACGAGTGGAGCTGCGAGTAAAACTAGTCTTAATATTATATTTACCAAATTAAATTCACCTAGAGAGTATTTTTGTTAAAACACGCATCTTAAACAGTTTTTATCGACTCAAACGATTTAAATAAACATCAAATATCATTTTAAATTATCTGATATCAAATACATTTTGGATTTGATTAGTTAATGTGTGTCTATCAATCTCAATAGGCTCCTGATAGGCAGATTTATTTTATATATGAGAAAATGTTATATGTACCAGTCTATTTAAGTACATCATTCAAACCGTTTTGACAAAGCTTCTTTTGAAAAAAATCTATTTCTTTATCTATTTAGTAGTAACTTTGATACTATAGTATAAGGGTTAAAGTTCAATATTTTGTTTATTTAAACGCCTTAATATACTTAATAGTATTTATCTAGTAGTTGCAGCTACTAACCTGATTCTGAAAATTATTTCACCGATGGAAGCTCTTTTTGCCTTTTGCTATAGGTTGCTACTATTTATTGCTGACTTTTATGACTGACTTGGGACTGTGACTGTTAGTACAGGAGAAGACTAATATTTGATTCCAACAAAGATCAAATAACAAAAAGTATTAACCATTTGAACAAACATTGGCGTGTTGGTAAACTGCACCGGAGTTGAATGGCCGACTGCCCCGGTTCCATTATCGACCGCTGCAGTTACCGACCGATCGATTCGGTATAATCGTGTTCCATTTCTGCGTAACTACCGTGTGCCATTGTTAATGTATGTGATGTGTCTTCGATGGATGTTGATTTGTGTTAAGATATATTTTGTAACCGAATTGGTAACCACTGCGTGAATAACGGTCTTAACTACAACTTATGATCATGTGACAAGTTTCTTGTACGCGAAAATGTGTCAAGGTCGGTCCCACGGTTTTATTTTGTCGGTTGGCTTGGGGATCGAACCTAGCATATCACAGTTCACAAACTTGGTGCATAGCCTCTAAACTAACCTTTTGTGTGATGGTACCTAATTGGTAAGGTTTTTGTGTGTAAGTCCGAGGGTCCGTCTGGATGGGTACAACCGTAATGTCTATTTTTGCTGCCAAACAGCAATGTGCATGCACTGTTGTGCTCTAGTTTTTTTTATTGCTTTGAATGACGAGACGAGCATGCCGTTCGCCTGATGGTAACCGATACGACCACCCATAAATAGCAGCAACACCATCCAGCACCTTGAGTTAAAAAGTACTGTTTGGCATTCCACTGCGCTCGTCATCCTGAGACATAAGATGTTAAGTCTCATTATGTCCAGTAGTTACACTAGCTACAATTTTCATCAAATCGAAACACAACAGTGCATGCACACTGCTGCCTGGCGGTAGAAATAGACATTGCGGTGGTTCTCACCCAGACGGACTCTCACATATGAGAGACCTACCACCAGTGATTAAATTCAATATTATTATTTATTTTTAAATATTTGTTTATTGAATTTATTGATTGGGTTATGAGACGGCTGCTATGCTTATATTTCCATCATCATCGCTGAAAGTAAAGCTATATTAATCAGTTAGCAACCAATAACCCAGATGGTGAGTGGCACTAGTTGGCTGATTCCCGGCCATCAGGTCAAGTGGCGGATCTCCAGTCGCGCCGGATCATCACTCCGAGTCAATGACTTGCGAACTATGGAGGATGGTTTTACTCTATGCATTGTAGTTTCTTATGATGGAGTTTAGTTACTTGCTATATTGTTTTTGTGGGAACATTTCTTTATTTTTACACGACTACTTTGTATGGAAGTATTTACTCAAAAAGTTAAGGTTTCCTCAAAAATATACATTTAAATAAAGAAAACCCGATCAGTAGCTTTTGAGAAAAACGCGGACATACAAATTGACATACATACATACGAGTCAAATATAGAACCTTCTTTTTTGAAGTAGTTTAAAATGTATGTAATTTGCTGAACATCGTTACGGTTTTATCAGTTTTTTTTCATCCGAGTGACGACACGAGCAAACTGCTCGCTTGATCGTAAGCGACACAACTGCTCATAAAAGAGAGCATTACCCCAACTTCCAATTTGTAAGCACCGCGTTATACTAGTGGTATAATTCTCAACGACTTGCTTCACCTCTTATATTATAATATGCGTGCTACTGTCAATCCTGGTCAACAGGAGCTGCAGTAGGTGATGACGGAATAGTCTTTGTTCAAACTTGGATAACTGAAAGCCAGACAGCTCAGCTAGGTCCAAGTTAAGTCCAAGTCGATACAAGTTAAGGATGTCAGAGAGTATGCAAGTATTGTAAGCCAAACAATTACATTATTCATCGTCAGTCGACTGTATTCACAACTTTCGACTGTAGACATGGATGGAGAGAAAATTGGAGCAAAATAGCTTCTATTATCAATAGATCTCTCGTATTTAAAATATGTGTTTCTGCAAAGCAGCTTGTATCTGTCATATTCGGGTTTAAAACAAATTAACTCGTGCTTTAGATGCGCAAAATGTCGTAGCTAACTACGATTTTCAATATTTTTTTACTTAGAACATATTACTTGTAATTACTAGTTTTTCTGATTTGCTGATAAATGTACTGGAACTACAGAGAAAATAACTTCAGAGGAAAATTCCTAACTTAACGCCCTAAACCAAGGCCATGTTATACCAACGACCTTCGATAAAAAACAATCGCGTTTGAAAGAAACCATTTAAAATATCACATTACATGTAACACAACGTATTGGCATTTCTTCTAATTCTTTGTGAAAACGTGTGAATTTGAAGAAATAAAGTGTAACTTCAAAGGGGCTGTGTTTCGATGGAGGGGCTGAGTTAACGACGCGTTGAAGGTATGGCCCGAACAGTATCAGCTGTGGGTGTGAGTTTAAAAATAATGATAAACTTTGTAAAAATAGCTATGACTTGGTTTCATTGGTTTCATGCATTTGATGCTTTGTGCAGTACTGGATCCAGAGGCGGTTGTACACCAAGCAAGCAGCCGGTAGTAAAAAGTATTCCAAATACTTTCTGCAACATTCTGAAACAAAAATATGTTGCATTGACCACACACTGAAGTAGAATAGGGACAAATGAAGAACAATAAAAGAGGCTGGAGATAGAATATTTGTATCCACCCGGATAGCGACCATAGTACACGTGTTAAAACCGCCATAGTGGCCCAGGTAAGTGAGCCGCTTTCCGGGATCATCCTGTGTATATCTGGTTATAATTGCCCGGGTTGATTGTGGCAATAGGGAAGGGATAATCATCTCTCTACCATAGATACTCTATCTGGATCATACTACGCTTACCATCAGTTGCAGTAGCGTTACATTGCAGTGCTCGTATTAAAACATTATGCCTAGTGATTGAATACTTTGACTGCCTCGGTGGCGTAGTTACATTGCGTACGCGTTAAGAGTACGATTTGCGCGCTGAGGGCCTGGGTTTGAATCCAAGGTCGAGCCAAAAACGTAGTGACTGGGTTTTTCCATCTTAAAAAAAATCCTCACGCAGCCCGGAGTCAGGAAGATGTCGGTGTGATACCCCCGTGCCTCGGAAAGCACGTAAAGCTGTTGGTCCTGCGCCTGATCTCTCTCCGGTCATGTCGGATGTCGTCTCACCGGACTATGAGAGTGAAAGAATAGCAAGTGCACTTGTGTGTTGCGCACACACTTGTGCACTATATATATATATATATATATATATATTTACATCCAGCAACGCATTTGGCTTCATGCACACTGTGCATCATTACGGCGTCCCCCAGTTCCACTTAAATTTTTAAGGATGTCTTTGTGAATATTGCTTAGTTTTTCGATTTTCTGCTTCATGGGATATTTTATTTTCCTGCAATTTTATTTGGGGCAATATTCTTTTTGCAGTCATGCCCAGACATTTTTGAACCCCGCTACATGGTCATAGATTTTTGGTTTCCTGGATATATTGATCATGATATACCTAATGCGTCGCCTATTTAACGTCCTCACAGGATGGTAGGTATTTGGGAGTGCGACGTTGCCAGCTTTGGGTTTACTTATCTCTTTCTTTAACTATCGCTTGTCGCATTGTCTGTTGTATACCGTTTCAACTTCAAATCTACTCGTAGGAGCTATACCTGAACGGATGCCCGAAATTTATATATGTACCTACGAGTATCTTATCCTATCCTTCTAAAATTGTAAATATAAAAATCTTCTTTGTTGAACTGAGGATAGATGGATGGATTGATTGTTTTGTCTCTCTTTCACGCAATAACTACTGAACGGACTTTATTTATTTATTTCAACTTTGTATGCAGTAAATGAATACAGGTGACTTATGACTTAATGCCTGAGGCATTCTCTAACAGTCAACCTTTGGGTGATGCAGAATTAGTAAGGTCGCCAGACTTCATGGGGAAGTGTTCATTTTGAGCGGCTGCTTGAGGGTGATACCCCTGGTGTTGCAAGCATCCGTAGGTGGTAAGAATCGCTTCCTATCAGGGGGGCCACATACCTGTCTGCCACGTTATCATATAGCTGTTGGACGTCCGTATATAGCTATTGGACGTCCGTATATAGGTATTGGACGTCCGTATATAGATATTGGACGTCTGTATATAGCTATTGGACGTCCGTATATAGGTATTAGACGTCCGTATATAGCTATTGGACGTTTGTGTACAGCTATCGGACGTCTGTATATAGCTATTGGACGTCCATATATAGGTATTAGACGTCCGTATATGAGCTAGCTAGCAGCTGGACGATAGCCTAGTTGGGAATGGAACAGTTTAACGAGAAGGATGTACGCCGGTTCAAAACTTAAGGCACACACCTCGAATTTTTTAAAGTAATGTGTTTATTGTTTATCAATTATCTAATCGGCGTGAGGAAACCTACAAACCTGAGAATTACCCAAAAAATAATTTCGAAGGTATTTGAAGTCTGCCAACCCGCACAAGGCCAGCGTGGTGGACTAAGGCATAAACCCTCTCAGTAGTAGAGGAGGCCCGTGCTCAGCAGTAGGCAGTATATAATACAGGGCTGGTGGTATGGTATGGTACAACTATCGGACATCCGCATATAGCTGTTGGACGTCCATATAGTGATCTGCGATGGTGAATATTGTGTTGCTTGCGGTATGTTATGATTTATTGACACAGATTTAACACGTTCACTGCGCTACCAGTTAAATTTGACTGGTACGTGACTTACAGTTGGTGCGCGGACTCGATTCCGCGGTTTTACCCCTGGTGCGCGGGGTTTTTTTTTATTAAATCTTGATGGTAGGAAGGAATGAATTATATATAACGATTTTATTCTTCAAGTACTATCTATTTACGTGTTTTAAAGTAGACCAGACATATTTGCCTGGTGCGCACTGAACGGTAAAAATTGACGTTCTGTGCGATACAAGTCACAAGTGGCTGGTACGAGACAGAGAGCCAGGGCGGTACATGCATATATAAGTTATCGATATTTATCATTATGAATTAAAGATTATATGCGTAAACATAATAAAAAGCCAATAAGCATACTAGATCTGCGTACATAAAAAATAAAATGAAAAATAAATAAATAAATAGAATCATTAATACAAAAATGTATGAAAAAGAACTTAAATGATAATACCAAAACAGAATTAAAGGAATAATATATATTTTTCAGAAAAAAAATATTTTATTTTTTACTTTAGTAATATATAAATCGAACTATTTATTTTATTAAAAAAATATATATATCAACGTTTTACGTCGATATTTTTGTTTTAATCATTGCCCCATTACTAATTGCTTTTGATTTGCTATTTATGCCGGTGCTGTACCGGGTATAAATGACTGGTAATTTCAAAAGCTTGTATTTCCAAAAATATATATAATATCCTTGGGCGACGGTACGTTGCTATATCTTCATTCATATATTAACCTCTAACACCCTTAAAAAAGGATTTCTTATTTCCACTGCAAAAATATAACCATTTAAATGAAGGTATCTGTACCAGTCCTTTAAGACTGGTAGCGCCCCAACTGTAACTCAAGGTACCAGTCAGAATTAACTTGTATCGCGCCGAAAGACAGCTAGGCAAAAACGGCTGCGCAGTGAACGTGTTAATGAGCGAGCTGGCAACGTCGCAACTGCGGACGCCAAATACGCGGAATCGTCGTCAGAAAATCACCGAGGTATACGGCTGTCGATATACGCGCTGCAGCAGCGCCTCACCCCGGCCGAGATTTTTTCGTGAACTATCCAATATATTATTGCAGCCAATGGATCGAGTTTTTGGCTTCCATCGATTTTTGTTCTACAGCTAGCCAGGACCAATAGGACCTAAGTGACACTGGCCAAAAAAGTGGCGTCCGGTATGCGGACGTCAAAAGCTGGTGGACGCCAATTTAAATGCACTTTCACCTTCAGCGGACGGAAGTTTGTTTGCGGGATAAATATATATATATATATATATATATATATATATATACACATATATCTGGCCGAAACTGGCTAGGAGGATTACTTAGGCCAGATCTCTTATTCAAATTACATAAGTGTTTAGAATTTGTTTTATTCACTTTGAAACGAACGGCAAAATATACAGTTGCCATCTCACCCTTCAAGGATACAGGTGTGACGTTAAAACAATACACTACTATAAACTATCGATGTATTGTTTGGTTAAAAGCCCAAAAATGCTAATAGCTGCCATTAACCGAATTCAATATTCACAATTATCCTAAAATCCCAAAAATAACCTTAAACTCTAAGAATAGCTCTAAAGGATCAACAGTCCATAAAATACTCATTGAGCTCGTTGTGTGCCCTCACCTATTGTAATAACTTAACCCTTCAAACCAAAGTCTTGTGAATTTTCCTTTAGTTTTTTCGGTTAACGCCAAGGTCGAACACACCCTTTACGTTATTTTAGGCCTGTGTCTACGGTCCGTTGATTTTGGGTGGGTGTTTGCAATTTGATAAAAAAATACTTTAAGAATGGAATGTACACGCGATTGTTAAATTAGGAACTGACCTCTGGTCGGTCTCTGAAAAATTCAATTTATTAATATATCTAAATGATACTGGCTTGATGGTAAGAGCTGCGGTTGCCTATAAAACAACATCCAGAACTTTTAACTACAAATAACACCTCTATAATACATTGAAGCGGCGATAGCCTAGTTGGGAGTGGAACGGTCTGCCAAGACGAATGTCCGCAGGTTCAAAACCCAAAGGCACGCACCTATGACTTTTCTAAAAAGTGATGTGTGTATTCTTTGTGAATTATCGCACTTTTTAACGGTGAAGGAAAACATCGTGAGGAAACCTGCATATCTGAGAAGTTCTCTATAGGAATTTCGAAGGTATGTGAAGTCTGCCAACCCGCACTAGGCCAGCGTGGTGGGCTAAGGCCTAGGCCTAACCCCTCTCAGTAGTAGAGGAGGCCCGTGCTCCGCAGTGAGCAGTATAATATAATACAGGGCTGGTATGGTTTGGTATAATACATGGTAGTAGTGGCAGAAATATACAAATTATTAAAATCAGAAAGAATAAAATAATACAACACTATTTAATATCTGCTCCGATAAATTATTTTACCGAATATTCCTAAAGGCTAAAAATACTGAAAGATAAAGTTTAGCTAAAATGAAAACCTCAACGTTTCATATTTTTCAGCGCTGTAAAGGTTTTTTAAGGTTTAATCAAAAGTTTTTACCGACTATCACTGAAACTAATAGGCAGTCCTGTTTGCGATGTTTGAAAAATATTTTCCTATAACTTAGAATACATTTTTCAAACGTATTTTACGATATTTTTATAGTAGGTTGTAAATTACCATAATTTGATGATCGCCGAGGACGCAACAGCCCTTGTTGGTTGACTAATGCTGGGACTAAAACAAACTTATTTCAAAATATGATTACCCTACTATGTAGTTAGGTATTATACCCTACCCTACTATGTATTATACCTGACTAGGAAATACAAATACAAAAAATAAATTCAAGAATCTTATAAGAAAAATAAGTACGAATTTTACAAAAAAGTTCAAAGTTAAAATTAAAGCATCAATCAAGTCATTTTGTAATTGTTTGATTTAAGGTATTTTCGAATCTGACCTAATGTAGTATCTAATATAATCCCGACAAGAAAAAAAAATGGAAGGGGTTATCTAATGGTAACAAGTCATCCGCAACCATGAACACCCGATCTGGAAGGATGACAACCAAGTAGGAACGAAAAAAAAAGTTTTGTCTAAATTGATACATAGTTACAAGGGAAAAACAGCTTGCCATTAGCAAACGAGATTTTCCATTAACGGTTAAGTCCCTAGTGCTTACTGTTCTAACCCTTTATTCTGACCTTTGTTAAAACATACGGATTTTATTTCTGTATTTAAACGCCAGTTTTATAGTTCGGTCGGTACGTAAATCGCTTCATCGGATCAGAGTTCACGTAACATTAGACTAATAAATGTGAACTCATAGCGGTTTAATGTTTGATTCCCATAACAACAGTATCACACTTTCTTGGATAACAAAGCGGTTGAAAGCAAAGTATAAAGTATTTAGTAGTTGGCATGGATATTGATTGTGTTTGGTACTCATGACCTGCGATAATGCAGAAACTCCTGCGTTTATCTCAGAAGAGGTGGACAGACTTCACCTACTTATTTGCGTCCCATAATAAAAAAAAAAAAATCCCTCCCTAGCCGATTTCGGCCACGGCGGCCAATCTAAACGGAGATCAGCCAGGTACGCAGGAGATATTATAATGCACAAGTGTGTGCGCAATACACAGGTGCACTCGCTATTCCTTCACTCTCATAGTCCGGTGAGACGGCAATCCGACATGACCGGAGAGAGATCAGGCGCAGGACCAACGGCTTTACGTGCTTTCGCGTCCCATAATATGAGTATAATATTAGTTGTTTTATTGAATTAGTAATCTCATCGGTACTTATTGCAATTGACAGACCTGGCTATCCATCTTTTCCAGCCTTTAGAAGTCCACTGCTGAACATAGGCCTCCTCCAAAGATTTCCAGACCAACCTGTCAGAAGCAGCCTGCATCCAGCGGATTCCTGCGACCTTTACAAGGTCGTCTGTCAACCTTGTAGGAGGACGTCCCACGTTGCGCTATCCATCGCAGAACCTTTTTGTTTAGTTTCGCAAAGAAAGTGCATTCTTTACCACAAGCGGCGGCTAGAAGGTGATATTGGGGCCACCGGCTTTAGGACTGTCGTTGAGCATCCTGGAGAGACGAAAAAAGTCGGGCAACGGCCGGGCCGAGACCCTAACACTAATATACAACCACGGCAAAATCAACTAAAACTCCGACGCATTTGTCACGACTGCAGATTAGAACCTCACTGTTGAAGCACGTAGCCAGTAGATATAGTGATAAAATAAAGTCGCGTATTGAAGCAAAATGCCGACCCTTATGTTACACAAGTAAATACGCTCATGGACGACACTAGACAATTTATTATCTTCCAAAACGTCCGGGTTTCATCTAGATACGGCCAATTGCCTTTCGACGTTACAAATTTTAGAATATCTATGTTTGGAAATTTAATATACTGTTTACTTATTTATTACCAATATTTTGTTCACATTTGATTGATCACCTACTTAATAGCAGTGATTTAGTTGTGAAACTCGGGAAGTCTCGAGTTCGATTCTGAGCACAAAAATAGAAATTACTGGGATTGGAATATGTGTCCGATATGGTTCATCATCATCATCATCATCAGCCACACGACGTCCACTGCTGAACATAGGCCTCCCCTAAAGATTTCCAGACGGACCCGTAAAAAGCGGCCTGCATCCAGCGTGTTCCTGCGACCTTTATCAAGGCCGATATGGTTGCTTGCTATTTAATATAGGATAGAAAAAACTTCGGCTGCATTAGTTGTATATCTGTCAACCCTTATAAACGTGTGAGCTTATATGTATTATAGTGTTATGAATACTGTCCAGGGACAAAATTTTATTTCGTAGACTTTAATAATATTAATATGTAGCTCCTTAGAGCTCAGACATAAAAACTTTCGGCAAATAAGTACAAACCATAAAGTTAAGCCTAATAAACTAGTAGTCGCTGATTATTTTATACCACTGAATGACGAGAGGTCATGGTTACGGCCTCCTTTTTATACGGGCATGCCAAAGTGACCCCACTGCACCTTATATAGAGTAGGGTCCAGCTAGAGCGTCGACTGACGAGAGCTGATCACGCCAGCCCACACAATTATGTTGGCTCGTTTGTACCGAATACACACAGGCTGAACCCGGAGTGCGACATTTATAGGTCACCATGACAGGTTTCATTTTTTTTATTGCATTGAATGACGAGACGAGCATGCCGTTCGCCTGATGGTAAGCGATACGACCACCCATAAACAGTAGCAACACCATTCAGCACCTTGAGTTACAAAGTACTGTGTGGCATTCCACTGCGCTCGTCATCCAAAGATATAAGATGTAAGTATGAGAGACCTACCACCAGTATACCTTGTGTACGGTGGTAGCTATCCAAAACCACTAGGGAATAATAATGCCACGTAAGAATTTACAAATAAACTACTACATGGCAATACGCACTGAATTGCGTCCCATCAAGATAAAAGCCTATTATGCCTAGAGTGATTTTTAAATATTTATAAAAAAGTAACGGGACGAGCAAGGCGCTTGCCAATTACTGTTATAGAGGTCTTTAAACTATACGCAACAGTATATACAGAATCGCATGTCGAAGCATGAGGAAGGCTGGCTTCGTAATTCAAAGTTAAACTAGACGAGTTAATTCTCGTCTAGTCATTTAATGGTATAAAAAAGTCTTTAAAGGTCAGAACTTCAATTTGGCTGCCAGTGTGGGTGTAAATCGGCGATTTTACTAGGTTTTGCGCGCAGATTCGCCCGCATGAAACGCCTCTCCCGCTACAAAAGTCGCTAAAACACGGTACGACGCCAGCGCCATTTATTTAAAAAATCAGACTAAGATGCCACTATTTCCCATGGGAGCACATTACCGGGATAAAAAGTACTCTATGTTAACACATATCATCATGACCTGATTAACAGCCTGGCCATGATCTGCCTATGTGCGAAATTTCATCTAAATCTTTTCTGTTGTTTCTGTGTTTACTTCTAGCAAACGTCCAAACATTTTCACAAACTTTCGCGTTTATCAAATTAAGTAGTAAGATTACCTATATTCTTGCAATAAAGGATCTACCTAGACGTTCTCATTGCATAAATGTGTCTGAATAAGATTCTCTAATGCACAGACACAAAGCTGTTGTACCAGCAGTTTGTGAATGTTTAGCGGCGAAAGGGCGTCGCCGCAGTAGAGGAACAGATGGTTGCGTTCCTCTATGGAAGGGGAAAATTCCCAGTCAAGCAGATGTTGCGCTTGACCGGCCGCGGCCCCTCCGATGGTTCCTAATCGGAGGTGGTATATATGCTTCGCTTTGCGCGAATATTGCTATCGCAATTCTCGATCGTGTGGTGCCATCTGTCAATCGTCGATACCACTTCGATGTCTGATGGATGAGTGTCGGGTCATTTAATTGACTATTATTGTAGTAGTCCTCAGCCATGTGGATAGGTGGCGGTGTTGTCAATTATGCCGCCACAAATGCATAAAATTATGATAATGTAAATATTATAGTGATTATTTTATATTTTTGTCTCTTTGCTAGAGACTCCACAGCAATTTTTTAATGATTGCGAGTTTTGTGAGAAAATATGTATAATTTTAGATCTCGTTGTTTTCCATGCAATTACAATGATTATGAAGTAACGAGGATTCCCCGGAGCCTAAACCAAGATCAGCGGAGTAATGGCACGGTTTACGTAGTAATTACGTGGTGGGCAGGGCACGTATTTCGAAGAACTGACGGCAGATGGGGCAAAAAAGTTCTCGAGTGGAGGCCACGTACTGGCAAGCGCAGCATCTTCCGTCCACCTGCAAGGTGTACAGACGACTTGATAAAGGTCGCAGGAACACGCTGGATGCATGCCGCTTTTGACAGGTCCGCCTGGAAATCTTTAGGGGAGGCCTATGTTCAGCAGTGGACGTTATGTGGCTGATGATGATGACGTGGTAATTATGTTAGTGGCATTTAGGGGATTCATTAGAAGATAATTTAAATCAATATAATGTAATTTTTATTTTATGACAGTATTAAGTAAATTTAAAAATATATTGACCCCTTATACTTAACTAGCTTTCGGTCGCGGCTCGGTCTGCGTGAATACTCTCCCTGAAACAGAGTTTCACGCCTCATTTCTCCAGACAAATATATAACAATAATACCAGCCCTGTATTATATACTGTCCCGCTGGTGAGCACGGGCCTCCTCTACTGCTGAGACGGATATACTGCAGATAAATAGTAGCCTATAATGTCAATATGTGAATCGGTCAAACTATGTGTCAATTTCATCAAAATTCATTCAACGGTTTAATAGAAATATTAACAAACATCAAACTTTGCGATTAGTTTACTAAAACTAATAGGACTAATGATTTTATTCCACGCAGAGCCGCAGATGAATGCTAACGTACTGCATTTATGTCTACATAAAGGTCGGGCCCACGCAGTTCAGTTTATCTTCTGAAGTCACTTTAAAGTCGTTATTGCAATATTTGGGAAGATTAATTTGCGGGTTGCCGTGGGATATGTAGGGCTTTAACTAGACTTACGCAAATAACCCAAATAATACTTTATTTGGGTTATTTAGTTAAGGTGAACTAAGTTAATGAATATATTGCGGTTGGAATCGACTCACGCTTCAGAGACAAATGTCCCTCGGTTTTCTCAATACTTATATAGAGGTTAATTTTATTTGTTTGTAACTTTGGAATTAGTAAGCCAATTTTAAGATTAATAAACGTTTTAAATAGTCAAGTCACTTGATTTTGTATAGGGCTGGATTCCCCAGAGGAAGTTGATGTCAGGAAGTTATAACTAAAGTCGTCGTAATAACTAAAGTCAATTCAATGCAAGATGATTGTAAAAGTGTGTTGCACCGAAAATTTATATTGCTTTTTTCTTTGGCTATCAAGTGAACTGATCTAACAAAGTTTATTGTGCACTAACTATTATTAGCTATATGGAAGTTGTGTAAGAAATATTATTTATTACTAAAAAGTTCTCGAGTGGAGGCCATGTACTAGCAAACGCAGCGTCGCTTTTGACAGATCCGTCTGGAAATCCTTAAGGGAGGCCTATGTTCAGCAGTGGACGTCATGTGGCTGATGATGATGATGATAATGATGAAAAAAAATTATTCTAGAACTTTCACGTGAGTACAACCACCTTACATGAGGTGCACGTATCTGATACTACTGACCTCTGACAGGGACCTTAGGCCGATCAACTATTGAGAAGTAGATTGCTGTTGATTCAAGTTAAACTTAGTACTATAAATATAATACTTACTTTATACCATTAAAAATGAGATACTGAGAAAGTTTGTTACAAGTAAATATTGAAATTGGTGAACGAATTTGGATAAAATCTAGCACACAGGTAGATCATGTCTCGGATTAACATATGACTTTTAACCTAAAATTACGCGTAATTGAATGTTTATTCGGGATAGTATTTTCATGCGGAAAGAACTGAGAGCAAACACAAGTGCCTATTCTATTTCTATATGAAATTTGCATCTAAAAACTGGATTAAGCCGCGATCTTTTCGCCCGGCACCAGAACTTGTTGAGTAATTGTTAGGTGACTATCCTAGTTTGGGATGATTGCTTCAGTTACCGGTTTTGATACACGGAAGTTGTTCGATACTCGAGATTCTATTTTACTGGAAAGATTCAATTTGTGAATAAACTATCCTATTTCGTTTTATTTTTGTGCAATTTCTGTTGGGTTTTTGTTAATTGATCTCAGTATTATCTGAAATTCACGCAAAATACCACATTCTTTGAGAAAGCCCAAGTAAAATTTTGTTGTTAGCTTTTGTACGCGAAACCTAAACACCTCGGTAGTGCAGCCCGTGCCCAGCACTGGGACAGTAGATATAGAATACAGGACGTGTATTACTAAGTGGAATATTTTTTTTACGCTTAACATTGGCTCATCCTCTGTTTCCTCCTAAATATTAGCAACATATTACTATATACTATGAATCATCATTTACATATAGATCCTTGCTTGCTAACTAACATAAACAGTTAATTGAATATAATATTAATTTGTGTAATATAATCAAAGACATTAAACCATTGATGTATTATTTAATACATCAATGCATTAAACAGTATAGTTAGTTATAGACCGGACATCAGGCCAAAATTTTTAGTCCAAGAGTTATTACCAATTGGTAATAAGACGCTATCTTATCAGACACAATATCCATGTGACAAGACGTCCCGGTATATAATACTCTCAAGAAACTGCCAATATGCAGGTAGCGTAACAGGTAAGCATCTCTCAACGGTTGCCGTCATTATGCATCCTTGCCTCATGAATTGGCTCTTAACGCTTCGCCTACGAGAGCTATTCCGTAATCCTGTAAATATATAATGTTGCTAATATCAATTGCAATAGATTTAAAAAATGATATTTTCCTGATTTATGTGAGATACAGAATAAAGGCTATAAAAATAAAATTAGATTTCATACGTGATTAATATAAATCAAAGTATAAGACGACAAAAACAAATGTCACACTGCCTAGGATGATTCGCGAGGCTATTGAAATCAAAAAATATCCTAGTTTCAATAGAGAAGATGGTTGGAAACTTGCACAAGCCTGGGACCCGGTAATACATCTAATTAAATCGGGCCCTAAAAGACCTGCTGCCGGACCTCAAGACATTGTGAGCTCTTTCTGCGTAGACCGGACCGCAAACAATGACTAACATCTAAAAATTGTATAATTGTAAATTGAAGATAGATTTCTAACACTAACTTTTCGGACCGCCTACACCTCAGTCCACCCCGTGACCATGAAGTGCTGCAAAGCCTTCGAAACGTCGGGAGAAAAAATAAATAAAAAACCGCGATAAAATCCGTTATAATAGTTTAATTTTAAATGTCACACTGTCAACCAATACCATGCTCCCAAAAAACATTTAAATAGAAATATATACAACGTAAAATAAGTCCTTGGCCTTAATCAAAATTTCACCCACAATTTACAAAAAATCTACCCCAAAATCCAATACATTGAGGTAAAACGATCTCGTACTATATTTCTTTTGCGCAAGAAGCTTGTGATTTATGCGTTACCCAGATTGTGTGAAAGACCTAAATACGAGCACTGTAGACTTATTGGTTCAATAAAAATAGGTGTTATATATTAACATAAACGCCGAAAAGTTTTGGTCTACGTACATATAAGACTTCAATTGAAACGAATTTAATTCTTATAAGCAACATCATAATAATAAATTGATGAATAATATAGTCAGGTAGGTATTTATTAAAATAAATATGAAAATACTGGATTTTTTTTATAGCGTAAGGAGGCAAATAATCACTTGGTTCACTTGGTTTGTTGAAATAATTTTCATCACCCATAACAGCAGAAGCATTTTGGTTGCGCTGCCGACCATAAGATAAAGAAATATGAATGAAAAAAAGCAGGGAGATATTTGTATCTCCGAAAATCTTCTCAATACCAAACGCAACAGCAACCTTTCGCTTAACGAAATTATAAAGGACATATTTGTACATTTTGAATTTGAATGTGTACTACAGTTTACACCACTTAATAACACCGAAATCATCTACTATGGTTTTACACATTGAAAAGGCGATCTACTTAGTCGTGGTATAAAATACATCCACCATTCTTCCACCAGCTGTTATGGACTGAAAATAGTTGATTTGGTTATTGTATAAGTTCTTAGCTTCAAATGGCCTTCGAACCCTCAGGGTTGGTCGTCTCTCACGCTTCAATACCAATATATGGGGCACGGTAAATAATGACGCAAGGAACTCGTAAAATGAATATCATGCCGAATAGCCGGTAAATCTAAGATATAATTATGTAAATGGTCGTTATTCAAGTTAGTCCTGGAAGGCTAAAGAGCCTTGGGACAAATCGGAATAAACTTTTTAATAGAAGGTCGATACGAAAAGTGGGTCACATTATTGTAAATGACTAAATCGGCTATATAAATAAGTTTAGGTGAATCATGAGTATAAAAGGTGGACAGAAGACTTGATGAAGGTCGCAGAAACACGCTGAATGCAGGTCGCTTTTGTCAGGTCCTTCTGGAATCTTTAAGGAAGGTCTATGTTCACCAATTGACTTCATATGTCGGATGATAATGAGTATACCTTCTGTTTGATACTCCAGTATGGTTTTCAGTGATATGAAGGCTTATAAAATATCAAACTTAAACAAACTATCATGCCTTTTTGCAATGCAATCAGCCCTGTATTATATACTGCCAAATAATACAATATAAGAGTCAAAAGGCCAAAGCAGTGATTAAGTTGATCTACTGAGTAAAATGTTTATGCGTAATGCACAATTAAATGGGTTGCAATGCAATCAGCCCTGTATTATATACTGCTCACTGCTGAGCACGGGCCTCCTCTAACTACTGAGAGGGTTTTAGGCCTTAGTCCACCACGCTGGCCTAATGCGGGTTGGCGGACTTCACATACCTTCGAAATTCAGAGAACTTCCCAGGTATGCAGGTTTCCTCACGATGTTTTCCTTCACCGTTAAAGCGAACGATAATTAATAAACAATACACACGTAACTACGAAAAGTCAGAGGTGTGTGCCTTGGGTTTGAACCTCCGGACATTGTCTCGGCAGACCGTTCCATTCCCAACTAGGCTATCGTCCACTTCATGCCTTTTTACGTTTCATTTATTTCATAATTTTATTTAGATATATTTTATACATGTACAGAATATTATAAACTATTATAATACAAAAAAGATTATACTTATGTTCACCTTCAACTATAAGTATGCATAATAATATAATAATATTAACAGTGCTTTTAAGCTCCGATAAAAGCTACGCAAAACATCAAAATTTGGAACACTAACTTTAACTTAAAATAACAGTTTCGAATGTTATACAAACACTCTATTTAAACATTTATTTATACATCTTCAGTTTTAACAGACATTTCGCCACCTACTTTAAATTTGGTAATTAGAGGCGAGGTTTATTAGATATCACTATCCAGACACAATTCTGATTCCGGGCTGATACTGGGCAATTCTTTGCAAAGTCACTAATGACAATGTCACACACACACACACACACACACTATCACGCCTTTTATCTCCGTACGGGTAGGCAGAGGCGAAACTAGTGCATCTATTTTACACCGTGTGCATTCCGTCCCAGGATGTGATAGAGCGTGAGCATATCGCCATATCAATATATCACTTTGCCCAACCCGGGGAGTGAACCTGAGACCTCAGCATTGAAGTCGTACCCTAATACAACTGCGCCTCCAAAGTAGTCAATTTCAATAACATTTATAATATCTAGAATTGCTCGTTTATCTTCGGCATAATATATTCTGCTCAGTAATTATTTAACACTCATCCTTGCTTAGTCAGCAGGATTGTAATGAAATTGGACTTCGTCCAAATGATTGAAGAGCCCAAATCATTAATTCGTTAGCTCACATATCACAAATACGCAACTAAGCGCTGTCACTCAGACCTGGACATAAGCTTCGTGGATGTCAATGCAAGGACAAAGAGCTGATAAGGTTATCTAAAACAAAAATACTCATTGCAACGGATCTTCTTTAACGTTTGCATTTCTATAAAATGATTATGTACTAGGTATACATAAATAATTGATTGTGATTAATTTGTGTTCTCGCCAACTTAGTGTCCGTACGTCACCTGGGTCCTTCGTTGATAATCAGCGCTGCAGGATCAATCAGGCTGGTATTAAAGCAGCTAAATAAGGCTTCCCATTGTTGGTACAGTTGCTATGATTATGTTATATTTATCTGTAGTTTTATGTACGTGCTATGATGTATTGCTCCAATAGCAAGTCTTTCTTCCTTCCTAGGTGTTCTCTCGTATGCTACAGGTCTTCTAGATACGCCCGCTACGTCAATTTTTATTAATTCTGCAAACGCCGAAGATTTGATCGGCAAGCGCCGTTTTGTTTCTAATGACTCAATGAAAAGTGCAGTTGAAAGCTGTTACCATAGTATTCCCATGTTCTGAATATTTTCTGCGTATGGAAGGCTCTTACTAACAATCAGTAAGTTCCTCGTATTGGTATTCAGTAAAAATCTTTTCTTTCCCGACATCCCACTTTCCTGTCACTGTTCTGACACTGAGCGTGTGTGGAATATTATGTATGTTATCTAGACCTTGAATTTATTACCATCTTAATTACAATAAAATGTAATGTGCCGTAAGTTCGGAAGGCAGACGAGGCGTGTTGTTGGGTTTAATAATGTGGAAAATTGAAAATTGGATCCTAAATTTTCTCACGTGTATAATATGAAAATCTTCGAGAACAAAGTTGATTGAGAGCATACGAGTAGTCGAGGCGTGTGTTTTATTTCATTATAATAGGTATACGTGCCTAATATTTTATAAAATATAGTAACTAGTGGGTTCTTACTTGACTTTGCGCGCCTATTAAGAAGTACTTTCCTAGAATAACAACTAAATTTGGTTTATGTATTCAAATTTCCACGAAATCCATACCGCATTTTATGTTGTAAATCCTAAAAAACATATTAATTTGTTATGTTTACGCGTATGTTAGACATTGAAATAGAAATATTTTAGGGATTTTGTCGCGGTTTTTTCATTTATATTTTTTCCCGACGTTTCGAAGACATTGCAGCTTTCATAGTCACGGGGAGGACTGAGGTATAGATAATATCTAACTAACACATATTATGTGCACTGTGATGGAGGTGTTGGTTGTCCGAAAAGTAAAAGTTACAATATCTACCTACATTTAACAATTATAAAAGATTTTAAAACCATTCGTTGTTGACGGTCCGATCTACGCAGAATGAGCTCACAGTGTCTTGAAGTCTGGCACCCGGTCTTTTGGGTTCCGATTTAATTAAATTTATAAGAGGCTCACGCTTGTGATCCGGACAACCAACACCTTAGTCCGCCTTGTGACTATGAAGACTGCAGTCTTCGAAACGCCGGGAGAAAATATTATAAATTAAAAAACCGCGATAAAATGCATAAAATAGTTTTATTTTAATGTGCTAAGAAACATTATTTTACAAAAAAAAAATTGATAGTATATACATGTGTAATCACAGACTATATAAAAATAACAAAAAATATCGTATTGCGTAAAAAAACACTGTCAAATAAAACGATATTCCTTACATGCAAGTGAATGTCATCAATAGGGTACTCTAAAGATGGCTTAATATTTATTTATTTATACACATATAACACCATAACAGTTAGAGTAAAGTGATGTTGTACATATCTAAACATCTATCCTAAGCAGCTCTGCGGAGATCAAATAACACCAGACCCACGCAAACCTATGCTATAAAAATTACACATATTATGAACAAACCAAAACAAATAATGCACTTAACAAAAGACCTCACAATTTCATATCAATCGTACATTTTCATACTCCATAAAATCGACCTTCGTTGACTCATAATTTCAACATGACCAAGCCGACCCTTGCATGATGCGGCATGAGTTTCCAACCGATGGACTATCTCAGGGACCTTCGTACACTCGCCGATGAGGTCCAACTCAAGGGTAGACCTTGAGTCGAGAGTGAATGATAGCTTCAATGATTTTCTATTTATAATGTTTGGGGTTTTATGTAACTATGATTCTTTTTCATTGATGTTATAAAGTGGAATATTTGTTAGTTGGTTTCAAGGTAAATCTGGAACTTGAATTAATTTAATTTAATTAATGCCTGTTAGCGGTGGTACCCACCCAGACGGAATCTTACATATGAGAGACCTACCACCAGTAAAAATATCTTGGAACACACACAAACACACACTTACGTCTTTTATCCCCGAAGTGGTAGGCAGAGGCGCATATAGTGCACCCACTTTTCGCCATGCGTATTCCGTCCCATGGTGTGATAGGGGGCGAGCTTATCGCCATATCGGGCACAATTATATATTATTTTAACATATTTTAAATACAATTGAATTTATTTTAGAAAAACAGTTTCTTATCTTAAAATCACAACGTAAAAATTATGTCAAATTCCATACATCATTAATCATTATGGACTTACAAGGTATATCGTAAAACTTATATTTTTTTAGAAATCAAATCCGTGTCAATAGTTTTTGTTGCATTTTGATTGACGAGATAACATAAAGTCATTCCAACGAGATGTCACTTTCACCGTCATATAATTTAGAATTTTACTTCATTTTCTTTATATTAAATTCATGTATTCGAACTTTTTTTCGTTTAGTTTTTTGCCTAGACATGTTATTAAAATCACTGAAGTTTTTAGGTCCATCCATTTTTTGGAATAATACACATATTTTGATATAAAAAGCACGCATCATGTTAGAGGCAAAGTATTAGAGTTGAATATAAAAAAGATCTTTTGTTTTCTTATGATAATCTATAAGTGATTTTGGAAACTTAATAAAAGTTTTAATTATATTCGTTGTTTCAGTTATAATATTATATTTGTATTTTAATTCCATTACTCTAAGATCCATATCTATCTTGAAGTTTAGACAAAACTTAAATCGATATGTTATGCACATTCTACTTATATTAGTTGTTAGTATACAAACCTCTGCTATCAAAAGACTTGTCACTGGTAATTAATTGAAAATATTCCTAAATAATTTTCATAAAGCCACAGACATAAGTTACGCGGAATCCCGTGCCCCTAGGATGCAAGGACACCACTCAAAAGGAGACTTAAGGTCGTTTAGAAAAACGCTGAGTATGATAAATGTATTGTCAGACGGACCTTGTAGGTACTTGAGAGTTTGTTAAATGTTTTCGAATTATGTATGATTCCTTGGTTATCTACATTATTATTATTTTAAAGAGGTAAAATTTGTTTGTAGGAAGTACTGTGTTACTGGTGGTAGGTCTCTCATATGTAAGAGTCCGTCTGGGTGGGTACCACCGCAATGTCTGTTTCTACCGCCAAGCAGCAGTGTATATGCACTTTTGTGTTTCGGTTTGAAGGACATTGAAGCCAGTGTAACTACTGGACATAATGAGACTTAACATCTTATGTCTCAGGATGACGAGCGCAGTGAAATGCCACACAGTACTTTGTAACCCAAGGTGCTGAATGGTGTTGCTACTGTTTATGGGTGGTTGTATCGCTTACCAACAGGCGACCGGCATACTCGTCTCGTCATTCAATGCAATAAAAAAAAGTAATCTCAACAACTACTGAACCGATTGCGATGAAATTTGGAATGGAGATAGTTTGAGATTCTGGAAAGGCTATTTTTTAACCCGGGAAAATATAAAGCGGGACTCTTATTCCGGATTTTTATGACGCGGGCGGTGCGGCGAGCAAAAGCTAGTAGTTTCTAGAGTTCATATTTTTTTTTTATCTTATTACTAAACTTTTTATATAAATAAGCTCTGTTTTTGTGACATATTAGTTTATATATTATTTACAAGTGAAGGGTAAAACTGACTCCGCTTGGCTGATGGTAACCACTACGTCGGCACATAAACAGTAACACCACCCAGGAAATATAATTACAAAGAGAAATGCATCAACATTGCTCGCATTTTTCGGCATGAGATATCACACTACCCAGTAATTATACTGGCTACAATGACCTTTAAACCTCAAAACGACAATGTTTGCCGATTTCACAGAATTAGACAAAAATGTGCCTTTAGATGAATTTCGAAATAAGAAAGTCCGACTGACTTAAAATATTTTGTTTTATCAACAAAAATAAACAATATTCCTCACCATAACGAAGCTATCAGAAATTTTGTTTCTAAAACATCCCACTCCGAAACAAAATTTCTGACTATATCAAGCCAATCAGCTTTCAAACAAAAAAAAACCGCGGCAAGATTGGTCCATTCGTTTGAGAGCTACGATGCCACAGACAGACATACAGATACACACCCTAAACTTATAACACCCCGCTTTTTTGTTGGGGGTTAAAAAGGGAATATAACACGAAACTTCTGCTTCTGTTTCGAATTCTTGCCATCTGCTTGTCGCAAACATAAAAGCAGATTTACCCAACAATTTTCAGTGTGGAAACCAACGGAAAATGAGAATGTAATTTCTCCCAAAACCTGCACACAATATCGGCACTTCCAAAAGCTTTAAGGTTTCGCTGACAATCGAACATTTTACAATTAACAAGGATTGTCTAGGAACATTCTTTATTAAAAATGCTTAGACCGTCTGAAAATCTATTGAAAATATATTTTTTTAGATTACGTAGGTGGCGAATGTTTTTAGAATTTTCTTAATTATCTAGATTTTAACTGAACAATGTCTCTTGGGAATTTAATTTTGTTTTTACCGTTAAGGTGGAAAACATCTATTATTGTTGAAGGGATAACGCAGGTTAAAAACATGAAAAATCGTACACTTGCCTAGACTAATTGACTAGGGACTTGTAAAACTTGTTCTTTTAACCACATATATCTATGATGTACTCGTTTGATAAATAAACCAATAAATTTCAGTACCAGAATACACATCGGAAAATGTAGATTTATGAATTATAAACCTGCTAACGAGCAAGTTGATAAGCGAACATCGTTTACGAACAGAGTTACAAAGATCTCTTGCAGACAAGGGACTAGGTTCTATTGGAGCTCCGGCTACATCACAAAATGTAGTGGCAGAACTTTACTCCTGACTTTGCCAGAGTAGCATACACAAGTAGACTTACGTTTAGTAAGATATGGTATTGCATGTACATTTTTGAATAAGTTTGAGCTTATTCCAGCACACTCCTGTGTCAGGATTTCGGGAGATAGGCCGCCGTACTGGAGAAAAAACCCGAGCAACGCACGTGATCTTCATAAAAAAATTGAAATGAAATAATTTTATTCGAATCCATTAAACGTTATACATTATTTTGATTCCGTCAATATTAACTCTACCACTAGTTCGGAAAGCAGTTCTCACCAGATAAGAACGGGAAAGAAACTCTAGTGTTGCTCTTTTCAAAATCACTTCAAGGTATATACTTCTTGATTGCTTGTCCTGAAATTTAATCTAGAATCTCATGGTTCATAACCTAAGTACTGTGTAAGTAATGAGTTATGTTCCGATACATTTTATACTTTATATAAACGATACTCAATTTGTGAGTAAAGCCTTGATATTTTTTAAAGGAAGGTGGTAGACGCGAGATATGAAGATTAGATACGTTTTACAGCCATATCAGGAACTTTATTGCGATTGGTTAAGTTGGGTTGCTACTGTCAGCGTTTTACAAAGATCTAATGTTATAAATGCAAAAGTGATTGTTTGTCGGTTCACGAGCAAAGACGCAATCGACGTGATTTTTGCACATATTATCGTCTATACAGTAACATATGGTGGTAGGATATATTAATTATTATGTATCCACCCGGATAGCGACCACCGTACAAAAGATGTTAAAATCCGCATTAGTGGCTCACGTAAGTGTACCGTGTATTATTATTATACCATTCTATGATGGAAACATCACTTTTACTTCGGTATTCCCGATTGTAAGATTGTTATTCCGAGATGAAGCTTTCATGCGAACAGAGACGCAAGCGATAGCTAGTGAAAAAGCATTACCTTACTATTTATATACCTTATCGTGTCTTTTTTATTTTTTTTTTTTCGCGGAGAAAGTGACTTATTACTACCACCCAGCCTTCAAGGGGGGCGACTGAGCGGTTATGTTGGGTTCACCGTGCCTTACGACCCGGCGTTGAGCCGCCCGGAGAGATGTAACCATCGGGCGACCGCCGGGCCGAGTCCCTAACCTATGTACAACGCACGGCATACCAACCGAAACTCCGCGGTGGCCATCTTCGGCGGATTAGGGACGGCTGCGGGCTTCCTCTGACGAAAGTGTCTAAGTATACCTTATCGTGTCTGCAATCAAACAACACAAATTTATTAAACGACTTCCAAAAGGAGGAGGTTATTTTATTTATGAATTTACTTCTTAACTTTCTTACTTTATACTATTAGCTCTTGAAATACTAATACTGCATTGAGACTTTTGTAATACGAGATAAAAAAATATTTCAAGTCTCACATCTGTGAACTATATTTAAAATACTGTGTCCTTTGGTACGTTCTAAAGTCCAATAACATCATCGTTTGGAATTGAAAAATAATATATTAAAATGTTGATGTAATAAAGTATATTAAAATTTGTTATCTTTTACGACGTGGATGACGGTTAATTGAATATAATGTTAATTACTGTTTATGAATAATAAGTTTTATTATAGTATGTACTGACGTGTAATTTAATTAACATAGATGCCTGTTACCTATATAGTTCGACATTAGAATCAACTATAGTGTAATCGACTTATATGTAATTTAGCCAGTTTAATAACGATATATGTAACGCAGTCTATTAACAAATCTAATTTTAACTTGAACAAATGATCCAACCATATAATTCTATAATGATTTCCTGCAAACTTTTCTCTAATATCTAGCACTGGCACCCCACCCGTACTCGAGGTCTAACCCAGCGTTAATCTTGTGCAGTGATTTGACAGGGAGGCTGCAGTCAACGCGTGGGAGACACATATTGAGATTTTGTTACGTTCTCCACTGGGTCAAGGCTGCTTTATATTGGATATTATTGAACCGCGGATGTGACTGAAAGATTTCTGGAAGACGTTCGGGTTTTGTTTTTGAATTTTTTATCTTTATTTGCTGGGTTTATTTTCTTATGCTATTGTTATCATGAAAGGCTCAAATAATAAAATAAGTCTTCTTCTCATCTTAATGTAACTTCGGTTATGTAGGTCTTAGCTGTCTACTAGCCCCATTACTAATAAACTGGCGCTGTAACTAATCATTGTATGTACTTTATTCACTAATGCAAATCATTGAAAATTGATAATCTTCAATAAGTATGTTTACTCAGTAAGACCCTGATAGTTTTATAGCAGATATATTTACGTGTTTTGGTGACGTAATTTTAATAAAGATAGTTTTTATTCAATCCAAACAACTCGGACGCACAAGTTGATGCGCCATAAAATAGTACAACAATGGTTTTGTGTGGTCGTAAAGTTGTTATGTGTTAGTGATGTTTTAAAGCGGAATAACTTTATTACAGAAATTCATATGATGAATTTGAGTTTATTTTCATTATTTGCTGTCATACATCGCTTGACTAGTGACTATACGACTTGATAAGGTCGCAGGAACACGCTGCCTGGATGCAAGCCGTTTTTGACAGGTCGGTTTAGAAATCTTTAGAGGAGGCCTATGTTCAGCAGTGGACTTCATAGACTCTACCTTTTCATGGAAATGTAGTATTATTTGACAAATTAGTCTCTAGATAAGCTTAATAAAAAATATGTCGATGTGTTTCATAAAATCCTAAACACTTTCGCATTTCGTAAGGACCTTTTCACTCTGAGCTTTAAAACGGTGATGCGTATTCAAACATTGCATAAGGCTATTATGCAAATTAAGTTCTAGCGACTGGTTTAAATTCCAAAAGCTTTCTATTTGGTATACTTTGAAATAATAACGTAAGAATAGTTAATTCTTTCATCTGTTTAATATGCAAAGTATATTCATGTGGGCTTACAGTTTGTGGGGTTTTATTGTTATTTCTAATTGAAAATAATAAGATGCTATATCTATTGTTTTTAGTTAATTAAAATAATCAAATTGTAAAGTTCGTTGTACATTTGATATTTTTTCGAAAGTTATATAAATAAACATCAACCCTTTTTGGAGACTAATCGTAATATCAAAAAACCCACACAAAAATTGTCAGACCTGAAAATTTAACTCGCAACCTTATGGTCCGCAGCCCACATACTCTGCTATTACATCAAGAAAACAACAATATAATAACCCCACGCGCAATTTACGTCATGAATTTATATTATGAAATCAATAAAAACATTAAAACACTCGTATAAAATTGCTTTTCCATTGTTAGATAAACACAGCTACCAAAATGAGGCGCCCTCAGGAGTTTCAAGAGTAGGGACAAAAAATGACATCTTGAAATTGAGTTAGGGTCAAGAGCCCCCAGTTAATAAGCACTCAATCAACCCGGTAACCTCCTGTCGGAACTCGCAACTAGGTTTTAGGTAAACTGGGGCACCGGCTCTCAGTTTTTTCACCTGCGTCTCAAAGTATCTCTGTAATGTTATCTTAGTTTTGAGAAGTTATAGAGGTTCTTCCGGATATATCTAAGGTTTGTTAGTATATAAGACAAAACACTTTGGCATTTTTTAAATTAAGGTCCAGTATAATAAAATAATGATATGATATTTTTGAAATTCAGATTCAAGGTTTTTATGAATACGAAACAAATATTAAAATACTTCTAATATTATCTCAAAACTAGAATGGAAATACGAAATTTCAGAACCCAATATCTATCTACGGGTTGGTAACAATCATTTACTCAAATAATTACTATTTGGTACGTCTCTCGTATGTGAGGACCCGCCTGATTTCAAGTCACTGCTTCATTAATTTCATCCGCCAAGCAGTCTGCAAGTATTGTTGTGAACTCGTTTAAAGGACACTATGACCAGTAGATTACATAAACATCTATTATATTATTGAAAAAGTCTAAAAAAATAAAACAAATAACCTTCGTATAGTGTTTGAACCTCATATTAAAGATTCATATGCGTACATCCTAATAATATTTTCTTATACCCAACGCACCTGGCTTGTGAGCGGTAGTACGGAGCTCCTGATGCCCTCCGCCTCCCCTCGGCCTGTAGTACCGTCCCCCCCTCCTGTGTCCCAGTTCATCGGCCTGACCTAGTTGCAAGGACCACCGGCCACCGCCCGCCGGCAAGAAGACAATGTTTTCATTCCGTTTGTGTTATAACGATGGACTAGGGATTTTTCAATTGTTATATCGAGAATAGACTTTCTTTGTATATTATAATTTGGCGCATGGGTGTGCAGGAACTGTATGGTCCATAGCAAAATTATATTACAATGTTTTTAATGAAATAAAAATATACTTTTAAACCGACCAAATAATATATCTTTTTGTTATCATGAAGCGGCGATCGCCTAGTTGGGACTGGAACGGACTGCCGAGACGAATTTCCGCAGGTTCAAAACCCAAGGGCATGCACCTCTGACTTTTCTAAAAAAAATTGTTACATGTGTATTCTTTGTGAATTATCGCTCGCTTTAACGGTGAAGGAAAACATCGTGTTGACGAGACGAACATGCTGTTCGCCTGATGGTAAGCGATACGACCATAAACAGTAGTAACACCATACAGCACCTTGAGTTACAAAGTACCTACTGTGTGGCATTCCACTGCGCTCGTCATCCTGAGACATAAGACGTTAAGTCGCATTATGTCCAGTAGTTACACTGGCTATAATTTCCTTCAAACCGAAACACAACAGTGCATGCACACTGCTGCTTGGCGAAAGAAATAGACATTGCGGTGGTACCCACCCAGACGGACTCTTACATATGAGAGACCTACCACCAGTAAAAAAAAAATAAAGCTCTCACATTTGACGGTCATATCGCTTGATGCAATTTCTCAACGATAACCATTCTGTAGAGAAAGGAACAGAAGGAGCTGTTAAAATTTGTCTGCATCCATGGAATAGGGGATCGTGATGCGTTTGTGAATCGAGGGGGTTTGTGAAGGTCGATCCTTGTACCAAGACTTGTATAGTTGGAAAATATAATATGGTGACTGGGTATCTATATTTATTACTAGTTTTTGCTTGCGACTCTACTGGCGTATTTTTTGCCGTAGAAGTAAACTTCTACTGAACAGTTGTCTGATATTAAAGGCGATAATCTAAAGGTCTATTTGTATACCCGTTTCATACGAACATTTTCACCAACTTTCTTATTTTTGATGTATGAAAATAAATGATTTATTTTAGGACACGTGTAGGTAGATAATATATTAATTATAGCCCTTGCATATCCCATTGTATAATGAACGTCCCGCATAGTTTCTGTTCTCGCTTTGTTGATTCTGATTCCGTGAGGCATTTTTATTATGTAGTTGGGACTATTGGAAACAACTGTTACGTTGATTTAATTAGTGAATGGTTTAGTTGATAATTTAGGACTTTATGTAACATTTAAATGAGTTTAATCGCCTCCTCACTCTTGATGCTGCGTAACGCCTTTTTAAAGGTGGACAACAGACCTCTGTGGCATTGGTAACTAACAAACTTATTTATGATACATGACACACAGTAAACACATGCCGTGTGTATTGCGTCTCATGATTTTAAGGTGAGCCTATGGCCAAATGTGGCACAAATTCCCGACTCTAGTACTGAGCTGAAAAACCTTTACACGACCCGGGATTCGAACCCTACACCTCAGAGCAGTGTCATACTGCAGACGCAATACAACTACGCCACCAAGGATGTGCCAGTGTGTGCCTCCTCTACTACTTGCCTTAGGCCCACTGGCAGACTTCACTTCACATCATAAAAAATCAATTTCATAGCATGCGTGACCTGATTCAGATTAACTTGACCTGAGTACCGCGTGCTCTGTGATAATAAAGTATTGTAAAATTATGCATTTAGGACACCGGGACAAAGTACTTTCTCATATTTGAATTTATTGCGCTGTCTCAATTCAGTTCCGGCTTTTGTTATTGATTTAACATTCGGGGTTGAGTTTGTGCGTTAAATTTTACTCCACATATAAGCAACTTACCCCCGAGATTTGACTATTGCGAAATGTGGGAGCGTTACGTTTCTATCTGCTCCTTAAAATTGAAAAGGCGAATACGCCGAATCATGTTTAATTACAAAAATTCACCCCCATTTGACATAGCCGACCAAATTTGGGTATTACTTCTGCCCGCTCCTAAAAGTGAAAAGGCGTGATGGTAGGTATATTTTTTAATTTAAAAAAGCTCATGTCTTTACTCTCCAAAGGTTAAGCAGAATCGCAATCAGTGCTCACGTCGTCGAGCTTATATGTACATCATATTATATGATTCGTGCGAGCCTATCACCATGTCTGATGTAGTTACAACCTTCCTTAGCGATCTTAATTGCCCTACCTGGGAATCAAATCCAGAATCATACCCTAACGCTACTGGGATGGTTTTTTTTTTTTTTTTATAGCATAGAATGACGAGACGAGCATGCCGTTCGCCTGATGGTAAGCGATACGACCACCCATAAACAGTAGCAACACCATCCAGCAACATGTCTTACAAAGTACTGTGTTGCATTCCACTGCGCTTGTCATCCTGAGACATAAGATGTTAAGTCTCATTATGTCCAGTAGTTGTACTGGCTACAATGTCCTTCAAACCGAAACACAACAGTGCATGCACTGTTGCTTGGCCGTAGAAATAGACATTGCGGTGGTACCCACCCAGACGGCCTCTTACATAATGAGAGACCTACCACCAGTGATGGTAACACTATCTTATAACAAACTAACGCAACAGCTCTCCTATTGCGTTTGTCAATTCCCAATAGCTCCATATTAATGTTATGAACAAACTTACAAATACTTTGGCAGAATAGTTACTGATAGGTAATAATTACAACTTACCACTTAAGCAGGCTGTTCTTTCTACTGTAAAATAAATGATGAAAGATTGGGAGAATCCTTTGCTAAGCGTTTAAATAATAAAACAAAATCCTCAAACAATAATTCAATTCTTGTCACATAATGAAAGTAAGAGCATGTTTCTCGTAACCTAGACTCTGGCTAACCCAGTTGACCTAAGATAAGGCTAGATAAAGTCACGACGTAGGCATTTCTGATGGCCGGCTTGCCTTCGCTTATCGGACATGTCTGTGTGAATTACTTTTATGCGTGAATTATTCCCACTCAAATAGGGAAGGCGACTTCTGGTACCTGATTTAATATTAATCTTGTATGCAAGTCCATCTAAGAAGATATCGACTGTTTTTTGTCAATTAGCAGTTAGTTATGCTCCTGTTGATCATTATAGTATTTTGAGATATCTGAAGGTGGTGCCCGTGATGCAATGCTTTTCGGGTAGTCCAAAACCAACAGGCTGGAGAGTAGGTATGCACAAGCCGTTTCTAAACGTTCTCATACAGCGCTTCAAATTTAAACTGGAGGGCTCAGAAAACCTGATAAAGACAGTAACTATATTATTTTACTTACAATATAGAACGCACAGATGACGAATCAGAAACGTCTTCAGTGGGCTTAGAATGTGGCAAAAAAACTTCATGTGCAAAGGCCCTTACTATTGCTATACAGTTGTAAAACAATCTTGCTATTATATAATATAATCACGGACCAATTCTAGTTACACACACACGCCTTTTATCCTCGAAGGGGTAGGCAGAGGCACAACTAATGCACCCACTTTTTACCGTGCGTATTCCGTCCCATGATGTGATAGGGGGCGAGCCTATCGCCATATCGGGAACAATTTCCAGACTCCAGGCTGATACTGAATTTAAAAGCCAATATCACTTTGCCTGCCCGGGCATCAAACCCGAGACCACAGCATTGCAGTTATACCGTAATACAACTACGCCACCGAGGCAGTCAATTCTAGTTAGTAGGATCTAAACGAATTAAAAAGGGCTCCGAGGCTTAAGTTGTTAATTGTAGCAATTAACTCGCCTCCTCTGCGAGGTACGGTTCACATAATTTATATAACACGGCTTTATAGTTATTATGTATTTGTTTATAATGTTCTTCACTTTGTTTCCTAAATAATTCCTTTTGGAGCCTCTTTTCTGGTTTAGGGTAGTTTGTTTAAATTAATGTAGCCGAAAGAATTCTTGGTGCACTAATAATACAAAGGAGATTTGCTCTTGTTGCTTGAGTGCCGGGCCTCAAAATCTAACCAGGCTCAAACTTCATGAATATTAAAGGGACAAAAATATGGATCTTGGATCCACTAAAAAATAATTAGACCCCTACATTTATAACTAACTTATTCAAAAATTCTCATTTTAAGTGTAGTTTTTAAGCGAAATATAATTACTTAAATCTCAACATAGAAGGAATTTAAAATTATACGATTTATTGCAAAGGCCTAGTTTTTGAGAACACTATCCAAATATGTATAAAGTATCTTGGTTAGAATGTTAAGCGCGTTTTTGGACATGTCCTTTCTATTTTAGTAGCTACTGATAAAATATAATAACAAATGAATTTCTAAAGAACGAAAGTTACGAAAGTTTATTAATGCTACTTACGAATATCAGTGTTTACGAATTATTTCTATTTTAAAACAACAAGTATTTCAATTCTCAATGCGTATTTCAAACTTGTTATTGCATTCGCTGGTTTCTACAAAGACTATTATCAAAAATCAATCCATAATAATTGAACCTCGAAGCTGCCTCACTTATATTTTTCATATGAATATCAGCCTGAATCGCTCTCTGAGAAAGAGCCATAACATTAAGGAAGGCGGGATGATTCCCATAAAAGGAAAAGTTCCCACCGGATTTATTAACATAATCCAAAACAATCCAAACTGGGCCAAGGTTCCAAACAGAATACCGTCTTAAACCCTGAGTTATTAAAAAGAAATCATTTATTCATTTACAACTCTTCGGAAACCGGAGGCAAGCAACAAGGAACCTTAACACACAGGAGCAAGTCGTAAAATTAATTGCACACACCGCTTCCTAGTGTAGATATGCGTGGTTGGAAAGGGACGGGGAGATGGCGATTTGGATGAGAAAGAAAAGGACGGTGTTAGAGGAATGCAAGGCTACAGGGTCACAGGTGGTACAGTGACCTGACCCAGTTTCGAATGCAGGGTAGATATTGATTGCGAACCTTAGCACTTGTTGAACGCAGGTATGTTTCGGATGCCGCGGGTTTCGTTTTGGGGTATGAATTTTGAGGGTTCTTTGACGTGTTGGGAGGCATAGGGAATGCGAGACAATTTTGGAGGTATTCCGCTTCTGTAGGTAAATGTTTTTGAAGCAAAATGAATGATCTGAAGCCTTTAGGTCCTGGATACGTTTGTAGATCAGATTTATGAGACTTGTAGGTTTGAGAGTTTCGATTTCTTTTTAATAAACTAATTTATAATGAGCCGACCAGTCACTTGATTGCTAGTGACATGAATGACCATAAACAGTAGATACAAAATATAACAAATTATTGAACGGGGCTCAACGCAACTATTTCAGCGACTTAAATGTCTCCAAACCGCGTTAAAATTGCACACTAGTAACAGCAATCTTTAATCATAGTAAAAAAGCAATGACATCCACCTACAGAAACCCTCGAAAACCTACGTAGCAAATAGAGATTAACCCAAAAACGTAGACACACTATAATCTTTTCGATAAGCTAGTGTACATACAATAAGAAACGATCGGACGGTTCGATCCCCGGGTCGGGCAAAGTGATATTGGGGTCTTCTACTCAGGATCAGCACGGAGGTCGCGCCTCTGCCTACCCCGTCGGGGCCGAAAGGCGTATGTATGCAGTAATTTTTCCGTACCAGAATAAAAACAATGTTTGTAAATGATATATCGTTGTTCCAGCTTGGGTGCTCGGCTGGTTGATGTGCAAGACGGTGCCTTACGTCCAGGGTCTGTCGGTCGCGGCGTCAGTCTACAGCCTGGTCGCCGTGTCATTGGATAGGTGAGTGCAATTTGATGGCTTCTTATCATGTTTATTACTAACTTTCAGAGATTTCATTGTGAAGTAATTAGAATGTGTATCTAAATCTTTTTTATATTTATAAAAGGAAATATACTGTAACAAGACATAAATCAATAAGTAAGGCTAGTAGGTAACTATTTAGAATCCAAAGAACTTCCCAACACATTAAGGGATTAGAGTCAGGTTAAGGACTAGCGCACTATGATTAATTCCTGCAGGATGTTTTCGATTACATGCATTCCAGGTGGATAGACACGATCTATAAACATTAGCGTAATGTAACCGGTATCTTTACATAATATTATAAAGTTCCACGCAATTATCGTTGGGATTTTGAGCATGATTCTGTCAATGTTGTTGGTATCATGTAACTCGAACTAGAACTATTTATTCGTGGTAATATTCGTGCTACATAAAAGTTACATTATTTTGCCAATGATTATTCCCACATTATATATTTATATGTAAAAAGGTATAATGTAACATTCATAAAATATATCTATATCTATACATCCATTGAAGTATTGCAGTCATCAATATTCCAAAAAATACCATTAAAGCTATATTAGATATGCCAAGTGCTCGACCCAAACATCTCGATCGGCCGGAAGTCCCCAATTTATTGCTCCTCGAAAAAAACTTTGGAATGCATTCAAAAGAAGGTTGGCTGCGCCCCAAAAACACCTGCGCCCTTGACACGATGGCGAGCTTCGACTGGCTGTTATGAGCCTCGTGCGTGGTGCAAATTTATCATAAGCTCCGAGCTTTGACTGATTGCTATTTGACGTTGGTTTTTTGTGGGTATTTGTATAATGACGTTGATATTATGTGCATTATTGATGCGAAAGATTGTATTTTTTCCTTTTATAGTGCTAGCTTTTGTTAACAGACCCGTGTGCGTGTTTTTGTTTTTATTAATTAGAAGTAATGATTCCAAAAACATTGCGTAAATTTTTTATTAATCTTAGTATTTCCTGTTATTAAACTCTATTTGCTTTGGTTTTGCTTAACTTTATAGATGAATCTGCGTTGAAATCCGTTCAGACATTCCTACGTGACGCGGTAACTAAATTATCAGAGACAGACACCAGACAGACTGCACTGTTTTATTCATTTATAGAGATGGTTTTTGATATTTTGTGAAGTTTATAAACATATGTTATTTTGAAGCTCAGGTGAACTATCAAACGCCGTATCATGTTCTTCCTTGGCATCAAAACCCTCCCAGGATAAAAAAAGCGCGTATTACCTACTTAGGAATAATATTGTTTCATATTTGCGAAAGAATTTAGCATCGGCACAGTAATTTCAGAGAATTGCGCATTCAAATCCCAAATCAACAAAATATTAAGCTTTCCATTAGAACAGATAATTGAATAAAGTATTATTCAAACCAGTTAAATCTCATAATGGGGTGCGTCTCGCGTCAATTTCATAAATTATTGTATTTATAATTTTACCCAAAAACCTAGCCCTCTTTGTTTTCGACAATGTAATTGATCTGTCGCTTCAACGAGCGTCTCATAATCTAGACAAATTATTTCAACCCAAATTGAAGGTCATAGTTCGACCTACATTAGTTTGGGACATTTGGAAGTTTGAGTGTTATTGATGTCCGTTTATCCGAAGTTGGTTTGAATATCAAGTTATTTTGACCTTAATGGTTATTTTGTGTGGTTTAATGGGCGTTGAAATTAATGTTGATTTATGATAACAAGTTAAGATTTTCAATGAGTGTTGATTCGTGGCTTTAAACCGTGTACCTACACTGCACAACTCTTAAATGAAACATCAATCGATCCTGAATCGCGGTAGCAAATTTTGTGAGAGGTTCCGCATAATCTTACTTTGCTACTTCTTATCTTACTAGTATTATAAATGTGAACATTTGTGAATATGTTTGGATGTTTGTTAGAAGTAAACGCAGAAACAACTAAACGGATTTGGATGAAATTTGGCACACGGGTAAACCATGCCCTGGATTATCACACATTTTATCTCGGTAATTTGCTCCCATAGGAAATAATGGTACTTTTTAATATATTTTTTAAATGAATGGCGCTGGTGTCGTTGAATGTTTTAGGGGTTTTGGTAGCAGGAAAGGCTTCTCACACGGGCGAAGCAGTGAGCAATAACTAGGTTATCAACAAGGTTCGAACATCAGCTATCAATGGGGGTGCCAAATTGTCTCATCCACACAAGTCACATGCAAAGCAGCCGGTGCCCATCCAATGAATGAATCTTATCCAGGCCGCTTACGGCTACGGCGACCTTTATTGTTTAGAGTGGTTACTGATGTGTCTTCACATGGCTGATATAACCAATTTTAGCTGTGAATGTTCTTGAACATATGCTACATGTGAGGACGCCATTGACATAATTGTAAGTAATATTTGAAGGTGGTTTCCTTTTTATGTGGTCTCTTTTTACATCGAGATTGCGCCTTCGTTGCTTTTCAAATGCATACACAGCTGTGTGCACTTGTTTCCTCCATTCTGGGCGACAGACAGCCTGCGACTCCCATATTGAAGGATCAATTCCACACCCCTTCATGTGTCTTTTTAGCACATCTTTGTAATTCAGAAACTGGCCCCCTCTTTTTCGCTTGCCTTCCTGGAGTTCCGAGTAGAAGATGCGCTGAGCCACTCTTTCTTCAGACATTCGGGATATGTGACCACACCATCGCAGTTGTCTTCGCATGAGGTAGGCTTCAATTCCACACACATTAGCGCGCCTGAGGACATCTGTATTTCTGACACGATCTTGCCATTTAATGTTCAAAATATCACGAAGACACTTGAGGTGGAATCTATCAAGCGCGCGAATGTGGCGTCGGTACAGGCACCAAGTTTCTGCTGCATAAAGGATGGTAGGCAGAACAATTGCCATGTACACGTAAATTTTAGTTTTTAGACTAATGTCATGTGACTGAAAAACCTTGACACGAAGTTTACCAAATGCTGCGGAGGCCGCACAGATTCGGCTATTTATTTCAGGGTCAAGATCACCTCGGGATGTTACGGTGCTTCCCAGATATTTAAATTTTTCTACATGCTTCAAATTAGTCTCTTGAAGTCGTATATTCAGTGGAACTTGCTGAGCAATATCGTTCATCATGACTTCGGTCGGTTCGGTTAATTCTGGCGTTAAGGCATCCTGAAAATATCTTAAATCATACTTGGAATGCACTACATTTATCAGATCAAATAGTCACTTCCACGTGCTGTGGTAAAAGGAACCATTATCTAGTTTTTATATTTCGATAGACAATTGTATAGTCAATAAAATAACTTTACTGCTAATAGTTGGACGACTCTTTTACCAGTTTCCATTACAGAGTTCCAATTAACTGGGATCTGTTTAACATAAAGCTAAATGGCAATGGAAACGCGTTTGAAACAATACTCCAATGTCTAAATGTTTGTAATGAAGTAATTTCAAGGATTGTTATTGGTTAACTATGGGTATATTAATATTCTGGGTTAGGCGAAGTGATATCGGGTTTCCTGCTCAGTATCAGCTCGGAGTCTGGAATTTGTACCCGATATTGTTATATTTTATTATTATGGGACGGAACACACTTCATGGCGAAAAGTGGATGCCCTGGTTGCGACTCTGTCTACCCCTAAGGGGATAAAGGCGTGATATGTATATGCGCATAATTATCTCATCATATAGCACACTATTACTTCAACTAGATTACAAACTGACTGCCGAGAGATAGCGAATTCGAATCTAACTCTGGCACTCAAATAAGATTTCGATAAGTTTTATGAGTATTCTTTAAATATGGCTGAAAATAAAATAAAAAATAACATTGAAAAGAAAATCCCATACCTAACAATATAGTACCTAAGAATTGTCCGTAAATATTATGTGAAGTCTGCCCACCCGCACAAGACCAGCGTGGTCGTATAAGATATCCCCAACAAAAAGAAAACATTCAAATTCCAATAACTCATTATAATAGTTCGGAACGAAAATCAAAACAACCCATTTGCGAAGTTTTACGAGCGTAACATCCTGGCTATTACCATAATGTACCAAACAAGCCATTTGCAAGGAATTTGTGAACCCTTCGAGCATATGTTGTCCTTGCTTTGGTCCTTCGAGCCGGATTAGGGTGCATTCCTTTAAACCATGGTACACATTACACAAGGTCGTTGCTGGGTGAGACTCATTTGATAAATGTATGTAGTTGCTTGTGATATGGGGTTATGAAACTGGTAAAGTTACGCTATACACACAATTGTCTATAGCATGAATGAGTTGGCCTCCAATAATAAAATAAAAAAGGTCTTTACTGTTTATTTTTATACGGGTATTAATAAATAATAATTAGGCCAATATTATTTACTAACCCACTGCCCCTCCCAGTCCTACTACTACACCGAGAGTTATTTCGGAAACTTTCTCACAAAATCTATTGTAATTAGTAAAATAATTCCAAAAAGCGTATTTTAATCAAAGAAACATCATAAGTCTCAGAAATATTAAAAAGTACTATTAAGATTTTTTATAAGAAGGCATCTCTACATTTCGATATAAAGTCTTGTTATTTACTACCTTTGCAAGTGACCTGAGTATTTTAAGAAAATGAGTGCATATTTTTTCTGAAAAATTTCTCGTAAAATGTTGATTACACTTAAAGTTTAAATAAAAAATGCTTGTATTTAAAGTAACTGTAATAAACTAATGTTGAACTACACTTTTGACTTTGTTACGTTAGCTTTAAATTATTTTTATTTGCATTTTGTTTAGAAATTTAATTGTATTCTATTTTGATGTTATTTATTGACTTTAATGGAACATTGGTTATTCTGAAGAAATGTAGATATTTTTATGCACTTGGAACTTCTACCACATTTTAAATACCTACTTAATTTCTTTTAAGCTACGCACAACATGAATTTGTTTTGTGTTTGGATATTAAATTCACTGTCCTTCTGGAAATTTTTAGGCCTATGTTCAGCAGCGGACGTCATGTGGCTGATGATGATGGTGATGATAATTAAATTCAGTTGCTCTAGATTGCGTTCGAGATATTATCACGGCGACTTCTTGAATTCAAGTCAAGCTTATTCATGCTGAATACAAAATGAAAGCGTGTATCCACCTAATTATACCATGGACTAGCTACGATCCGAAAATATCACTTAAATGAACACGGAAACATCCTCCCAAATCTCAACCAGACCAGATTGCGAACGTCAAAAACCTTCTTAACTTTCATAAAACGCATTACGCACAATCAGATAGCGTCGACAGTTGTCCCTCAACAGAGTTATGGTTTGAACCTTGAGCGAGATGCGCGGCTCCTGGGAGACCCTTCATCCATTAAAACTGATGTATGGGCATTAAGAGATTTCGGAACGGAAACTTTGTGGACCTTGAAAACAGAAGATACTGGGTTGCATGAATCGGAACTTTCAGAAATAATATGTCTTTGATATTCACTGACTCAATGTTATTTGAAAGTAGAACAAACTCAATATTCTGCACATTTATATTCCCTGTCTTTAGATGGAAATAAATCAGATATAATGTCAAGAATTTTTATGTTTGTGAAACGTTATAATTGATGACAGCGATAAGCTATTATTTAGAGTTTTCTTTAGACACATAAAATGTCGCGCAACAATTTTGGCAAACTCGTGCAACAGCGCAATATTTTTAAGGTACCGGGTTTGAAATTAACGAGCATCTCAACCTGGCATAGCTGATAGTATGCTAACAGAACTTACACAAATTGTTGATATTTGCGGGTCACTTATTTTAAGTTAGTCTTATGTCACAAGAACTCACTTTTAATAAACGTTTCCCTAGTAAGGCATAACATAAGGATGATATTTTGAAAGTAAATAAACGTAAGTAGATAATAAAAGATATTGCAGATCAAGAGGTGAGGACTTTTATAAAACATAGACAAGCAAGCTGTTCGGCTAATATTAATCGCATGAAACACGACTAATATTTTACTTAGAAGTCGGGACTTTGAATGTTCTCAACATATTGTCTAGACGCTTAAAATTAACAGGAGTTCCTTATTTCATTTAGGAGAGCAATAAAGAACGATTTCGAAAAATTCTTCCCCTAAGACCTTAATGAGATATTTGTAGAGAAATTCGTATTTTTTTATGTTTATGGAAATTTTAACCAAGAAACGAATTTCATAAAAATTATGTTAAAAGATAACGTGGTTTCTTTAATCAGTTTATTCCAGTCACAAGGAAAATACAATTCAAGACGAATAGCAGAGACATCGGGAGTATTAAACAATTTAATTTATCATGTATAATGCAGCGGAATTGTTAAAAAAAACTGGGTTAGGTCGGCCTTGGGCCCCGCGGCCGGGAGACGACCGCCTTTCAGGGAATTAAACAAGCGCCGAATTTCACTGCTTTTGAATGTCGAGGGTGTGTTTATGACTGATGAAATTTTGGGACGTAACGGCTTGGCTGTGCCTCTGGCATTGCTTTAGTCCATGGACGGCGGATCTGCTTACCATCAGGCGGACCGCATGCTCGTTTGCTTTACTAAGGCAATAAAAAAAAATGTATATGCTTTCAATGCTTCGTACTGCCTCGGTATTGCATACGCGTTACGAGTACGATTTGCGCGCTGAGGTCCTGGGCTCGAATTCCGGGTCGGGTCGAAAAAAACATTGTGACTGGGTTTTTCCATCTTAAAAATTACTCAGTCGCAACTTGGAGTCAGGAAGTTGGCGGTGTGATACCTCCGTGCCTAGGAAAGCACGTTAAGCCATTGGTCCTTCGCCTGATCTCTCTCCGTTCATGTCGGATTGCCGTCTCACCAGACTATGAGAGTGAAGGAATAGCGAGTGCACTTGTGTATTGCGCACACACTTGTGCACTATAATATTTCCTGCGTACCTGGCTGATCTCCGTTGAGATTGGCCGCCGTAGCCGAAACTGGCTAGGAGAATTACGTTTTTTTTCTACGAGAATATATCTACTATCAAGAACGTCAATCCTCAAGGTAGGGCTAGTACTATGATGTCCTTATTGAAGTCATAAAAACATGTTCCTGTCTTCATGTTACGTCGCAACAATCTAGTACAACAATTAATGTTCTGAAAACTTTACTGAAGATTGTATTTTACGACTTGTATTAATGAAATCTTAACGTATGCTCTAAAAACTGTTGTAACTTGGAGAACTCAAATATTTGTTAAGCTATGTTTGTGATGTTGGTGGTAAAGTTATGATTTTTTATGATATAGTTAGACGCTATGAAGTCACATGATGTGGATCAACAATAAAATATTATTTCTTATAGTTAATACAACTTGATTCACATGTTTTATAATAGAAATAATTGAATAAAATGTAATTAGGTAAATTAATTATATAGACTATTGTGTAGCATAACTTCTAATGGATCCGCGACGATTTTTTTAACAAGTCTGAGCGCCATTAAGTTGTGTGAATTTACTCTCAATATGATATGATCCGAGTGACAAAATATCCGTCTTCATAGAAATCGTCATGATAAAATATCACCGTGTCAAGATCCAGTCACTAAGAAGCATAGCATGATGAGAAACCGTTATTTTGTTTTAAAATTTTGGAATTTTTTGCTATTTTTTCTTCAAAGGCAATTAACATCAGGACAACGACCTCGTCTCGTCACAGATAAATGAAAAAGTAATATCGTAACCCTCCACCTTTAGAGAAAATTCACCAAAAGCCACATTTTCTACTTCCCGGAACTGATTTTCATTAACACACAAAAAAGCGATTAATATGGGCTGTCCCCTTGCAATTATCCTTGGAGACGTCTTATTAAGGGTTGAAAAGCACGGGAACGCCTCAAGGTTTTTCCGATGAGCCCGGTCTTATGGGATTAGAAGTTAGAGAGGGCTTGCTAAGGGTTTTGAGTTTTTAAATTTAGAGTGGCCTTTACGTTTCGTAAAGTAGTTTGTTTTTATTTGTATATGTTTTAGGACAATTTTGGTGTAAAATTTTTTTGGGCACTTTTTGAATTCATTACGCTATAAAAGGCACATATTCTGAAAATTGTAATAGAAATTAAGTTAAAAATGCTAAATAATTTATAAATTAAAATGAGTTATTATTTTCAATAATAGCTTAAAAGATGTGGAACGGAGCGAGATAAAGGTTTCGGGCTCAATTCCAGGGCATCCACCTCTGACTTTACTACGTTTTATAATGTAAATTATCGCTTGCTTCAACAGTAAATTAAGAATTCTCAAACTTATTCAGAGTGCTTCTTATCAATTATTAATTTATTATTTCTTTTTTTATAGTAGTAGTAAGCTTTCCTATTGACTTCGTAATAACAAAAAAAATACTGGAAATAAAAAAGATCACAATAACTCTCTCCTTTTGTGACCTAATAATGTCTAACCTTTGCTAAAATCCAGACTATTCGAGTGGCTAAATTAATTAGTGTGTAAACGACAGAAATTTTCGGAATAACGCCCACTCACAGCTAATTAATTCAGTTTTCACTAAAGAGTTTAGTTTATATTGTTCTGGAATAGAAATTAGGGGTGTATGGGGTTTGTAGAACTCTCGGGAGAAACTGAATAAGCTGCTTAGTAGTATTTGCTCACTAAAAAGTGTTTGTGATTTCGTCTGAGATAATCTTGTACCATCACCTAGTCTAATGTACTTCGCGATAATTATCAAGAAAATATAATGACAAGAATCTGGCAACTTCGATTGAGTTTATCAAATATTGATTTTACCTATCAATCCACGTAACACAATCAATCTGACATAATTCTAACAAGGTCGAGAATTGAACTGACGTCATATTGATATATATAGATATTACCTAAGGGTTTCGGATTTGTCAATTTTTTTTTTCATAGGAGAAAGATTAGTGGTTTACCGCTTGGATCGAGGCTTACAGGCATGTCCAGGACGATATCAAAGTCTCAGATGATGTAGGGTTTATTAAGATCACCTTAGACATTAACCCAGTGATCATCTTGTGTCAAAACACGAATGATGTTCATTTTTCTTATAAACGATATGTGATGGACGCAAATGCAATATACAAGTGTCAAAGAAAAACGAGCGTTCAATTCAAAGTAGAATTAGGTTTTAAATCAAGTGGCCTCTTCAAGATATTTATCGCTTCAATCAGTACATCGCCATCTGTTACAACTCGACAGAACTACTCCAAAAGTCAAACGCCTGTAAATTGCAGTGCCTCTTTCTCATGTCTCTCGTCTCTAGTAATAGATTAAATGGCTATGTTTTGTTTAAGAATGGTTAAAGGAGTTGTGGATATTTTAACTCGTTTCGTTGACCTTTGAAGTGATGTATTCGTGTTAAGCCTTTATCTGTGGGCTAACGATGTGGCAAAAAACACGACACGACTCCGTTTCGTTTTATTGGGATTGTTTTAAAGACTAACATTGCCTATTGGCTGCGTATTGGTCTCTCAATCAATCACAAATATCAAAACTACCAGTTGCGTTTTTTTCCCACATTCTAAGCCCACTGTTCTCCTTTGGTTGCTTTAGACGGCAGAAAAAAAAACTATTGCAATGTTTTCTATTCTGTCAATACATAGTTTGTTTCTTATTAGCACATCACGTGCCTGTTTAGTACGATGAATCATTGTTTTTAAAACCGGAATCCAATCGATTTTGCACGCTGCTGCTTGGTCGCAGAAATATACAGTCGTCCGGAAATTCCATGTAGTAATGTAATAAAACCACAAAATATTTTAAGTACATTTAATTACATCCAATTCATATATAAATTACAATTTCATTTACAACCATTTATGAGTATCTTTATATCACTAATGATGAACAAGGATAGGGGAATGCTTTATAACTGGGACGACGGGTGCCGCATGTACCAGGCTTGCAGTGTGTACGACAGGTGCAGCGTGGACAATGGGCGCGGCGTGCAGGACCGGGGCGGGGTGAACGACCGCGGTGTGCACCACTGGATGGGCCACCACTGGGGTGATGACGCCGGCGTGGCTCATGGCGATCAGGGCGAGGAATACTGCCTGTAGGAGATGGAAGAAATATTCCATAAGATGCCTATAGTATTTGGATGTATGAAAATCTACTGAACTATAATTATAGTAGGTAATATAAAATATTAGTGGAGCATACAAATTTTCCTGGGAATTGAATTCACTACTGTTGTTTCATAGTCTTGTCTCTGCTAGTTCAGGTTGACAAAATTGGCTGCGTTGATATGGTTGTTGGAAAAAATCTGACTGGAGTTGAAATTGTTCTCGTCATTTTGTTGTTAAATAAAAAAAAATAATGTTAATAATTATGTACATATTACGATATTTTTATTTACCCATTGTCACAATACTCCAAAACTCTATGCATTTTGCGGTCACTAAAATCACAAAGCTCTAGAATAATCTAGTGAAAACTTATGAGTTTTTATTAAAATGAGCTAGATTATCCGAAATCTAATTTAACACTTGAAATTTTAATATTTTCTGATTTTTGAACGAGTATTTTTTGTGAAACTCTTTTTGTTCTATTTAAAAGTTAGCTCTTTAAATTTCGATCTGAATAATTTAGTCCTTAGTTTTTAACTAGATGAGTATTACAATACCATAATGACTGTTGAATAGTCTTTATACAATTGAACAAGAAGAGCAAGCTGTTTGGTCGATGAAGGCTATGATTACCCAGTACCCATAAAAAGTAAGAACGCCTAGGTTTTTGAAGTGTATATATATGCCACTGAATTTCGTAGGACACCCTGAGAAATTGAATGTTAAGCGTCAATAGCTCTGGCTACAATGTCCTTCAAACAACATACTGTTTATCGGCAAAATAGATACAAGTGAAATGTACAATTTTAGAATAGTAATAATAGTAGGTACTAATTTTCATCAAAAGCCGCCTAAACCCGAATTTATTTAACTGCTCTTTTGACTCTGACTATTTTGAAGTTGTCTTTGATCTATCCTTAATAACTTAGGAAACTCAAATAAGTATAACATCCGAAGAAATTTAATATAATACTTATTTTGTAAGTACGTAATGAAATCGTAATAGAATCTTGGTGAATGGTATTGACAGACTTTTCATTAAATTTATAATAGAAAATTATTTTGTTAAACGCCATAACATGCTTGTGAGTTCATTGGGCTAGTGGTATCTTTATTAATGTAAAATTCGTGAAGTAATGAGCTAATTTTCTAGGTCGGGCTAAAAAGAGTTAGATTTTCGATTCTAAATACACATATGAATTGTCCGTAAATAGAATATGTACCTGATATGCTCAATATTACATCGTAAATTAATATAGTATTGTACATATTAGTTAAAAACAAGAATAATTTGTTTGGGTAATAGCTACGGCATCACGGTTCAGTGATATTAAGATTGGTGAACAGTGTTAAAGTAGGTACATCTCTGCTTATTCTGTCGGGTAACGGGAAAGGCTTGTGTATGAGTATTGCTAGCTTTTGCTCCCATCTCCACATACGCTAAGTCTTTACTTATTATGGAATGAAATTATCATTAATCGGTGGTGGTAGGTTATATCTTATATCCGCCTGCCTAGCGATCACCATACATTACCGGTGGTAGGTCTCTCGTATGTAAGAGTCCGTCTGGGTGGGTACCACCGCAATGTCTATTTCTACCGCCAAGCAGCAGTGTGCATGCACTGTTGTGTTTCGGTTTGAAGGACATTGTAGCTAGTGTAACTACTGGGCATAATGAGACTTAACATCTTATGTCTCAGGATGACGAGCGCAGTGGAATGCCCCACAGTACTTTGTAACTCAAGGTTCTGGATGGTGTTGCTACTGTTTATGGGTGGTCGTATCGCTTACCATCAGGCGAACGGCATGCTCATCTCGTCATTCAAGGCCATAAAAAAAAACTGTGTCCAAACCCGCCATAGTGTCCCACATCTCGTTCCGGGATCAGCCTGTGTTCACTATTTGGACCACTCTCGCTTACCATCAAGTGCAGTGGGGTCATTTACCGTGCCCGTATAAAAAAACCATGTGCCGGCACAAAAAGTAACCTATTTGTTAATTCAGCATTTGTCCATTCATAAGCCTTTCATCCAAAACCATTCAGTGGTATCTTTGTTTTTTACCCGACTGCGAAAGAAGGAGGGTTATGTTTTTCGAGTGTATGTATGTTTGTATATTTCTTTGGCACGCCCTACAGCCTAAACGGCTTGTCGTATTTTTATGTGAATGGTATCAATAGATTCGTCTTAGTCGTGAGAGTGACAGTGCGTTTGTGAACACTGTCAACTAAGATTATTCAAAACCAAAAAAAAATTATTCAAATTAAAATCTTGTTTCTACCTTTTCAGTTCTTCAATGAATTTAATAAAGATGGCAGATATAGACGCAGTCGGTTTTTTTGTTTTTCTTAAATTTTTTTTTTATTAACAAACATCTTCATAAACATTCAAATTATATGTAGGATTTAAAAAACTCACCAGTTTAAACATCGCGATGTGTTATGTTGTGTATCGGTCGATGCTGCACGAGCGTGTACTCAGATTGCCTAGATCTGGTCCTTTTATAGTTCTAAGTCCTACGGTCTAGGCTATGCATCTACTTGTAATAAATCTACCCATTAGGCAATAATGCAACTTGAGAGAATTGTGTTACAGTGTATTTAGCAAACACTTGTGTTTCGGTTGATACTTTGATCCTTATCTTCATAGCAATAAGGATGTCAGCTTAAATTGTGTTTTAAGTTAGGTATCTCTAATTTTGCCCAGACTGAAGTTGCCTCAACTGACGTCTAATACTTCCGTTATCCTTTCGACATAGGCAAAATTGTGACGACTTTTCCGCCTGACCAAAACTGTCGGGCGATAATCGACATAAGGTCATGAACAGATTGAATGAAAGTTGACCAGGCGGGAATCAAACCTAGAACTTCAGAGTTCATAATAATAGTACTGTACGTTTTTATTTATATAAATTAAAATACTATTAAATCACAATTTAATGTGATAAATGTTGATCAGATTAAAATCTACGAGAGCTTTGAGGGAGCCCAATTAGGGAAGCTGAAAGGATTTTGTTCGTTCGATTTTTTCCTCGAATATAGCCTGTAGTAGACAGCGCTAAGTGCTATTATTTTTATAGTACAAAGGATTTATGTTTCAAGCTATGAGGTCTATAGCTTCTAGGTATTTTGTATGAGATAGATACCATTGCTTAGTCTGTTCTAGCCGCCAAGCGATAGTGTGCAAGCATTGTGATCAGATTTGACGGAATGCCAGTGCAGTAACTGTTTCTGCAGCGCGGTGCCATACATTCAGATTATAAAATACAACATTTTGCTCGCGGCTCCGCCCACGTGAAAAGTTTTTCCGGGATAAAAGCGTACGTTACTCAGGGATAATGTAGCATTCTAATGGGGAAAGTATTTTTGAAATTGCTCCAGTAATTTTTGAGTTTATTCGTTACAAACATATAAATCTTTCGTGCGCGCACGCGCATACTCACGCCTTTTATCCCCGAAGGGGTAGGCAGAGGCGCAACTAGTGCACCCACTTTTCGCCAAGCGTATTCCGTCCCATGATGTGATAGGGGGCGAGCCTATCGCCATACCGGGCACAAATTCCAGACTCCGGGCTGATACTGAATAGTAAAATCAAATATCACTTTGCCCGACCCGGGGATCGAACCCGAGACCTCAGCCTTGCAGTCGTACCGTAATACAACTACGCCACCGAGGCAGTCTCTCGCTTATAAATAAATCTTTCGTCTTTATAATATTAGTGTAGATAAGTATACCTGAGCGGCATTATACTTTAAAAGCATAGTCGTGGCTTGCTACTTGCTCGTCTCTTCATTCACTTGAATGAAATGTATAAAAATCACCTAGATACTTATGAAAATAAATACTCATAACTCCAAAGACTTTTAAGTCCTATCTTGATTATAACAAGCGAAGTACGTCTCAACACAGCCGTTATAATTATTTCCCATGCCGATACAGGCCCTTTGAGACGAGAAAAGTGAACGAACCTGTTACTCAACGCTAATTAACATACGAAAATAGACGATACATTAATATTAATTTACTATTATTCAAATAGGTATCTACCTTCTTTGAAAGGCAATTGGTATATTTTGTTTTAATAGATTTTATAAAAATAAACCTTCACTAGGTGGTAGGTATCTTATCGATTGCCATCTGTATAGATACGCGATGTCTATTTTTTACCTCCGACAGAAAAAGAGGGGTTTTATAAGTTTAGGGTGTGTACCTGTGTATCTCTATGTCTGTGGCATCGTAGCTCTCAAACGAATGAACCGATTTTGACACGTTTTTTTTTATTAAAAGCTGATCTGATTGAGATGGTTCTTAGCTATAATTTATGAAGTTTTGTTCAAGCTTTTGAAGATTATTAGCTCATTTCCAACTTCCAACCGAACTCGGGACCAGGGAGATGAAAACACTTCTTTAGCGGTCCCCCGACGCGACGGGTTAAAATATTACTAGGTACTTAAATAACAAAGACACTTTTATTATTTTAGTTTTTAAAGGTTTTTTTGTGTTGGAGGTTATTTAAATTTTTGACTTCTAATTATCAAACGGCATAATTCGAATATTTTTGTTGTTGTTTGAAAAGCATTGTAATTATTTACCATTGTGTGACTACTGACTTGTCATTTTATGTACCGTGGTGACAAATACAGTGCTTTGCTGTACAGTGCTTTTATCTCTCTTAATATATCGCGAAATTTCTAATTGATATTAGTACAGTTTATGGAAAGTCACAACACTTAAAATTAAACAAGCGCCTTGTTCGTTTCATTCAGTTGCTTCAAAAGCTCTTATGTCCCACGACAATAAGAAGACTTTTTAAGCTAAACAACACTGATCACTGAAAATAGCATTTTATGCCGATTTATTTGGAGATCTTTATGGTAATGGAAACATTTCAAGCATTTTCCCCTCGTTTCGTTTTATTTTTATATCTAAATCATATTAGCTTCCGTCTTGTTTAGTCATGCGGAAAGGTCTCTACAAAGGTCCTTCACATTACACACATTATGCGCAGTTATGTGTGTTTGTGAAAAAATAAATACATACATCACCTTCTTTTCCTTTTCAGCGGTTAGGCAGAGATGTAACACCAAGCCAATATCGCCAGCTAAGCTAGGTCCCATGTAGAGATGAGCTTTTTGCCATTTAGGAGGCACTATTACAGGATTCCGGGATAATACTGAGTAGAAAAACCAAATATATCTTTGTCCAACCCGGGGTCTAACCATACCAGTTTTCGCCTATAGATCACTCGGTTTGACTATAATATTCGCCTTGTTTTATATTTTTCGATATTGCAAGTGGCTCCGCGTCCGAAACACGTCTCGTATAAACGGGCCGTTCGCAAGAATCTCATAAATTCGTCTCGCCCTCGCGGAATATTCTTACCAGTTGAACGAAAAACAGATGTTGCTCAAATGTTTTTATTTGTGAAATATTGTGTTTATGCTCTCCTTTCTTTATTAAGGTTATTTAGGTCTTACATTTTTAGCTTTTTTGCAAAGACTACACTGGGCAAGAAATGTGTCTCAAATATGAAAAATGTCGATTTGCTTAGTTGCTTTTTCACATTTCGTTTAAAGTGCTTAATATAGATCGGTGGCAACAGGCATTCGAGCAGAGGTGGGGTAAAATAAAAAATACACCAGTCTTATAATAGGGTTTTATTATAATTTATTTATTTTCTTTTCTAACATCTACTATAACAGGATTATTATTTACTAGGTGCTGCGAGGCTTCGCCCGCGTGAAAACCGTTCCCGCTACAAAAGTCTCTAAGGCACAGTTCGATGCTAGTGCCATCTGTTTAAAGAATCAGATTAAAAATATACATTATTTCCCATGGAAGCATATTACCGGAATAAAAAGTAGCCTATGTGTCAATCCAGGACACGATCTACCTGTGTGATAAATTTCATGCAACATACAAATATCCAAATATTTTAACAAGCTTTTGCATTTATAATATTAGTAAGATAAGATATTGTGGCAACTCTTCGGTCGAGCCGGTTCATCACGGTTCACCTCCCGACTATACTGCCTCTAAATCCAAGAGGCTCGGAGGCTGCTGATGCTGCAGATGAACCATAATCACCACGAATAAACTAGATTATTATCACAAATCAATGGTTATAATGCTCCGTTTACCTATAAACCAATACAGTACTCTACCACAATATTTTTTCTCCATGTTGTCATGAGAAATACGTAGACCGGAAACCTAAGATAGACGTTTCCTCTATTCGTCAACCTTGATTACATCGAATGCAAATGTTGTAGGAAGAAGAAATATGACCTGCAGTGTTGTTGAGAAATCAAAGTACACCTACATCACGCGATTACTACTAGTACAGGTATTAGCTAATGTATATGTTTGCACTTGAGTGATGGATTAATAATGAGCATAAGGACTTTTCTAAGTAACTTTTATAAGAGAGTTCTGCCGTATAAGTTCACTATAATTATTACTAGATTTTGATTGCGTGTCCGCCCGGGTAAAACTCTAATTTTGCCCTTTTTTCTTTTTTGGAATACAAATATCCTGTGTATTCGGGGGGTTGGTATGTGAGCCAAATCGAGTCAGTAGTTTATTTGTAACAATCTTCCAAACAATACCCTCCTTTGCGTTTATAATACAAGTAGGAAAGTAGTTAAACACGATAAATTAGTCATACCATTCAAAACCTGTGTTTATCAATCGAATCCACGATCCATCGATTCTCAGCTGGTTATAACAACTTTGTATAGGTCAAGTGCGACTCGTATTTTTATGCCACATTAATATGAATACCGCGAGAGTTGACGAGGCTGTTTACCGAGTATTTTTATAGCGTAAGGCCGGCAGAGCAAGTGGGTCATGATGGTAAGTGGTCACCATCGCTCATGAATATTCGCATTGCCAGCTAAAACATCGACCAGAAAATATTATGACCTATGAGTTTTTGCGGGTTTTGAATTCCTCACCACACGGTCATTTCATGTCGGTTTTCATTGTTATTGCCATTTCTTCGCTAACGCAGATGTCCCACACCGGCAAGACTACATTTTTCTATAATGTGAATCATTATAGAAAAATGTATGTGTAATGTGTGCGTTGCATTGCACGTTGCGTTTCGCACTTCGTGGTCACGCTGACCACGAAGTGCTGTAAAGTCTTCGAAACGTCGGGAGAAAATAAAATAAAAAACCGCCATAAAATCAGTTATAATAGTTTAATTTCAATACCTTTTTCTAACTGAATATTTACGTAAGTCTGATATCTTCCCTCGTGAGGCAAATGTCTTCTTCTATTCGAAAATCCCGTTTCATAAAGTACCTAGGTATAAAAGAAACGAAATAAATGCATGTCCAAAACATTTCGAACCCGTGAACTGTCCACCGTCTCATCCACTACACCACGGCACGGCGGCTATTTCATCTTAAAATGACAGATGTTTAATTTAATTCAAGTTAAGCCAAATAATCTTTGGTCGCAGATTCTGTGGACAGCTTGTAACCACAAATGTTTATCAACTAATCTAGATTATTGCGAAGACCTGACTTCTTGATTAATGTATCTAGTTACATTGTTATGATTTATAAATATGTAGTTTACTCTGTCAATGCCTTGGCCGATGATAACAAAAGATGACCTACCACCGAAATAACCATAATAGTTGCCAGAGATCAATTCCTGTTGATTTGGTTATAGGCTTGTCACATAATATGACGACTGACTGGCGTCTCCCGCCCTGTGATTTGGGGGCGTTTCGAGAATTTCACCACGGTATCCCCTGCCGGTCGTAGGAGGCCACTAATAGGGGCCATCTGGGGGTCGCGGGCGGTCGGTAAGGGCCTGCCCGCCGTTAGGTGTCCCCCCAAAACAGAAAACGGGCTGCATTAAGCGGCACCGCGCAGGGGCGGTTGCGGACGACAACTTAGACATTTCCGTCAGAGGAAGCCCGCAGCCGTCCCTAATGCGCAGATGGAAAAAAAAGGCTTGCCACATATCATGTAATAGAACGAAAATAAGCATTAGCATAAGTATTTGGTCTACACCTTCGTGTATGATAGCGTGGTAATCTTAATATTAATATTATGAATGCGAAAGTTTGTGAAAATGTTTGGATGTTTATTAGAAGTAAACTCAGAAACAAATGAACGGATTTTGATTAAATTTCGCACACTGGTAGGTCATGTCCTGGATTAACACATAGGCTTATTTTTATTCCTGTAATTTGCTCCTATGAGATACATTGGATATTTTTATTCTAAATCTAAGTAGATGGCTCTGGCGTCGTACTATGTTTTAGGGACTTTTGAAGTGGGAAAGGCGTTTCTCGGGGGCGAAGTGCGATTAGCGCGCTAGTTCTATATAAAACATATCAAGAAACGACGATGTTTTATTAAATTTTGAATTGTAGTAAGTTAAAATATGTATGTAAGAAGTATTGCGTTGTATGTCTTTTAATCATTTACATATTATTATACTTAATGCTTAACTTAATGTAAATAACGTCTGCACCAACTGCGCATAAACTAGATTATTATCTCAAATCAGAGCAGTGGTTACAATGTCGTAAAACATTTACGTATGACCCAGTGAATTGATACACCGACCTTTAAGCATTACGTCTTTATAGCTAGTTGTTTCTCACGGCTTTGCCCGCAAGAAGCTCGGTTTAGTATAAAAAGCTGTTATAACTTTTACTACCTGCATTCATTCTGTATGAGGTCATATATGTTCCTATTATATTATGTTAAAAACACCCGTTCAAACCTTTGGCTAATTAGTTGATATAAACCAAGTAAATATGTACCTTGCAACAAAGCCCAAAACCTTACGATGCACATAGTCCAAGCCACTTACCCAAAAAAGAGTCTTGAAGTCTCTTACCCATTTTCTACATTATATGAAAGCCCTTGTATAGTATTAAAATAATATGCCTAGTGTAATATTAATATCAAAAGGGTTGACCACTTGGTATTTTTTTTTATATTACACATGCGATAGGATAATTTTAGGAGAATAGACGTACTTTGAATTAAAAGAAAATATCTTGCGATTTATATAAAATGTGAAAACTAACTTTAACTGGATGCTAAGCTCACATGAAGGCATTTTCATATTAGCATATTACTCAGAAATTTACTCCAAACAAATAAATATAACCAAAAACGTTAAACAATCCCCTAAAAACAGAACCACGGACCCAGTTCACCCCAAACCATTATACCAAGTTGACATTATCAAATATTGTATATAGACATCAAATAAATTTACTTAGTACGTTATTGCCGAACACACAAACCCACTAAATACATTAAATTCGGTGTCAAGACCTCGGAGCGTGACCTTATTGATACATAGATTGTTGATCCCCAGCATCCCGAGGGACTCGCGAATTGCGAAGAAACGCACCAGCTGTTTCTACGCATGCAATAAATTAAATACAATAAATTCACACAAATAATTAAAATTATATTAGTAATTTCAAATTCGGAATGTAATATATATATATATTAACTACTTCTTATCCTTATAATGCGTAAAGTGCCATCAAAGGACTTTCGCGCGAAAATGCAGCCGCAAAACAAATTCGCAGTCGAAATTGCGATCAACAGCTGGTATGTAATATGTATGTACGTTTTCAATTTCATAAATTGAACTTCAATTATTTTAGCCCACCACTTGTTTGTCCTTAATATTTCACGAGTTGTCACTAACCAGCCGGTAATTAAATAAAACTCCGACTAACTGAAGTTAAAATACTGCGCGGGTTAATAAACTTTGCTTAGGAAGTTGTTCAAGAGAGAGCTCTTTGGAATTGGGATGTTAAGATAAACGCTTCGATTGGGAAAGTATGGTTCGGTTGATAAAGAAAGAAAATTTATATTGGCACTATATTCATAAATAATAAACATGTCAATAATATATTGTTGAGCTATCCAAAAGAAAGTATGTGTATACTTTGATTTAGACAGCTCCATATAAACATTATGATGATCCATTTGTTTTGCACTATATATACAAGCTAAGACAAATGTTTGTTTATGTAAAATGTATATATGCTACCCATTTTACAGCCTGTACGTCCCACAGCTAAGCACACCTTTCTTAACTCATGATATTAAAAGAATTTCAACCTTAGCCCACCATAATTGATATAAGTCTACTGCATTCTCTAATCTACTGCGTACGAGAGAACACTGTGATCAAGTAGTTCAGCTTCTACTTTCAGCCTCGAGATATCAGAATTAATTGTTGCAAAAGAAAGGTACAGAACTAATCGTAACATCGAAATCCACTTACCAAATGAATACATCGCAAGTAAAGGATCTTGTCCGTGTCAAATAGAAAGAAAAATATTTTGTCTGACTGTTACGAATGAGGTAAATATCTTCAGGACTTATAGGAGTGACCTAATTCCTATAAACGAAATATACTTAATCAATTATATCTGGTTTGATATTTGTAGGTATATTTTCTGTTGTACCAAATTTTATTTGTACATAATATTATTAGAACAAAGGTTTCTTACGAACTGTAGGATGTAATCTGAGGATTACTTTGACCTTTTGTTATCGTAATAGACCTTAGCTTTACCATGTTAGAAGTTGTCTCTTGTTTCGTTCTAATAATGGATTTACGTCATTTGAGATAATTATATTCTTAATTAATGTAATAAAACTTTTTAAACTCTGAATAATGTTGAGGGCAGCTAGCCTCGTTGAGGGGTAATTTAATCTTTAGTAGAAAATAATTTATATCGCTCATTAACACCAGATTTAAGACATTTTGTAAAGCTTTATTTGTTTTTATTTACGGTTAATTGACAATTAGAGTAATACACTTCATGAATATACTGGGGCCGACAGTCTTATCGATCGGAGAATCTTATAGAAAGGCGACATGGCACGACCCCAGGTTTGAAGTTATTCACTCCCACGCTTGCTAATTCCTTGTCAGCAAGATGGAGGAAATTATGAGATGTGTTAGAGATTCAAAAGATGTTTTAAACCAGGGTCCTCTTACGCATTCAACCATAAAATAAAATACCAAAATATTCAAACCATTTTATTTACCAAAGATGTGATAAGACTTAACTTTGTGCTTCACGATTGGCAGTGGATGTACTGCATGCGTCACAGGCACTGCATACACACTGTGCACTGGCGCATGCACTGCATGGACTACTGGCACCGTGTGCACCACCGGAGCTACTGCCACTGGGTGGTATCCTGTGTGGATGTGGAGTCCTGGGAATGCTGATGATGCTGCTATGCACAGCGCTAGCATCTGGAATTAAACAAGGTTATTGTTACGATGAAATCTTCATCAGATATTCTCTTCTTTTTGAAGTTTGTTTGTTTTGTTTTTACGCTAGAAAGTTTGGGTAAGAATAAGAAATGACGCTTGTTTGGCATAAGGAAATTGAAAATAATATAGTAATATAGTAATTGATCGGAAGGAGAATAAATTTACAAGAGTTATAAGCTCAGTACAGTGCCATACAATTTTATTGCGCATTGTATAAAAAGTTCAAAGTTCCATGTGATGTTTCAATTGACATTTGAGACGCTTTCAGTATGAGATCAGGGGCCGTAGACAAGATGCCTTTCTAGAATCATAATAGCTAACGTTAGGTTATATATGCCGTATGGGAATGACATATCGTAGCGATGGACTTATCGTTAGGCTATGTCATTCCCATACATTTACCTATTTGTTAACGATTATAGAAAGGCATTTTGGTTACGTCCTCAGAACATTCACTGTTCCAGTTTATTCAGTCATTTTGTAAATGTGACCTGTATCATTTTTCGTTTAAGAAGACAAAACGAATGATCTATATGTAATCAATCACCAAGGCATGCACATTTTAAATTCTCAACGAAGGTCTTGTAAACGGCTTGCGATTTGTTTGGTCCATTTAAATATATTTGATTCATTCGTTCACGTCATGAGCAGTCTAAAATATATTTTTACACTGGACTTATTTTGCGGCTTAGAGATGTACCATAACTATTTTTTTTGCAAGTTCAATCAAACTTATTGTTTAATGGTGCGTGTTTTAAGTATAGAATAAATGCTTCATTTGCGTAGGACCTACTTGGATTGTTAATCATGAGGTTCTGGGTTCGATTTCGAAAAAAAATAGTTTTTAGATGTAATAAAATGTTTGAGTTATATAAGATTGGAGTTCTTTCGCAATATGGCAAACACCGTTGAAATGGAATTGCTGCACTCCCTCCAATAATAAATTTGTGCCTATGTTGGCGCGCAGTTCCTACTTACTTTATATGAGCAAATATTTCAAATAGATATATGCAGCCAGCAAAAGAATTCACTGCGGTAATTCCCAATAATTATTTATTACATTTGGAGAATAACGGATTATAACCTGTGATTAAGAGGTTTTTATAATAGCTGAAGGCACGCTTCAAACTCGCAGAAACCACCAGGCAGTCGGGAGCTTTGTACTTTTACATATTAACAAATGTGCGCTGAAAACACGTGGAGAACGCGCGTATCAAAAATACGGCTATTTCTTTATCAATACTTTTCTGCTTAAGCTATTATGCCAGGTAAAAAAATAACCAATAGAATATGGATTTATTGTAATTTATTTATTAGCACTTATCAGGATACTCTTACGGGTCAAGAAGTTAAGTTGTAGTTAATACACGATCAGTGACCCTGCCATAAATATTAGCAAGCCTAAACAAAAGATATGGAATACATTTTTAATATGTATGTCTATGTATAAAGATGGTGAAATTAAACTACGAATTTAGAGTTGCTAAGAAATTCACCACATAGATTTTGTATTATTTTACTATGGCCTCCTGGGCATCCGCTTTTGAAAAAAATCTGTTAGATAATAAATTGGTTGGACTTGCCCTGGGATTCGAACTCATGACCTCTCAAGGAAAGAGCCATATACGGTGACACTAGATACGACCAAACTTGCTATATAAAGTTATTTAAAAAACTATACTCATTAAATTTCGTTAATATTACACAAAAAATCTTACCAAGACAATAATTCGGGCCATGTTGACGCGCGACTATACGTGGCTGTGGTAGGACGTTGTATTTATAGCATTTCCCATAACCTGAAGCCAGATGGACAATCGGTGATGTCGCAATCTCTGCATTGTCCCTTATGCCAAGTATTAATTAGTAGTTCTCATGGAAGTTTAGGACCTGTGCCGATGACCTTAGGCTAGTGCTAGTGTGTTAGGAAGAAAATGTGTGGTTTGATTCCTCGATTTGGTCGTCGAAATTATGATTTTTTCAATTCGATATTGCGGTTTCATTGTAACTCGAATTGTGAAGTAACACGTCTACTTACCCCTTTGGAGATACAGGCTTACACAGGAGTATGTGTGAACGTTTGTAAAGATTAGAGGTAGTTAGAACTTCAGTTTATAAATCACATCACAGAGTATTAATGGTGAATGAAATTTCTAGATCTTTGAATTACACACTCAAAGTAACACAAAATTTCATCAGAATTACTACTATTAAAGGTAATAAATATTACTATGTGTTAGATAGGGATTAAATTATTTCAAAACATTACACGCCGGCTTGTGATCCTAGTCTTAAAACTAAAAACGACAGTGACACGCATTATTATCGTAACAACTGACATCAAGAATAGAGTCACTAGTTTTTGGAAAATCTACATTATCTTGACCCCGTAACACGAAACGTCTTCTGCAAATTTTTTAATTATTTCTGGTTTTGTGGGATCGGAAGTATCTCGTATTTCATACCTATGACAGTAGTTATCTATGCGGGCTTTGAAATTTTCTGTTATAAGTATTTTATATTGTCATTTTTTATGAAACTCGTTCAAGAATAGTACCAGTGAAAACTAAGTCATAATTAAATTTTAAACAAATTAAGTTATTACCCTACAATAGAACTATTTTTGTTTTATTTACGCAATAAAGACATTAAAAATAATGTGTCGACGCCTCGAGCGTTTTACTTTGATAATGCGTCGAAACGCTTTATCAAAGTTAATTTTTATTACGGTAGCTAATTACTATTAATAATTATACATCGAACGTTTCTCAAGCGACACTTTCAAAGTCAAGGATAAACTGGTTTAAATTGACTTATCTTTTTCACCCTTGCGTATGGGTTTAGTATTAAATTCTATAAAGCGAAGGTCAAGCGTAACCGGTCTTCTTCCCCTGCGGCTTGTCCCGATTTGATAAAGTCAATGTCGTGGCGACGAGGCTGCGCTGAATGCGGTCACGCGCGGGGCTTGTATGTTGCTACTAGTAATATCAGGTGCAACGTAGTTTAAATTTTTATTAAAATAAAGATATATAAATGACATTACCATACATTATAATCCGGTCAGCGAATTTGTAACGTACCTAAGTAATAAAAGCAATTTAGTAAATAGTGATTAATAACTTCTCCGGTAAACGGTGTCATATAAAAATAAACGACAGGAAAAATAGTATTCATGATATTTTATTTGGATAAATTATAAACACACACACACTCACTTACGCCTTGTATCCCCGAAGGGGTAGGCAGAGGCGCAACTAGATGTCCCCACTTTTCGCCGTGCGTATTCCGTCCCATGATGTGATAGGGGGCGAACCTATCGTCATATCGGGCACAAATTCCAGACTCCGGGCTGATATTTAGTAGAAAAATCCAATATTACTTTGCCCGACCCGGCAATTTTTAAATTATAAACTCAATGTTAAAGTCAGCATGAGGATTAAAAAAATATATATGACGGAGATTGAGGTTCGTGTGACTCTGTTCTGTGTCGATAAAGTGAGATAATTTTGTATATACATATACTCTTGAAATTATTATCATCAGCATTAGCTTAGTACATAAAGTCCACTGCTGAACATTGACCTCCCGATACAATTTCCAGACAGACCTGTCAAAAGCGGCAGTTATAAAATGGAATAAATAATGAGAAATCACTTGTCTCCCCGACTATACAACACCTCAGCCATTCCTAGCGTAGAATTTATCGGATGCTGGCAATTGTCTGGCATTGCATATCGATCCGCATGCATCGGAAAGAGCACCGTGCTATTATGGGAAAAACATGTTCGTAGTTGGAAACCTATCACAGTTTTTCTAATTGTTTATCCTTATGTGTGTGATGCAGAGATTTATTCAGATCGGTGATAAATAATGAATGTTAATTTACATGCCATATTCAAAATGAAAAAAAAAGGTGCACATGTAGCAACGAATTGTCAACATTTCGCTGTCGTACAATTACTATAAATCTAATTGTGATACTTATCATTTATCAACACTTGATTAGTGTAGAGTTTCTTAAACAAAATTGATTAAATTTAAGTAAGAGGCCTTTGCTTTAACAGTGAAAAAAAAACATCGGGAGGAAATCTGCACATCTGAAAAGTTAAAGAAAGAAAAAATTTATATAAAAGAAAATGTAGGTAAAAGGTATACGTGAGTTGCTCGCCCACACCGTGGCAACTAGAAGGCCATCTCAGCAATCGCTGTGTTATGACGAGTTCTCTTAAGAATTTCGAAGGTATGTGAAAACTGCCAACCCGCACTTGGCCAGCGTGGTTGACTAAAGCACCCTCTCAGTAGTAGAGGAGGCCCGTGTCCAGCAGTGGGACAGAATATAATATCGGGGCCGACATTATTATAATTATATAAGAGGCGGGCATAATTCTGGCGCCCGAGAGATACGTTATATTTGAAGTATAATGTAATCACCAGACGGTCCATTGATGTGAATTTAACGTACGAAATTTTAAAATAGCAACCACATTCCGATTGCAGTGAAATAAAGTAATAATCCCACATTTATTTTTATTCTGAGTCCAATTTATTTTATAGCATATAAAATTGACAACATTTACGACAATCAATAAAACATAATGCACTCTTACCGAGCGATATTACGAGCTCTATAAATAGAAAACAAGAGATATCGTAAAAAATTCACACAAAATAATATGTCAATGAAAAATCTATAAAACATAATATGTAAGATATGTATTTTTTAATTACTGAATAAATTTAATACAAACATTTGAAAAATGTTCAAAATGCATGTTATAGCAATGTTGTATATTCTACTAGACCAGGTGGGTTAATACAAATTAAAAGAAAAGAAAAATTGTACATTAAATAAATACTAAACATAGCAAATCGTATCATGTAAAATTATTATAATGAAAAGTGTCGATTTGTTTGTTTGAAAATATATTACTCGGATTCAATACACTACAGGAGTATGCTTATATCGGACTTGACATTATTAGAAGCAAGTCTTTACTGAAATAGATAGAACATGCAAGACCTCACACTAAGCTACATTTTTGATATGAATATCAAAACTATGAAAGACTTTTGGCCTAACTCCTTTCAGACCCTAAACAAGTTTTCGCGAAACACATAAAAACCAATTAATCATGTTTATATATGAAAATTATTGTTTCATTATGGATCGAATAGAGGACATTTCGATTCTAACCGACCGAAATTGAGGTGAGGTTCTCTCACTTAACATTACACACTTTTCGTATAATACTCAAAGCAAATACGAAGTATGTATAGTACTGATTCCAGGCAGTAACGGATGGCTGACGTGGGAGACGGCCGCGAAGAGTGGGGGGTACAGCGGTGCGTGGTACGTGAAGTACGGGAACACGACGATGGGTGACGATGACGATACAGCCAGGATGGTCAGGAATATAATCTGAAACGAACAAAATTTAAGAATTTAGCCAGTAGAGGATAAAAATATGCGAACATGGATCTGCCTTGATTTAAAATTTTGAGTCTTAATTCCAAATTACGTATTCAGGACTGCGAACAAATAACGTTAAAAATTGTCTATCATTTCGAAAAAAACCTTTTGTTGTAAACTCTAGCTCTAGTCGAGAGTTACAAAAATACGTGTTTGCACCATAACTATAAATGAAAATAAAATGCTTTAAAAATCGCAGACATACGAATTGAAAACAGAACTTTATACAACTCAGTTAAAACAAATACAAAAATACACACTTACCAACTTAATCATGGTTCCCACAACCAAAATCAATCCTATAGACTGGAGTCTTCATGACGATCGATTCTATATATATTATCATTTGTGCAATTTTCGCAGTTCATTCCTACTCTGTCCCAGAAATGGTTCGGAATGCGCTTTGAGCATCAAACGAGATGCCACCGGCACATCTGTGTACTATGCCACCGGCGTTTAGTAGCGTCGGAATGTCGGGTAAATGGGCTAATTACTGACACAATATTATAATTGGACGAATTATGGCAATTATGCATTTTTATACAAATTCCAGAACGATAGCATTTACAGACTATTCATAGCACTAACGCATTGAGCTATGAGCTTTTAAATAAGAAAATGTTAACATTAATTCCCGCATGAATGCAGGTATTTATGTGGTTCTCTAATATTATTGTTTGTTGTACATTGTTATTTGACTTAGGTACTCTCCGTTAATTTTCGCATTTAATATCCATCTTTGAAATTGAATTTATATCGTTACTTACAATGTGTAACATATATATATATATATATATATATATATATATATATAAAAAAAAAAGAAATATATAACAATAAAAGACCTACGCTGAGTTTCTTGGTGCTTCTTCTCAGGTCAGTGGGATTTTCCGAAGCACTGGTAGAATCTTTTAGACGATAAAAAACATTGTAAAAATGACGTGTAAAAGTGCCCTTAATTACTTAATAAATGATTTGAATTTGAATATGTTCTGTATCTGATTATTGCAGGATTTTTTCTTCATAGTTTGTGATACCAATAACTTAGAACCATAATGCTTACTAAGACTGTCTTCTTTGATGTGTCAATTATATATACATAGCTATAAAATCTGAGTTTAGTTTTGAAAGTCCTGTTAGTCATGACGCATCGAAGTTTTTATTTTAAAATAAGAAGGATATTGAAGTATTAAAATATCAGTAACACGAATTTAGTTAACACCAAAAACCATTTAAAAATTTCATATGTTTTTACATTCTGGCCGTTTAAATCAATATTTAAAAATATTTTCCTTGTGTCTTATACAGTAACTTTTACCTTGCAAATTCCTATAAAGGTACTTATCGTTCTTTAAATTCGTTATTTGAAGCGCATATCCACTGCAATGTTGAGAAACAGATACTTGATGAAAGAGAATCCTAGATATCTAGGTAACATTAGTGTTTATTCAGAGCCCTAAACTTAGTACTTCATGTGGCACGCGATGTCGGTGTTTAAGTCAGGTCACGAGCTTAAATCTCAGGTTTGTTAAATGGAAGGCCATTTATGCTACAAAGTAAGAAGGTATTCTAACCAATTCGCGTAACTCATCAGTGATACATACATATTACACACATGCCATTTATCCACAAAGGGGTAAACAGAGGATCAACTAGTGCATCAAATTTTTGCTATTTTTTTATTGTTTTTGTCGGGATAAAACGCGTTATCGCTATCACCACTGGGGGGTGAGTTTGTTTCACCAGTCTTACGGCCCAATGTCGACACTCGGGAGTATAGCATCCGAGCGAGCATCAGACCGCGGCCCTAACCCTAAGAATACCCTACACCGGCATACCAACCAAAACCCGCGGTGGCCTTCTTCAGCGCATACGAGACGGCCCCGGGATATCTTGTTGCATTAAGATAGCTGCATGGGACCGTCCCTGCGCGATACCGTTGCGGCCCCTCTCTATAATCAATTTTTTACCATGCTTCTTCCGTCTTATGATGTGACAGATGGTGAGCCTCTTGCTATATCGTCCACTATGACTTTATTATAGCTTATGATTTTATGAATAGCATTAAAAAAACTAATTAACACTCTCATCATACATTGCAAAAGATGTACAGCTGACCAGTTTGTAACCGAATAAAGAACTTCTTTGTAAGGAAACTTGAATTACGAGTAATTGCAATTTTGTTCTCGTTTAATCGATTTATTATCGAGTGATGTCATAAAAATTCCACGCGTGCCCAGAATAAATAATGAAAGTTTTTACCATTTGTTCTTATTTTAGTCTAGCAAACACGTGGGTCTTTACGGAGTTTTTTGTTTAATCGGTCTCAATCAACGAGGAATGCTATTATTTTTGTGCAAACCTGGTTTAGATTGCAAAAGAAAATTAAAACGGCTCACAATTTGAAAACATAACCTGATTCATCCTAGATTCGGATCCTATATTTGTTGCACCTCTGCCGGTCACTTTGTATATATATACATCGTAAAAGCATTTATCACTAGACGTAGGTCATAATGATTGATCAATAAAAGACAAAAGTAGCGGTTTTTTTATAATTTATTTAAAGCCTCAATGAACAGCGACCAAGGGAACAGCCTTGACGACTGGGGAGTGATGGACGACCGAGGAACTGTGAGCCACGGCGGAGGGAGCGGTCTTCACAACAACTGGGGCGTGGACAGCGTGGACAGCGTGAACAACGGGCACGGCGTGGACAACGGGAGCAGCGTGGACAATGGGGGCGGCGATCACTGGTGCGTGGACTGCGTGAACGGCGTGGACAACCGGGCTGCCGTGGTTCACCACCTGGCTGCTCTTGGTGATGGTCGTCTTGGCACCGATCACGGGCACGGCGTGGACGACTGGGGCGGCGTGCACCACCGGGGTGGCGTGGACGGCCACCACGGGCGCGTTGGCAACCAGGAGGCCGGGCGCGGCGGCGGCGCAAGCCAGGATGGCGGTGAAGGTGACCTGGAAGCATATAATTTAATTTCTGCATATACTGGCTTTATCATGATAACTTAACCTACTAAAGACATAAACATATAAAAAAATAATTTAGGGATAACAGGATAATCTGTAAACAAGTGATCGTAAACAAAATAAAGACTGCGGACCGTGATCATATGTGACGAGAAGAAAAAAAAAATTCAAAATTAATAACAATTATTCAGTAGTTACAGATAAGCTTCAGCCCGAATTGGGGTTTTTTCGTGAACAAACAGGTTACAGATTACAAATCCTTTGGTTCCTCAATCCCAAAACACCGTGTTTTTATTCGTACAAAATTTGTGGCAATTAAAAAGTTATATTATTTGTATGTAAACTTATACGGCATAGAATCTGGAAAATTACAAATTCCTTTCCAAATTTTAGATTATGAAAATTCCCGAAGATTGAATTAGTTTGACCGTTTCTTTTTACTTAGGTATCAAATCCCCAAAATATATTTTGGTCACTTACGAAGGTCTGCATGGTTGTTTGTTTAACAGAAGACAGGTGTTATCTAAATAAGAACGGGCACGGTGCGGCTTTTATATCGACCCACAGCCGAAATACTACGAACGATGCATGCAATAACTGTGTACTTGACTGTTATGATTTACACGGAGGTCAGAAGTTTGGATGGGGTAGTGAGGATTTTCTCGTATTACTGTTTATAAATTTTGCAGGTAGATAAAAAAATTAAGTGATCAAATAAAAGAAAATTCCCTATTTTTCTTTATTTTCTGCTCAGCTATTTAAGCTGCTGGTTATTTAGTATTGAGATCTTAAAAATGTTTAATCAAAGGATCTTCAGTTTGAAACGGTATGTTTTAAAAAAGGCCAAATTTATTTATATTTTTGTCTATGCCAAAATCCAGTACCCTACGCAACAAAATTTTCTTTAAAGAGTGATTCTTGAATATACCTAAGATTTTACTATAACAAAAAAAGACTATAATATTTATTAGTGCCAGGATATTACTAAAACTTAAAAGTAAGACCATTGCAAAAATCATATTATTCTAAATTTGTACAAAAAACATTTTTTATAACCACCAACTGAGCATACAACTGTGCTCACAACATATAATGCCTCATCGCCACAGCTTTCACCGTTCCTACATCGGGCGCATTCAAGATTAATGAATACGAGAGGCATGTTTGCGCCGTATTATGTATCTGGGTTGATGCCAAGTTCACTTACATAATTGGCATTAGCTGCCACTCAGTACTGTCGCTTAGATTTCGTACCCGGCAGTGCATTGTGGGATTGGATACCTTAAATGACGTTTACATATTTAGGCTTAGGACTGGAAAGCCTTGAATTCGATTTCCAGCTGAGGCATCGGGCAAAATTTGTCCGATATTTGATCCCGCAGATAGGCCAAATGACAAGCAGAGTGTTAATTGTAATAAAAAGTAAACTAAGCCTGATTGATTCTACGACATGCGTGATAAATGTTTTGCTGACAATAAAATATATCAAAGTGGGACAACACAGGAAAATGGCAGTAATAGCGTTGTACAAATAATGCATGGCATTTTACGAGTTCAATAAATTATTTTCAGTTTCCCACATTTCCCAAGTACTGTTAGTAGCATCCAAAATAATTTATCGATTAGCGACAGACGTCGTTTTTCGCCGGCCGCCAGAATTATGCCGGCATATATTAAGTGGTAATTTCAGAAACAAAATTTATTACCCTTAAAGCAGATGTACCAAGATTCAATTTTAAATTTCACAATGCTGTTTCGGATGCCGCGACAATTACGTAATTTTAATATATGTACAATTCTACCAATTTATTTGTTAAATTACAGTTTATGGCAATATTTTTTACAAACTTTTACCTAGCTAGGCTGCATTTTCCGGGAATCGGGACTACATAACTAGATATTAATTTTCTCGATTGTTACAAATAGTTATGGCGATAGACTCGCCCCTTATCACATCATGCATATAATACGCACAGCGAAAAGTAGGTGCACTAGTTGGGCCTCTGCCTACCCCTTCGGGGATAAAAGGCGTGAGTGAGTATGTGTACACACACACATACTGTGTGGTATTTAACCTGTCACCTATCGATTCCCGGCAACACTGCATTTTTTATTTTTTTCAATTAGAACCTTATAGGTAGGTAATAAAAACTATTTCCGCGTGTTTGACAGGAGACGTCAAGGCCCAATTGGGCCAAACGATAGCTGACAGGTGAAACAAAATATGTTTTGTTATATTTGTATATGTTTAAGACAAATATTATAACGTAACATAATTTCCAAATATTATGTATTTTGGTTTTGATTGAGTAACTGCTTTTAATTGGCATGGGACTGAAGCTGTTGTTAAAGGATTACAAAATTCCCTGTATATCAATGTATGGGTGCTCCAAAAAATTCAGGAGTTGGTTGCAAAGTATTGACTACAATTTTACTGAGTCTAACATGAGCTTTTCAATTATAAAAAATGTTTTGTTCTGAAAAGTCTAATGACAGTTTTATTTTTTATATTTTTACACTTACCTACTTGTCAAATAAAGTTTCTTAATATTCTGTACCTCTAATGTTGGTTTCCTAAGATACAGACCTCGCCTAGTTTGGGAACCTGGTAATTTTTGTATTTATAAAGATTCTTGTGATATTATCTATTTTAGTAATTTTTCAAGTCTTTGCATCCTCAATTTTTAATAAACAATTTAATTTGAAAAAAAAAATCAAAATTGTTACAGATCGGGGTAGAGACTTTAAAATTTGGTAGTGTGCGCATTTTGTTAATATTTTTATCGCGGATTTTTTATACTTTCATATGCGCGTTTTTTATCAATACTCGTTTCTGTTTATGCAGTTGTGGCACTTGGGATCAGACGAGCGGCCCACCCGTCTCGTCTCTCGTCTGTGCTATGTGCTGTATAAAATTGCTTGAGATAATCCCAAATCGTTACTAATTACAAACCGTCGAAATACATACAGTTCATTCCTACCTTAAAGTTCCGCAACGTATTATGGGTTATATAGACGTTTTAATGGTGGCCATTGACCATATAAGTTACGGACATGTACAGTTTTAATAAAAATATTTCAAAACCCTTGAACCGCATTCAGAACGAGATAAGATCTACCATTAGGTCATATTGACCCCTGACTCAGCACCCGTCCAAACAAGTCTTCCCGTATTTGGGTGCAATAGAATTTCACAAGTTGATGTCAGATAATGGGATTTATTGCGCACGCGCACGTTTCGCAGTGTTGTTGCCATTATGTCAAGTTCATTATACTGTTATTGTGCGTGTCAGGGTTTGCTTGTGCCGTAGTATTTATTCGTTTTTTAGGGTTACTTTTACTACATAGCGGCTAGTGGTTACCGTACATTTTATTAAAAATCACCATAGAACTTAGTTTTTTTTATTTCTTGAGAGTGTTATTCCGGGGTGAGCAGATGGACATACAGTAAAGTACCACGTTGGCCGTAGGCAGAATATGCAATGATTTGCGTTTGTGGAACTTACATTTTGGACAAAACTATGCTTATTCTCATGTCCAGAATCCACTTTGTTGTGCTAGAAAAAAAAGGGATTAATGGTTGTTGGAAGAGTCTCTTCATTGACCATCATTGGATGTTTCCAATGATGGTCAATGAAGACGCAATGAAACGCTCAGTGTAAGCGATTCATATCTTTGCCTACCCTTTGTGAATATGATCGTGAACATATTTTGCAACTTTATTATGACTCCGTCGAGTCAGTTTTTGAATTATCAAGTTCTTTATTTATTTCTTTGGCCAGACTATTTCGTCTTTATGGTGTCATTTCGTGTTTGTGTCAAAAAAATATTGAGCAAAAGTTCTTTTGATGTGTCCATATCAGGTAATATAAATTCTGTATTACAGTCTACTAAATATTTAATAATTTTCTCTACGTGCTACACTGGATAGCTTACTGAATGAACTTCGATCTCGCTAGATTCAAAAATTATCGCGACATTGGAACTGAATGTACAGTCTTTTGTTTCTCAATCGCCTATTTACAAGCCAGAGGCGCCAATTATATTACACTTTGATCCGTCAGTCAAAAGTAATTATAGTACTTAACGTCGGATGAAGCAATTTATTACGATAACTAGTAAAGTATTTTTTTAATTACTTAAGGCTGACATGATGGTAAGTGTTGACTGTCACCTAGAGAATGAATTTAAATGTGTTATCTTTTACACACACAAACTCACGCCTTTTATCTCTGAAGAGGTAGGTAGAGGCGCGACTAGTGCACTTTTTTTTCACCGTGCTTATTCCGTCCCATGATGTGATAGGGGAGCCTATCCTAGGCTGATACTGAGAAGATAAACATAATATTACTTTGACCGACCCTTGATTTGAACCCGAGACCCAGAGCGGTAGTCGTATCGAGCACGAAAATCAACTACGCCACCGAAACAATCGCAGCATACTATTATTTTATCGTAACATTTTCTTTTTTAGGCTTTGCATAACGCGATTTTTTTTACTATAAATTGTATAAGATCACTGAATCTAAAATGTTAAATGTGCTTGCTAATTACAAAAGATATTACTAATATTATTATCTCTAAAATTCATCTACATGGTTTGAAGATATAACATGTATTAGTAATAATTGCTTAATGAGAGCGTTTAATAACACATTACCCGGTGCTTTGTAACGGTTTGTTATAATTATATTATTATTCATATTCATGTTATAGTCATATTCTTCGGGGCGAAGGACTGATAAAAATCTTTGACACAAAAAATATTTTTGGACGATTACAAAATATGTAGTAAACCAATTTTAAGGCTTGGTTATGTGCGTATATTTTTTATATTGTTAAATGTAGAAACAAATTTTAAACTGCCCGACTGGTCATAAATAGTAGCTACAATATCCATTTTGAATTACAAAGCAATGTCTGAGACAGATATGAATTCTCATAATGCAGTTAGTGTCAGAAAAAAATCTGAAGTCAAAATATACAAATTGTCTCCATTTCTTTAAGATTCAAAATGCACCCACGTGATTCCTTTTTGTCTTTATAGCTGTTCGTGGGTGGTCATGGTAGCTTATTAGATGTACTAGCTGCATGTTTAGTAAGTTTGTATATTATAAAATAACTTCTACTCACAACCTTGTCCATTTGAATGTCTATTCTGACAATAATAGTTCCTGTAGGATGTTTATTATTTCAGTACAAAAGTACCTTCTAATATTTTTATTCCAGGACTCTATATAATAAATCCATTCTTGTCTATTTTTTATTCTTATAAACGTAATATGAACGTCGCCTACTTTAATAATATTAGTAACATATTCGTCGCGAGTCAATCGCTCGACATGCGATTTAACAATTAAAGCCCAGCGTACGTCTGTTTGTACAAAGAGCTTTGTACTACGACTTTGGGCAATAGTTATGAAACCATTGCTCTATCAAAATAGGTGATGAAATGGCATGCATTGTAGAACTACTAATGTATGTCAATGTAATCATTTTTCTTATTATAAGGATTTATTGTTTGCGAAAAAATAATAATATGCATTACGAAATTTAAAGGCCAAAGTGATATGCAATAGAGCACAAAACAGCTAATTTTTAATTATATGTTTTGATTGTTTTGCTGTCTCGCCTCATAATCAAAGTAAAAAAATACCGAGGCGCTATCACGTATCCCTTGTTCCTTATTAGATCCTTTAAGCGAAGCATAAAAAGCAATTAAGCACCATCAAAGCAAAGAAGACGCTCCCGGCTTCCTTTAGTAGGCATTTTCCACACTCTACTCAATAACAAGTGCTGTGTAATCAATTTACCGTGAAAATGTATATTTATTATTATATATTTCCTATTGTAAAAAGAGCAAATCTATGTGTATTTTCTAGATGTTTCGTAGCAACTACCTAAGTATTTTTTTTTCTCTGACACAGTTGGATGTGACCCGGCTGTGAAAAATTAACTACAGCATTGTGACACGCATCGTGATACATTTGTGTTATAAATTATACACCTTTAAGGATTGTGTGATAATAAAATCGTAATTCTAGATACTTACTACATAATACTGATCATTATTAATGATTCATATATGCCTTACGAAAATTATGTTAAAATAAAATTAGAAATACAATAAATCTGTGATAACGTAGTAGATAAGTACATTAAATTTTACCCACATTTTTAATGCCTCTGTTTTCGAAGGTCGTTTCCATTGGCAGAGTTACCCTGATTGTAAAAAATTGTCTACCAATAAATTTGAAACAACGCTGATATAGATGTCTGGCGAATGAGCGCTGTCTCATTACATTAAGTGTCATCCACGTGCGTTCACATCACTAATGACTCATCAACTTTTACGCTCACAGTATTAAAGGATGGGTGGTTCAATTTAGCGAGGCTTCGGTTTAAGCGGGTTAGCTGATTTTAATAGCATTTACATATGTATTGCGTACGAATATTTTTTTTAAATGGACCTATTTCCCACTTTTATTTTTAGGGTTCAGGACCTCAAAGGATAAAAGAACCCTTATAGGATCACTTTGTTTTCCGTCTGTCTGTCTGTCAAGACCTTTTTCTCAGGAACACGTAGAGATACCAAATTGAAATTTAAAACACATACTCGGGTCTACGGTCTCTTTCAGCTGAGAAAAAATCAAACTTATAAGTCAACATGATCAAAAGATATGACCGTTTATGTCGCATATTTTTAATGGTAGGTTTGAATCAAAACCTATAGGGTATTTCCCGTTGACCTAGAATCATGAAATTTGGCAAGAAGCAAGGTCTTACATTATATGTTAAGGAAAAAATCTGAAAACCGTCAATATGTACTACAATAACAAAAAAAGCGAATTCACAAACTTTTGAATCTGATTAATTTATTAATTAATTTTGGCGAACTATTGAACTTAGATACCTTACCTACAAGTTTGTCGGAACCCTCGGTACGCGAGTCCAACTCCCGCTTGTCCGGTATTACAATATAAACTTATTTATTATATTATGCGTCAACAGTTTATTTTTATTTTTTTATTATTTGAAGACGCTAATCTTTGGAACTACTCTAATGGTTCAATAGGGCAACAAAGAGGTTTTTTTTTTTTGGATAGGCGATCCTGCAGTCAACACCGGGGGAAACCTGCGAATGGGATACTGGAGTCCCCCGGCTTGACGACTGCAGGGGCCTGGAGGGGACGTGGGAGAGGAATATGGAAGGAAAGGTGGGGGACGGGAGGAAGGTTCCCGGGAAGGGCGGAAAGAGAGGGTGCCAGGAAATGTTCGCGGGCCCTTTTAGGCCTCAGTGTGTTTTACAACCAAGAGGTATACACACTGAACTGTGTGCCTCGGCCCGCGACTAATGTCCCCCCGCGCATGGGCGTGCATTGGGTGTGAAGACCCAAAGCACAAGAATTGCCTCGGGGGGCCAACAAAGAGGTTTGTAAGGACATAAGGAGGTAATACTGCAGGAGCACCAGTGAAACCAGTGCTCTAAGGTGGAAGCTGTCACGAATAGCCAAGGTAAGGCAAGCGACGCTGTATTCAACTAGGGGACGCCTCCTGGGAGTGGGAGAGTATGTGGGCAGACACGGTCTGGCAGCTTGTGCGTTACGCACAGGCTGAGCGCAGTTCGCCCTTTTGGCTCCTGCCGCAATGATCAATAAAGGTCAAAGTGGAGGGCAGTACTGGGCAGAGATCGGCATCCTGAAAGGGAGCCACGATGCCTCTAAGCCCTAAGGCCTACCTGAGCCGCAGCCGAAACTACCTATGGCAAAGACGCCCTCTGGGAATGATACCGGTAAAGCGGGCCGACCCAAAGTGAAAGGGGCAGTGCCATCCTAACTGGGACTAAGGGTGAAATAGTTCAACAAGGTGAACTGATCACTCGTCTGTGCGACTGCATAAATCCTCACAAAGCATACATACATACATACATGCAATGGTTCATATGCATAATCATAATAATAATATCTTAGTAACACAGTATTATTGTTTTAATAATAACATGTCGTATACAAGAAGACGAAGATATTATTGACGAGAACGAGTCCACGATGTCCGTCCTAGCATTTAAGTTACCCGCCAAGCTATCGTTGCGATAATATATCACGATCAACGGTACTACAGTAGGTATAGTGGAAAAATAATTATTATATAACATAGTCATTGATGAATTCTATGAAACGAGAAGGTTAACATAATCAATCCATATATTGCGTCCAAGTAAATATATATTATGCCCAATGATTTTACGAACGCGTTAAGAGTGTTTGGTTGTTGTTAGGTTTGTAATTAATAGATATAAATTTGAATAATCGTAAATATTCTTAAGTAGATACTTTATGCCACAACAAATTTTCTCATGATTTATATATCGGATATATTTTATGACTTCTTCCTTTGAATCTTTTATTGCTAGTTAAAATAATTCAATGTCATTAGAGGAATTTGTTACAGTTTTATACAAGTAGTTGTCATTTCGAAATACTGATTGATATGCAGGATTTAAACCTTATGCTATCTACAATAAAGGCTGTGCAATATCCTTGGATGTTGGAGTGGTCAATTCGCCCAATGACGATCGCTATTTTGATAGTTAGTTTATTAATAGACATATTATGTCTCTTAGCACCAGCAATATATCTTAAACATATCGGCTTTTTTGTATGTTAGAATTCTTTGTTGTTCTAATTATTGTAAAAAAAATACCTAAAATAGTTTAAACGTATTTTATTAGATAAACCTAAAGCTTAGGTTTCAAAGTTTACTAGCCTGCATTCCAAATTATACGTATCTGATTTTAAAATGATTATATCCGCAATATCTATCGAGTTTTAACTCATATTTACTTCATCAAGGAAATAATTTAGAGAAACCTTATCCAACTATCTATATAAACGAAATTTCTAGATCAGCTATACACGAACTGCGACCCGCGGAGATTGTACATGTGGCTCATCTGTTTTTAACAATTCTACCTATACAAAATTTTCTCAAGATCACTTGAGCTATATGCTAATTCTATAAGAATAAAAACAGTCAGTTAATTGTGAATCCTTTGTGTAGAAATAAATAAAACATTTAATTTTAATAAACTATGTTTTAGTCACTTTATTAGGTCAATTAATGTATGTTGTAGCACGAGGCAACATAAATAAGACGTATGACGTATGTGTACAAAAATAAATAATAGTTAAAAAAAAATAACACGCTTTTATAGAAAATTCAACTAAAAAATTGAAAATAAATATGAATTTGTAAAATAAAAATATTAATTAAGAATAGTGTAAATAAGTAAAAAAAAAATATTTTATTGTAAAAAAACGCGTGGGGTGCAATGGTGTCAATTGTTATAAATATTTTATTGACAGATATGAGTAGAATCATTTTGATAATATCTTAAAAAGCACCCCACGCTTTTTTGTACAATAAAATATATTTTTTTTCTTGTTTACACTATTCTTAATTAATATTTTTTTTTCTTCTTAATTCAAATTTATTTTCTATTTTTTAGTTGGATTTCTATAAAATCGTGTTTTATAGATTATTTTAACTATTATTTATTTTTCATTTTTTAGTTTAAAATATTTAATTGTCATCCGGGCTTGATAAATGTGTCAATTTTCGATTTAATCCGACGTTTTGAAGGGGGTCAAAATGATGTTCAAAGTTTCCGTTACATACATACTAACATACGTATGAAGCTAATAATAGCATGTTAAAAAGGGTCGAGTTCGGCTGTTCTAGACCCTCGGATTAAGACGTGGATTTTCTGACAATCAGTTAAGATTTTTTTTAGTAACGAAAATGTTATATCATTTGTAAATTACCTTCGTATTACCGGGGCTCATCCGTTTACCCTTCTAAACTAATTTTATAGGCTCACTTATGTCAAGATCCTTTTACATTAATTACCGGAGTTCGGCGTACTTTTGAGCGCTCAACGTTATCGTCTGCTGATTAACTCGTTTTATTTTAGTTAAAATCAGATGTAAGTAACACATGGCCACCTAGAAATGTTGTTAGTTCAATGAGAGTTGTTTTCGGTAATAAGTCATAGTCTGTAGCCCTTAAGACGGGAGTGAGTAGAATTGTAAATATCTCTGTAGCCACCACATTTTACTGAGTTCATACTTGCCTTTTTTAATGGCGGGCAATTTATGCGTGATTTTCCAAACAAATTTAAATTGTGACTAAATCAGTTATTTTAAAAATACTAGAGTAACTTTCTTTTTGGACAAAAACGTCATCCTAGTAGATTTTTTTCCATCATGAGTAAAATCGTAAACAGTTTAGTATAAAACATAACAGTAAAATAATTAAACCCAAAAATGATATAAATAATTTAATCAAACTTATTAATGATAATACAAAGGTACGGAGTTCACCACGGGAACGGTCTCGTGGGTGGTGGAGCTGTGATGGGTCACGGCAGAGTCACCACTCTTCACGAAGAGCGGTGAGTGGTACACCACGGGAGAATGGTGGACAGACACCACGGGAGCGTGGACTACTGGATGAGCGACGACATGTTGCACCATCTTGGGGTACTCGTAGTGGACAGGAGTATGCAGGATGGCAGTTCCACCGTGGTTCACGACTTGGTTGCTCTGAGTGATGGTCTTCTTGGCAGTTCCGACAGTATGCAGGACTGGGAGGGCGTGGTAGGTGCTGCCATGATCCACTAGCTGAGCTGAATGGGTGATGGTGGATTTGGCCAGTGGGACATGCAGGAAGTGGTCTTCAGCCACCAGGAGTGGGGCGGCAGATGTCAGGGCCAATATGGCGGAGATGGCGACCTGTAAAACAGTTAAGATTCGATGAAAAATTAAAATTTTGACTAAGTTTGATGATTCTGTTTGTTGGCGTGATAAGATAGATAATTTGAAGTTCAACGTTGATGATAAATTCTACTTTCCTTAGTAATAACGAATTTAAATCATAAAAACACTTAATGAGCTTTAATTTCAAGAGCTTTTCACAAAAAACTTGCTTAATTAAGTATCCTACATCTGTCATTTTTGCATAAATTATTTTTAATTAAAAGGGTATGAATTTTAAAATATTTTAATAAAATTTTCCTCACAATATTTCTGAACATTGTTGGGGATTACTCGACTCGTACTGATGGACTTCTGTCCCACAGCGTGTATATATACCGGACAATCATTACAGATTGCGACAATTTCGTTCGCACTTGAATTTCGAATTTATTTCGTGAATAATATACCTCCCGAGTTGCGTAATTCTAGAACGTTCTGCGTCCTGTCGAAGAGATCTGTTACCAAATCTCATTAGTGTGTTTATTGTAACAAATTAATTCTAATCATGTCAATTAACAGTTTATGGATGCAAAAACAAGCCTCAAGGGACAACTCGGGCTAAGTATCTTTCATGTTTTGTTGGACCCTGGCGTTGACTAATTACTCAACTTTGTTGTGCATTTATTACTGTTAGGCGTAACAAAGTTGTCTGATAGGACAAATTCATTCATTGATTTAATAAATAAAAATTTAAAGACCTAATCTTTGAAATTTTATCACAGACTGGAACTGTGAGGAACCACGGATTGTCTATTTCTTACGAGTATTTCACAAGCACTGTTATGATTCTGTTTGTAGTCAGTGTAATTACTAATTAGATACCCGGATTATACTTTATTGTAAACCATAGATAAAGCAAAATCACAGATATCACTTTTTAAAACACGCGCGATGATTATAATCGGTTACCTACTGGGCATTGAAACATGTAACAATAACTCAATGTGAAGATCATATTGCAGTGCCACGAAGTGCTTTTTAATATAATCTGGGTTATGTTACAAAAAATTAGAGATAGCTTTTACCATCCTGGAAGCACTTTTTTATAAGAACATGCTAAATGCAAGTAATAGGTTGTCGAGCAGAATAAACTTAAAATCTATATTTTTAATCTTCTTTTGGATGTAGGTAATTTGGCATTTATTAATTCGGGCAAGTCGTAAAACTACATCAGTTCAAACTTCAAACAGCGCCGCAGTAAATTGACATTAAACATTGAAATTGAAATAAGTTAACACTTCATTAACGTCGACAGAGGTCCAAAAATGATTGATTTAAATAAATGCGCAGGCAGACAAATGGACAGTTTTGTAAAGAACATAATATTATCGTATTGAGCAAAACTTTTATTTCGGATCGATGCTAATTGATACATTGATTTTTATTGTAGTTGGATTATGTAAATGTGGAGGATCGTTGTTTAAAGGTTCATTCGTAACTAACATTTATATGGGGCTCCGATCGCATGCAAGTCTTCTTTGACAGTAACTCTTTTCCATTTATTAGAAATAAAAATTTGCCTACTTATACGGGGTGTATCATGATAAAGTGTTCAACTAAAGGTCGATAGAGGACCTCAATGTGCATCGAATTAAACCTCATGTATGTTGCCCGAAATCGGATAGTTTAAAAGTTATTTACAATTTTGTAACTTTTTATATTCATATAGGAGTTGATATTTATGTGTGAGTTTATTCCAAATCGATTCAACGATTTGTTTATTATGTGAACAAAGAAACATCTTTATTAACTTCAACAGTTATAATATCAGTACATACATAGCATACATGGTTCGAAACTAGTAAATATTTCATTTTTCAGTGATTGTTTAAAGATCTTCTATATTTTTCCTGGTTTTATTTTTACTACATAATTTGGAATATATCAGTTTAACAATATTACATGGAAAGACATTCAACACTTATAATATGTACTTATAACTCTTTGATTACATGAAAATTCATGGAGTTTTTTTAAATACTTATGATATTTGGTATGATAATGGTCATGATGATGATCTGAAAGTCAGTAAAACTCATAAATCTAGTTACTCCAGGAATGGGTATTTAAATTCCGTATATGCCTTAGAATATATATATATTGCATTGAATGACGAGACGAGCATGCCATTCGCCTGATGGTAAGCGATACGACCACCCATAAACAGTAGCAACACAAGCTAACACCTTGACTTACAAAGTACTTATGGCATTCCACCGCGCTCGTCATCCTAAGACATAAGATGTTAAGTCTCATTATGTCCAGTAGTTATGTCCATGTAGAAACACAACAGTGAATGCACACTGCTGCTTAGCGGTAGAAATAGACCGGTGGTACCCACCCAGACGGACTCTAGCATATGAGAGACCTACCACCAGTGCCTCCAAATTCCTCTAATACAGAAGTAATTTCCAAAAAGCATTAGTAGCCTAGAAAACGACTTTAACCTATTATCCAGAATTTCGTATAATTTATTTTTTTAAAGCATTTCGATTAATATCGCGCGAAGTTATGACGATATAAGTGTTTAAATTATTTAATTGATTTCAAATTAATCGTGACAAAATAAATCAATAAATCATAATTACTGCTTATTGAATGAGACTTGTTGAATTGTACTTATTAAATATTACGCAGCTTGCTGACAGCGGAAAGTACAGATCAGATCCCAGTCAAGATAATTTTTATTGATTCGATGAAATTATTTCCATGTTAAACCTTATGTTGTTTAACCCAATCTGATGGTTACAAAAACCCTAAAACCTGTTGTTTTGGCTTTTGATGTTCTAATATAGACCCCCCCATAGTAGTTTTTCTTCAATATCTATAATGTACAGACAGCACGCTCTTACAATTTTATTAATGTATAGATATGTAATATATTATATGGAATTTTTGTCCGGGATGGAACACACATGGCGAAAAGTAGATATACTAGTAATTGCACCTCTACTATCCCCCCTCCGGGATAAAGGCGTGTGTATGAGGATGTGTGTATGTACCTTATATGGATAAGTAATAAATACCCCATAAGGTTCAAGAAAATACCAATAGTCTCCTTCAACCTCTAACCGTCTTAATTAATGACGTGACGAAATGAACTGTAATGTGTTGAGCGGAAATTAATATATTACTCAACGTATTGAATGCATTAAGGTTAATAAATATCAAGATTAAATTCAAATTGTATAGAATAAGGAAATTGTTTTGAACAATATAGTTTCGACCTTTATTTTGTTAGTATTTTATATTTATTAGTTTGAACATAATCGAGAAACTAATTTTCTATGGCGGGATACCTGCTTTCACAACTTAACTGGTAAATCTATTTCGATATCTTAAATTTAGTCCTGGGTTTGAATCCCAGGTTAAGCAAAACAATGTTTAAGTTTTTCAAACTTGGGGGTTGAAACCAGTACGGTGGCAGATTGTAAAAACTAAGCCATATCCTGTCTCCACATGCTTGAAAAACTGTATCGCGCGGAAGCCTCATTGGAGTTGGATGGGAGCTGCTAGATAAGAAATATTAAGTTTAGAGACCAGGTGTAATACAACTACGCCTCGGTGGCGTAGTTGTATTACTGTATGACTGCAATGCTGAGGTATCGGGTTCGATTCCAGGGTTGGGCAAAGTGGTATTGGGTTTTAAATTCAGTATCAGCCTGGAGTCTGGAATTTGTGCCCGATATGGCGATAGGCTCGCCCCCTATCACATCATGGGACGGAATACGCACGACGAAAAGTTGGTGCACTAGTCGCGCCTATGTCTACCCCTTCGCGGATAAAATGCGTTAGTGTGTGTGTGTGTGTGAGACCGAGTCGTAGGCCTCTGAAATGCGATAGTTCATCTGCGTGGATAAGACTATTTTTTCTTTGCCAGCATCTTTGTGCAATGTTAATTTAAAATATATGTAACCTGGGGCACTAAGTTAGTTAATGTCTAATAGCTAAGAATGGCGAAAGGCGTGCAGTGTATGGAGTACTGTGTAATTAAAGTTCTGTTGATAGGCATACAACTATCATTCGGACGATCAGCTCGTCGAATCATACAAAAAAATGGACGTTACCTTGATAAATGACAGGGACAAGGTCGCCAGCAGAAGTAATCAATAAGTGAATGAATAGTATATATGCAACATACATAAAGTCCATTGGATATCGACCAACCACATTTATGGTGAAAATCATGCCGCAATTTGTTCTAGCAACTCGCGTTCCAGTGTGAGATGGTGCAGTTCTAGAAAAATAAATAAGAATTCTGGATCGTGAACACGGTTCGTATATGGGGAGCTCTACAAATTTAGTAAAAAATGCGGCGATTCTGGATAGTAGTAAATAAAACATCTCATCATATAGCTTAGCATGTGCAGTCTCTGAGTGAGTAAAAAAATGTTACCCAAGCTAACAGCTGATCCGATTCGAGATAAAATCTAAGTTATATCGAATGAGGAAATAAATGGCGCTTCGAACAATAGCTCTTTGCCGACCTCACTTCATTAGGTTGTAGATCTAACTGATATAAACAAGGTGATAGATTACGGAACTTGAATGGAGAAAGGTTAAAATCATTGGGTCAAGATCTTAGTACATTAGTTGACTTAAGCGTCAGTATTCAGAGCTGAGCAGTAGACGTATAAATAATTATGCATGATGATTATGAAATGGGACAGAAAACATTTATTTCGTTAAGGAAAATGTTTTACACTTCAATTGCGTAAGTAATTTGTATGTTGTGAAAAACTATACAAGTGTAATTGCATCAGTAACTATTATAATAAAGAAATTAGAAAGAACTAAATGAATCGGCAAATGGGCTTACATATCACCTTTTGTTAAATCAGAAGGTTCAAAAAGGAGGAATTGGGTCACCAGCTTTTGTGAACACTTACGACACCTCGTATGTATGTCGCCAGTTAATAAGGATAAGGATTATAGTACTTCCTCAGTATAAAAATACAGGTGTTACTTATTTAAAATCCATTTTTGCTAAAACAGTGGAAGGTACACAGCTAAGCCAGCATGTACACCTCCGTGCGAAATGATCTTAAAATGTGTCTTAGAGTGTTCAATGATGGTGAACTTCAAGGAGCAAGAAATCATGATCCCTTTTCACCACGTAGGCTTCAAGCTACTGGTGGTAGGTCTCTCATTATGTAAGAGGCCGTCTGGATGGGTACCACCGCAATGTCTATTTCTACCGCCAAGCAACAGTGTGCATGCACTGTTGTGTTCCGGTTTGAAGGACATTGTAGCCAGTATAACTACTGGACATAATGAGACTTAACATCTTATGTCTCAGGATGACGAGCGCAGTGGAATGCCACACAGTACTTTGTAAGTCAAGGTACTGGATGGTGTTGCTACTGTTTATGGGTGGTCGTATCGCTTACCATCAGGCGAACGGCATGCTCGTCTCATCATTCAAAGCTATATAAAAAAAAAGCTGGTGCAAGTAAAACCTTGAATGATGTTATAATTTCACCGAATTTACACGTATTAAAATTGGCAACAGCTTATTTATACCACAAATAAGGGATAAGAGTTTTTATGTATCAATAATAACCACTTCGATTCAGCAATGAATACATTACCCAATCCCTCAATACTTAATTTATCACTTCAATAAATCATGTTCCTCAAAATTCTGAACCTGAACTTTAGTTTAATTGCCTTACAGTTGCATGTAAATTGGTATAATGAGGGTTATGTCGTCCCAAAATTTCATTACCGGGTGCCGTTTTTGACAAATTTATTTCGTCAGAATTAAGATCAGGTGATTCTTTTTAAATAATATCTGTATTTCAAAGTTACGGAAAATAGTATTTAAGTAATCTTTTGCTTATTCTGTTTTCCTCTCATGATGTGATAAATTCGTCACATTGAACATAACTTGGCTTTTCATTGAATACAGTGCGCTACGAATCATCATTATCAGCCACATGAAGTCCACTACTCAAAACAGATTTTCCCCAAAGATCTCCAGACGTACCTGTCAAAAACGGCTTGCGACCTTTATCAAGTCTGTTCACCTTGTTATTCTTGTCTTCTGTCTTGTTGCGCTACGAATACTAATAATTATAATAAATATTCGTTGAGAAATTCGAATTCCACAAAAAGATACATTGTTTGTTTCGAGTTTGAATTTTGTGATAGTCCGGCGTAAATATTTCCGCCTCAATATTTGTGCTGTAGCGTTAGGTCAAGTCTATAATACCAGCCCTATCAAATGTTGACCCACTGCGGGGCACGAGCCTCGTCTCCTACTGAGAGGGTTTAGTCTCTATTCCACCACGCTAGCCTAGTGCGGGTTAGCAGACTTCTCATACTTTTTTTTTTATCCCGGGCAAATACGCTTTGTCACTACCACCGCTGGGGGGTGAGTGGACGGTTATGTTGGTTTCACCGATCTTACGGCCCAATGTCGAAACAAATCCTTATGAAGAATTCTCCATTTGATTAGGTACATATTATATTTCGACTGACTGCCTCGGTGGCGTAGTTGTATTACGGTACGACTGCAATGCTGTTCTTGGGTTCGATCCCCGGGTCGGGCAAAGTGTTATTGGATTTTTCTATTCAGTATCAGCCCGGAGTCTGGAATTTGTGCCCGGTATGGCGATAGGCTCGGCCCCTATAACATCATGGGACGGAATACGCACGGCAAAAAGCGGGTGCCTTAGTTGCGCCCTTGCCTACCCCTTCGGGGATAAAAGGCGTGAGTGTATGCATATTATACTTCCTCACGATGTCTTCCTTCATAGTTAAAGTGATCAGTAATTGCTAAACAATACATAGACAACTTCTAAAAGTCGGAGTGTTCCTTGGGTTTTGACCTGTGACCCCTCGTCTCGACAGTCCGTTCAATTCCCAACTGGGCTATCGTGCTTGTCAGGTCTATGAGTGTATTTTTTACTTTTATTTTAACTGACTTCCAAAAAAGGTTTTCAATCATTAGTTTGTTTGTTTTTTTTTAAGTATTTACTGAAAACTCTGAGAATTATGGGCTGATTTCTATGATTATTTTTTATTTAGTAAAGTATGCTATCAAAATGGTCCCATTATTAAGACTAAGCTAGGAGTTAATTCTTGTAAGCAAGCTATTATTCCTTTTCTTGCTATGTTGAGTTATATTTAACGTGAGAGGAAGCAAACTCAACATTGTCGTTGAAGTTGACAATTGATATAATATACAACAACATTATATAGTATCTAAGTGAGGAATCTCCACACAATGCGTGCTGTATCCAGAAGTACTGCTTTCGGCTTGACGCAATTCTTTATTATTAGTGCACGGGATACAGGACCAACACGGTTTAACACATGAACACTAAGCTACTGAAAGTGCATTTTATTACATAAGGTATAAAAATGAAAGTGGCTTGAACCTCAACTGCACGTACAATTCGATCCATCATAATAATGTAATTAATAAGGCACTCGGCTTCGTATAATTAAAAGTACTTTAAGATTACTGATATGGTTTTATATGGTAATATAGCATGCAATAAATATTGTTCGATGTTAAATGTTCAGAGGCAATTAAAAATATTGGTTCGAAAAATGCACAGAATAAAAAATTGTGTGAGTAAAAGAATAAACGTCAGACTAACATGGAAAAGAATGAGCGATGTAGTTTTTTTGTAATCTCTGACTTTTTAAACTGATGCATGTGTTTATTAATGACCGCCAAGGATAAATGTATGGAATTAATATAAAAACAAGACTTGAAAACTGACGATAATACATAATATCTATGGTACCTATGTCAACGTGTTCTTGGCGTTTTGATTTAGGTACAAATCAGAGTGTCAGCTTCTTTGTGTCGTGTATTATCAAAAATATCGCTGAAGACAATTTTTATTCCATTCTACGCCCCTATAATGCTACATTCCTTCTGGCAGTGCCGATGTTGGACGCTCAAATCTGACTATAAACATCAGGAAATCGACATTTCGAATTACATCCTAACATCGATGGGGTTTTTTACATCAATGCATCCTAAAAATGGCTTTAATCTGCCTGTATAATTTTTGCACGCCCCCAAAATTATGAATATCACCTTCATTTATTCCCTCAACATCCTTGTAAGTTAGTTTCACTCCATGGTTTTAACAACCGATAAATTCATATTAAAGTAAATCGAAAAACATTAATCCGTACGCAGGATTGAACTTGCGACCGTGACATTAAAGCCACTGGTAATACAATATTTCATTATTATAAGCATGAAGTTGTCGTTATGCAAAGTTACAGCGTAATAAGACTGTGTACTTTTGGGTTCGATCACTAAGCCCGGGTTTTTTCAACGGAGGTTAGGGTAATCCTCGGTGTTATTAAAGTGGACGCGCTCGCAGATCTTCGAGTGTGCCAGGCTCTGCGAAAGCGTCTAGCTTAATAAGACACGAACAAAAAGATAACCACGGTTGAAGAAACGGCGCCTTAGTGAATGTTAAAGTTGTTTATTTCGTTTCATAAAGCCTATGAGAGTTGTCTGTGTCCAGCCATGAGGAAATAAAAAAATCTCTTTGTTTCGGATGTCAAGCAATCGCATCATGTCGCTAGAAAAAATGCTGTAGGTAATTTTGCTATGATCTTTGTGCACGCAGGATGTTTACCGATAAGTGAGAGACCTGCTCTTCTCGTAATTAAGATAATAAAAATATTTAGTGCTGATTTCAATTCTTGCCGATAAATACTGCTCGTCACATAAATGTATACGCATACTCACGCCTTTTATCCCCGAAGGGGTAGGCAGAGGTGCAACTAATGCACCCACTTTTCGCCATTTTTTTTTATTCCGTCCCATGATGTGATAGGGGGCGAGCCTATCGCCATATGGGGCACAAATTCCAGACTCTGGGCTGATACTGAATAGAAAAACCCAATATCACTTTGCCCGACCCGGGGATCGAACCCGAGACCTCAGCATTGCAGTCGTACCGCAATACAACTACGCCACCGAGGCAGTACATAAATGTATAAGCCGACCAAATACAAAAGTCACACTCTAAACTATGCTCAAAATCTAAAATGAGTACTATCTATATTAGCTGTTTATTACGATAACTGCCGAATAAAATTTACTTGGAATCTGTGAAACTGGCCCTTAAAGGTACATATTGTGGCAGATATAAAGGCATACTAATAAAAAAAATAATGCCAAATTGTCATGTATGTACATGAAGGACATTTTGAAAAAACAATCATTAGTAAAATACTAATTAATAACATTTGATTAATCCAGCATGGTGGACTAAGGCCTAAACCCTCTCAGTAGTAGAGGAGGCCCGTGCTCAGCAGTAGGCAGTATATAATACAGGGCTGGTATGATGATGCTGATATGAACATTTGAGTTGAAATGCTATTGTGAAGCATTTTTAAGAGGATAATATCTTCATAAACATGATGCAACAAGAATTACAATTTCACACATGTCCGAAATTGGCGCCGGGTTTGACAGTTTTAAAATCACCTAATTGCCAGGAATGCGGTCTCGTTGCAAATTTATCAACGAAATGAGAGGTTCTGAACAAATTATCTTTTACACGCATGTTGAAAATGTACATAATAGGAAACAAGCTTGTCAATCTGTTCATTTAATTGACAGGTCAGGTTACTAAATCGATAATTGACTATCGATGTGATAAATTGATAATCGATGTTATTGCTCGAGTTGAATTATCGATCGTAGAGGGCCAGAAGACAGTTCAAGTAAACGGAGATCTTGTTATTTGTTTTGTTGACGTAACCGTGAGTGATTGTTGTAAAATATATGAAATAAACCTTCAGATCAAAAAATATTTTAGAAAACCTATGTGGTAAATAGGCAAACAAGCTGATGACACGATGATGGTAGATAACCATCATCGTCCAAAAGCATTCACAATACCAGTAGTAAGAGGAATAATTTAAGTAACGCCAATCTTTTATAATATAGGACATAACATGAATCTGAAAGACGGCCTTGATGGCGTAGTTGTATTACGGCACGACTACAGTGCTGAGGTCTCAGGTTCGATTCCCAGGTCGGACAAAGTGATATTGGGTTTTTCTACTCACTATCAGCCTGGACTCTGGGAATGGGCCCGGTAAATGGAAATAGGCCCGCCCCCTATTACATGGGACCTAACATAGCTGGCGAAATGTAGGTGTGGTACACCTCTGCTTACACCTGAAAAGGGTAAAAGGTGTGATGCTATGTATGCATGAAGGATTTGTAAATAGATTTTTTTCGTTGTAAATGCTAGTTGAATCCAGAAAGCGGTCTGAATAATTTCATTTAATGCTTTTAATGAAAAATCTTTATCCATCTTATTTAAAATTACCTTACAGAAATATAAGTATATAAATAAATAATGGTAATGAGACTATTTAAATTGGCGAACATTATTGATCAAGTGATAGTTTATCACTGATAGAAATAACTAATCGCAACCGTATTCTGTTTGTTCATTGCGATTTTTATTTTAACAAATCATTTGCCTCTCTTTTTTTGAAGCCAATATGTAAGTTTTTCATATAAAGATCTAATAAAGAAAGTATAAATCAAATTCAATATTTCATAACTAAGTACTAGGTTGACTATTACTAGGAATATTAAGTAAGAGGTCATATTTTTGATAGTGATGATACAGTAGAATAAGACCTTTCTCTCCAAAGAATTCTCACGCCGATCCTAATAACCAAGTAGTCCAAATACAAAAACTGTACGAACAACATGCCAAAACTATAAGCACGACTAATTTACTCATTTTAAACGGTCGAGGCGCGTGATTTATGGTTTTGTGTGCGATTAAATATTACTGTCGGCAGTTTGCGTAACGAGCACGTTTGGCATTGCTTTATGAAAATTCTGATGTAAACATCGGACCACTCGAGAGGTCTTAGTCCTTGAATACCTGCATTTTTTCCTTCAACAACAAGGAAACTGGTGCAACTGAGCTGATGCCAGATAAGAAGATTCTGTTCTCATTCAAACAAAAAACATTCGATATTTGCTCTTTTCTTTATTATACGTTTGCCGTACGTCGTATACCAGTTTCACAAAAAAAAAATTCACTACAAAATGACCGATATTGACACTCTTTATCGTGTTTCCAAACAGTCTTGTGTTATAAGTATATAGTGATAGACTACGTCTGAATAAATAAAACCTGACCATAAATAAATAAATATTAATAAATATTTCTCTCTGTGCGCAGACCGAATCAGTTTCTCGCAAAATATTTACATTATAGCGTAGATGTCTAATCATACACAAGGAATCAATTGTGGATAATGTTGATAAATCCCCTCTATCGTAAGAACTCATTCCACATTGGCGCCAACGGCCACAGCTATTAATCAAGATATTTTTGAAAATATGCCCATTATTTTAACTATAAATCCACGTGCAACTTATGGCTTCCCTTTTTGGGCGCAGTGATGAAATGCTTTAATGCAGAGGCGCTATGGAGTATGATATGGAACCGAAATGTCAGTGAAGAGATAAAAATACTCTGTCAATGATACTTTATTTCGAATTATGTAAGAAATTTTATTTATAGGAGTTTATTTCAATTAATGGCAGAAAATTCTGATTCAATTACATGTCTCTGATGATTTCCATTTTTTGTATGGTTTTAGTTGCAAAACAAGCGTTAAAATTAATGTGTGTAATAAAATTTAATTTTCTTTAACAAGGTACGAGAGATGCTCAAAACGACAACTCAGTAGTATTAACTAGATGCACGACGATATTTTAAAAACTCAATTTGGTAATAATAATATTTAAAGCATTATTTCGTTGACGCTCGACCGATTCTACATACCATTTCAAACACTACTCACGTATAAGGTTCACGAACTAGTCAATGAGCTGTCTGCATTTATGATTGTTAAAATCTTGTCTGCAAACTGAAAAGTTGCTGAAACTTTATAATTATTTGGTGAGCCTATGAACGGGTGAAAGGGTCAAGTAGCAATTTTCTACCGACTTCAAAAAAAGGAGGACGAAATTACTAGCTAAGCTAGATACATTAATAAATATGCGAAAACAATGTTTAATTTTAATTAAGCACTGACTCCAGAATTGGTTACCAGTATATAAGTAATGCTATCGTATATTTATTCATGTATTTATCTATCTTAGCTAGCAATTGAAATTAGTCACGGAATATAGGTAATATTAAATTATTATTTGGTTTTTAGTTTTTTTAGTCGTTTTTGAAGGCGGTTTAATTTTGGGTTAAAAATGTTTTACGAACTCCTAGTTTATCCTCCTATTTATGTTGTGTGGAATTAACCAACAACCTTACAATAACTAACTAAATTTAAGAAAGCTGACAAAGAATTTTCTCGTAAGAGTTGATAAAAAAGGATTGACTCGATTGACTGAAAGGTAATACGATCCAAGCCATTACATCTCGGGTTACGGACATTTCCCTGGAAAGTACTATGCAAGATTGATATAAGAATACTAGTGTAAAATAAATATAAAAATAATGATTTCACTTAAATGGAATAAAATTATTTGTATTATCAATACTTAATAGATTATTTTTCTCATATTAACAGCTCTCTTTAATTTTGTTCAATATATATTACACAATTTTCTGGTTATTTATTTATTATGTAAGCATTTCACTAGATTTGTTTTTATATTACGTGAAGAAAATATTCGAATTTTGATTATTGAGTACTGACTGCCCAACTTTCATCATCATCATCAAATTATCAAGCACATGACGTCCACTGCTGGACATAGATCTCCCCTAAAGATTTCCAGGCAGACCTGTCAAAAGCGGGCTGCATCCAGCGTGTTCCTGCGACCTTCATCAAATGTTGGACCCAACATTCACTGCGCGATAATTTAAAAAATCATTGAACGTTAGGCTAAGGTGAACCACACTAATCCACATATGCGTATCAAAAACACGGCCTTGTCATCTGTACCAAACAAAAAGTTGACACAAGCGGCTACTAGCCATCTGTTATGAATTGATTTGTCAAGGTGGCCAAAACTGTCTCGGTGTCATATGGTGCATGGAATTAATTATGTTTGTCAAAAGGATAATGTAGCCTGTTTGTTTAAAACTGGTAGAGCAAGCAACGTACGTAGTGGGGTCCAGTCTAATATAAACTAGAGACATTAAGTTTTCGTACGCAATAGTTCGCTTCCTTACTGACTACACCGATACGGAAATTTCGACGATCCCGGAACGACTGGCGTTTTTCATGAGTTTTAGGCATTGGGGTATTAAATTTTTTTAATACATCAATATTTTTAGGTTAAGAAATATAGGTATACAATTGAATAATCGAAAAACCAATTTCATAACATATCTTAATTCGGGACAAAATAATAACCTGAGAGAAAGGGGTTTTTTACAAGTTTTTACATCCTGTGGGAAAAGATGCAAATTAAAATAAATGTATTTGACGAAAATAATTACGAATTTATGAGGTATACACTGAGACTATCAAATAGATAAGAACTTCATCTCGTAAACCCATACGAAGTGTGTAATTTCCGGATTTTAATCACGCTGTTATTTGCGTTTTCGTTTCTCTGGTTCACTAGTCTCGATATCGAGTTCTCATTTGGTATCGGATCTTATCTACTACATGGTTGAATAAATCGTCCTCCATTTTTTACATTATTGGGCACTGAAATATCGTTATTTGGCAAAATTTAAATATCTGTTTTATTTTTCGTTGACTAACTATATTAAGATATTAAGTATATAAGATCATTTACTTTAAGTTTTTTGGTTCTTAACTCTAAATAAATCATCAAAAGCAGATTTCTGTACTATTACACGCACACATACACACAAACGCAAACCTTTTATCCCCGAAGGGGTAGGCAGAGGCGCAACTAGTGCACCCACTTTTCACCGTGCGTATTCCGTCCCATGATGTGGTAAGGGGCGAGCCTATTGCCATATCGGGCACAAATGCCTGACTTCGTGCTGACACCGAGTAGAAAAACCCAAAATCACTGCCCGACCCTGGGATCGGACCCCTAGATCTCAGAACTGTAGTTGTACCGTACTACAACTACGCCACCGAAGCAGGCACTACTATTATTTTTAATAAAAAGTATTATAGGTACTTACTGCTACCATTTTAACACAATTTTTATATCAAGGAAATATATGCGTGTATTTAAATTGAACATTTGTTTAAATTTTAAAGCACAGAGAAAAAAAACTAACAGGCTAAATGAACAAGATAATAATTCTTTATATCGATACTTATTCCAAGCTTAATATATCTGATTTGCCTATCCGTTGATGGATTTGTTATATTATTAAGTATTATGATTCTTTTGAAAATTGGAATTGTAACGAAATATTATCTATAGGGTATTGACCTCAGCCAGGGGCTATCCATTATGACGTAGCAAGATTACATTAAAAATAATTACTTCTTTATTGTGAAGCTATATTTGGTTTTTGAAATGCTTTCTTTGTAACCTATTTGTTTAATAGTTATCAACTCTTCTATAACAACGAGGCTTATGAAAAATACATCTATGAAAAACCAGCCTATAATCCGTGGGCATTTGAAAAATACACGTCTGTCACTTTTTGATCTGGTGGTAGCGTACGTAGGATAAAAATTGAGCAAGCTTTTATAAAATTTGTTAAAAATTGTGACATCATGACCTAGTTAAAACATCAACTAATCCGAGTTTTTCAATTAGACAAAATAAGCGTGTGACTGGGCATTACAAAATCTCTTTAAAAGGTAAAAAAGCGTACGTTTGAGGTATATTTCACCATTGTATGAAAAATCTCATAAGATTTCATCATGAAACTAGTATTATTATTATTTCCGGTTGAATTCCTAATTAGATTTGTGGTGATGTCAAATGAAACTCAATGTAGTCGACGATACTCAGTACAGTTATAGAAGATTCGCAGTGCGCTCAGAGATAAAGCTTTTGATAAAGCTCAGCGCTTTTGTAAAAACGCCTGACGTTTTGATTTCATGTAGTACATGTTTTTGCTCAGACTTCACACAAGGATTTTTTACCCGACTACGTTACACAAAACATTTTGTATACTTAACGTTCTTAAAACAGTTTAAGAGCTCATTTAATACTTTTAATATTACTATACTACTTACTGAACTTAGGTATATTTACTTACTTTCTTGTAATAGAAATTAAAATTAAATATTATTTCTAAGGAAATTTAGAACGCTAATGCAGGGCCGCGCCGACTCAAGACAGCGCCTGTGTGCGAAATCTATAAAGCGCCTCTGATTTTTGTAGTCCGGTTTCGACGTACGTAAAAGTACAACGATGCTGCAGGAAAGGGGGGGTGCACAGGAGTGGTTTGCTTAGGGCATCAAGTAGTCTTCATCCGGTACTGGAGACTTGTACCTACCTACTTTCCTTCTTTTGACAAATATAGTTTCAATAATGACCGCTGGCATTTCATCCTGACTCCGGCGCCCCTATTGCCTTGGCGCCTGTGTGCGCCGCACACTTCGCACAGAGGGACGGCGCGGCCCTGCGCTAATGTAAAATGTCTTGTTTACTACAAAGGTGTCATACTGACAGATAAAAGTTATGTCCTCAAATATTTTGGATAACTTGTTAGTTTTTAGTTTGCAATATCTGCTATTGTAAATATGAAACTAAAAAGTTATTGAGTTAAATGTAGATTATGAATTTGAAAATTACTGAGTATATGATATGGAATTTAGCAATAAGGTGACTAGGGCAGTGCTGTTTTTATTTCATGTTTGTATATTTGCCACTGCTAATCAACAGGCGTTGCAGTTACCAACAGACAGTGACGGACTTGTATCTAATACAATTTCAATAAAATGAAAAAAAAAATGCCTGAACCAAATAGATAGACGTTAGTTTAATTTGCACAAAATTTACTATAACAGTTTTAATTTGATTTGGAATATAATTATGATAAACAATCCCTTCGTTTGGATTTAATAGAGTTGCCCAATATTTCATTAACCTTTCTCAGGAATGTCAAAAGAATTAAGAATTAAACTCGTGAAACAACATCTATAAATAGACCTTCAATAGACCGACAAATTAAACACCATTTTGTTTTCTCATTAAAGCTAGCGCTCACTGTATAAAACGCTGTGCTGATTGTCATAGCAATTGTTGCTTCATGTTATTTGGAATATACGATTGCTAGTGGATATCCGATATATTTTGTACATGATTGGACCGCAGCTATAGTACAAAAATATTAAAAAGCATATAAGTACGTTCTAGTCAGTCACCTCTTGGGGTTAGCTAATGTATGCATCTAGCAAGATAAAGCGGCTTAATTATTGTCTAATGTAATTTGTCTCGCTGCTCAACATTATATTTGAACTACATGAGTTCTACATCACACGGACGTAGCGGCAGTAGTCGTTTTGCAATCCTATAATAAGAAAACGTATGCAACGCAGATTTTGCAAATAAATTGCCTGTTTGTTTTTGCAGTGCGGTCTGACCCTTATTGCTTCTATTTCAGCTGTCTTGGATTCAGAAATTATTTACTAATTGACGTCAGAATCACTCCGGACGTTTTTATGAGTCTAGCACTTTAGATTTTAGGATGTTGACTTCATCTTCAACTATTTTAAGAGACTTTGTCTAAGCGGAATTTCGAGTTTCATCCCGTTTTGATAAAATATTTGACATCTTAAGATAGTTCCAGATAAATCTTTTGTATGATTAGACAATGTTTTGGATTTTTGATAAAAAGCGTTCAAGACGCGTTGTGAACGCTTGTTTTATGAATATAACTAGCTTCATTATTTAGCAAAAAAAAAATGGCTACAAAGAGTGTATTAATTAAATAGAATGATTGGATTTGTTATAAATAATAAAGAATAAAATTCCATTTTATTATCACATAAAATTTTCATACAAAGACTCATACATTTATTCATTTCATACACTTCTTAAACTATTGATACAAATATTTTTTTGGTAAAAAGTTTTTATTTATTGCTTTGTTGTTAATTAATTATGGAATGGTGTAAACAATACATCATATACAAACGATTGCAGCATTCGCGGGTCATCTGCTGTTAGTTATTGAAGAGTTCCATTGTCTATTTCCGAAGATCTTCATCAGATCCTAATAAATTATATACTAAAACCATAACTGAATAATAAACATTTTAATAACGAAAACCCCATCCAACTCGGATTAGTAGTTTTTGAGAAAATCGCGACCGTACAATCTTACATACATACATAAATACGGGTCGAATACAGAACCTCCTTTTTTTGAAGTCGGTTAAAAAAGCGCACTTTGTCCCAGAGATATTCTCTACTAAAGAAATTTCATCATTCTTCTACATCTTCTAATATTATTTTCTGTCCCAATAATTCAATTTCCTTCCCCAACGTCCTCAGTTCCCTCGCAATTTTGAACTCCTGACGGTAATTTACGCCCACACAATCAACTCTCAGCTTCTTGTTTTTCTGGTATTAATCCATCAGACTGGATAATTTCCCCGGCATCTCCGGTATCCATCCGCTGTTCCGCTGTTTGGGGCTTGTAATTTGAGGCAAATTGTTACCGACTGCAATCTAAGATGGCTGTTTGCGAGATCTTACTAAGATCTCTTTTGTTATGTGTTGCCTATTGAAAAGAAAGGACGCGTGGAAATGATGTTATATTTATTCTATGTCGAGTTGGAATTTGGTGAAATGTTTTTGTTATGTAGCCTCGTGGTTCAAGTGTCTGTGTATTTAGGTTGAGGAATAAGTAAAGTTCGAGCTTACCAGCTTAAGTAATTAAAAGGACAGTTTTCGAAAAACAAGGTTGCCTAGAATTAGATTTTGTGTCCCACATGGCGTAAAATTTTCTGTATTTATATCATGGGACATCTTATTTCTATAAGCTCTGTGGACATTGGATGTTACCTTTAGCTATATCATCAGGAATACAAAATACTAAGTATTGCCAAATTTAGTTTGATTTCTATAATAATTTGAAAAAACATTAAAGCAGTACACGTAACAAATTGGGAATAAATATTATATTTTGATATACCAACTATAATATCTCTCACAAATAAAATCTGTTCGTCTCCAACGATTATATTGTTATATATTTACAGTTATTTCTTTATTTGTTGTGTTAGAAGTTAGGAATCAATTTCAGTACCTATTTTAAATCCAAAAAAAAATTCGGTAGACTATACTAATTGCATTTATTTATTGCGTTAATCACTAATTGTTTTTTCTTTGCAGATTCCTTGCGATCTGGTGGCCGCTGAAGCTACAAATCACCAAACGTCGGGCCAGAATGATGATCGTCTTCATCTGGATTTTCGCCATCGTCGTCACAACACCCTGGGTCTTCTTCTTCGACCTGGTCGTGGTCTTTGAGGATAACCCCAACGTGCGTCTCTGTTTGGACGTTTGGCCCAACCCACTCAGCGAGGTTCTGTACTTCGTTATAGGAAACCTCATATTCTGCTACATTCTCCCCATGGTTCTCATCACCATGTGCTACATCTTAATCTGGATTAAGGTGTGGAGACGATCCATCCCCACGGACACACAAGACGCCCAGATGGAGCGGATGCAGCAGAAGTCTAAAGTTAAAGTTGTTAAGATGTTGGTCGCTGTTGTTATTTTGTTTGTTCTATCCTGGTTCCCTCTTTACCTCATCTTCGCACGAATAAAACTTGGCGGCCCCATCCAAAAATGGGAGGAGGATATTTTCCCCGTAGTAACACCGCTAGCCCAGTGGCTCGGGTCATCCAACTCATGCATAAATCCAATCTTGTATGCATTCTTCAATAAGAAGTACCGAAAGGGTTTCGTAGCAATCATTAAGAGTAGAAAATGCTGTGGAAGACTGCGGTACTACGAGACCATCGCGCTCCAGTCTTCTAGCACGTCGACGAGGAAGTCCTGGCACTACAATAACAATAACAACCCTTCTATCACCAGGAGATCACCTCCTGTCGACAAGAATGCGGTCTCCTTCATATTCAACCACACGGGAGTGTAGAGTGTAGGGGGATTCAAACTGGTGAACAATAAAGCCGCGATGCGCGCGATCTGGTCACTCGTGGACTACGGAACACAGCATATCTGAGGTTTTTACGTGTTTTCTATAATTTGATTTTATACGTTTTGATGTCGTGGATTATTCAGTAGTCCGATCAGCGTTTAAAATGTGTGCACGATGTTAATGTTTTGAACGCTGATTGTGAACGACATGTAGGTTTTAAAATTAAATTTTATACGTAAGTCGGGCTAACAATGTAAGGATATTTTATTTTTACACTGACAGTAATTTAGAAGCAGAAGCGAACGCACACTGAGCACAAATAAATGTAATGAAATGCTTATTTTTGACATCGTCGTGTTTGGTTTTCAGCCTTTGTGAATAAAGTATTTTTCCACTAAAATCAGTCTCTTAAATGTTTTTGTACTTTTAAAATTAATATTTTGATATAAAAATGATAATACAAATAAAAAGGTTTATTATTGTCGAGGAAATGTGGTAATACAGTACAAAGATTATGAATAGTCTAAGAATTGGAAATAGTGGGTCTGATGTTTGCCACTTTTTGTACTTATTGTGTACAACACTTGGCATTTACCCATAAAATATTTATATAGGAAATATTTCTCCCAAAAGAACCTAGAAAAAATCCTTCTTTTAGAAATAGTATTTGTTGTGTGACATATATTCAATATTGTTATAATAATAAAATATTTGCAGGCAATATTAAATTAATTTATATTATCGTCGATAGAAGACGTTTTTATTGACCAGCATTAAATGCAGGTGTAGTGTTTTAATAATTATTATTTTATATTTTAAGGTATATTCAGTTCAAGTAAGCATTAGGTTTAAAGTAGTAATTGCAATGGCAATACCATTTATTTGGGGAGGTCGGTAAAAATTGATCTCGGTGATTTAAAAAAATCTACAATAACATCGGCACAAAATGCTTCATTTTTACCGACCCTTCATTGAAAAACGGCCGATGCCCTAGGCAGTGGCAATGCCGCTTAACATGCACAAAATACTATATAAAATATACGATAAAGAAACTTAGTAATATATATGTACGTGTAACTACATATTGTATATATATTTATCTCAACTATATACATGTATAACATAAATTCTCGTGTTAAATTAGAAATGTTGAAGGCACACTTAGGTATAGCGAATTTATTGTTTATAATTGATATAGAATATTTTTCTACAATTCGGAATATCTAGTGTGGTTGTTGGATGGGAGCGGTTCGTTTAACTATCAGTTAGTTGATCTGTAGCTTAATGGACCATAAATTGTTCCTTTTTTTCTTAGAAGGAGGAAATTAAAAATATTTTAGGAATAGTTCTGGATAAACACTTTTTTAGTTTTATATTTTCTACACTAGGTATACTTCTATTTTAATTATAACTTATGCCATAAATTCTTCAAATCTTAACAATATGAGAAACATAGATGTGTCTTTTTTATTTACAATTTTGATCGTTAAATAGTACTTACAGTAGAAAAGTGTATTGAAATTATTTATTATTATCCACGAAACTTCATGTTTCTGTTAAAAAAAAACCTTTGCTGGATATAAAACGCATTCGGAAATTCATTTAGATTTAGTCCAATCTGACATAGTCGACGCTTGCAAGACTGATATGAATTGCGTGAAATTCCTTCAAAAGGATCGTTGGTGTGATAGGAAAGTGGATTTTGAATTCGACTATTTTTGTATACCTTACGCTTAATACTTAGCTTAAATGTTCAAATAATATTTTCTCGTGAATATTTTAGATCTTTATCTCCGGATTGATTTCGACTTAGTGATATTAAATGCAAGAGATCTTGGTAGGAAATAGATATCGCAATATATAACTTAGGTGACTTAGTTTTAAAATATATAACAGAATAAAGTGATTTATCTCCCGCTTTTTTCACGCTGTTGGCACTCGGTTTCGGGAGTTGTATCTGAATCAGTCCAGCAGTTTTAGAACAATGACTTTTAGTAAAATTATTTTTATTAGTGAAATCATTTAGATGCTCATTGACTTATTAGTAATTTTACAAAGGTTTTATTACTACTTTATTTGTAGTTGAGTGTTTGTAGATATTTTGATGTATTACTTTATTTATTAACATTGTTTGAAAGCCATTTTACCACTATTGATAAGAATTTTCTAATGTATTTAAGATATGTTCCACAATGGAGAATAAATATGTATCATAATAATGTACATTACAAATATATGGGTAATAATCTAATGCATTTGATTATTTAAATGATTGTTTCATAATAAAAAAAATATATAAAATTTCTACAACGATCGTGGGTGTTTCTTACTGCAGTTTTCACGTTTGTAAATAATTGTAAATGTATTAGACGTAGGTGATTCGATTTCTTTTACGTGTGGAAACACACGCATTTCTGTAACATATGGCTGTTGTTATTTTGCTGTGTTTGGTGTCTTAGATGTAATATTAATCACGCTGAATTTGTATGAAATTTTTAAAAATAATAAGAATTAAAGCTTTGTTCAATATAAACTTTATTTACTGGGAAAAGAGTTGATTTTAGACTCAACGGCTATATAAAAACGTTTCATACAAATTCCGCAATAGACGTAACAATGTGAGACCTGATTTTAGACATTAATAATAAACAATTTCATAATTTATTATTCTTATAATCCTATAAATTAAACACAATATAATGTTTGATGTTACGATGAACATAGATATTTCCTGCAAAGGGTTTTAATATTGTAGCATATAGACATTAAGGGCTTGTAGTATAGTTGTTTAAATGGATTTGTATATGTAAATGATATGTAATATTAGTATGATATATACTTAATAATTTGACGTGTTTAAGCAATGTTAGTTAATTTCTAGATACTGAAGACTGTTACATAGAAGATGGGGTCATAATTTTTTTAAATTAATATACGTAATATTATGAGGTTTTATCAAAAATGTATTATTTTTATTATTTCGTAGGTATGTTACTTTGGCCGTGGCATATACGTGGTATAAGTATCCCCAACTTCCTCAGTCTGCAAAAAAAAAAAACAATCCTCCTAGCCAGTTTCGGCCACGGCGGCCAATCTCAACGGAGATCAGCCAGGTACGCAGGAGAAATTCTAGCGCACAAGTGTGTGCGCAATACACAGGTGCACTCGCTCTCCCTTCACTCTCATAGTCCGGTGAGACGGCAATCTGACATGACCGGAGAGAGATCAGGCGCAGGACCAACGGCTTTCCGAGGCACGGGGGTATCACACCGCCAACTTCCTGACTCCGAGCTGCGACTGAGTAATTTTTAAGATGGAAAAACCCAATCACTATATTTTTGGCTCGATCCGGGATTCGAGCCCAGGACCTCAGCGCGCAAATCGTACTAGTAATGCGTACGCAATATAACTACGCCAACGAGGTAGTAAAAAAAATTTACTCGTTATTTAAAACAATAAAAAACGGCAAGAACAATTTCTAATATACCGCGGCTTATTTATAATAGGAAAAAAGAGCCATCCGCCATTTTTAGACGCCACAAACGAGCTCTCGCGTAAAAGTTGGAATTACAAAGATATCGATGACAAAGGAACTTCGGTCATCCACCCGAAAGTATGTAAACAAAGTTGAATGGAACAAAAGGCAGATAAGACCATACTAATTTCATACGATAGGATGTCATGATCGAATTATTAAACAGGTCTCATATTTACTTTTACCTTAAGGTATCACTTTTACATCAATTATTGATCTGACACACACTCACACACTCACGCCTTTTATCCCCGAAGGGGTAGGCAGAGGCGCAACTAGTGCACCCTCTTATCACCGTGCGTATTCCGTCCCATAATGTGATAGGGGGCGAGCCTATCGCCATATCGGGCACAAATTCCAGACTCCGGGCTATTACTGAATAGAAAAACCCATATCACTTTGCCCGACCCGGGGATCGAGCCCGGTCAAACAGTTAAAACCAAATTTTGATGCATTTTTACTGTTAGTAGAAAGGCCAGTAAACTCGCCGACTATGAATAAAATCAAGACCTATTTATTTTATGGCTTTCTTTTATGTCCACACATAACAGAAACAATTTGTAGTGGAACGGATCTCTGTGTAGCTAATACTGAAAAAAGTTAACATACTCGTATCTGCAACAAGAAAAAGATGATGAATCACGTTTCTAAGATATAATATAAATATCTGTTTTTTGTTTGTATTGAGCAAGCAATATCAATATCAAAACATCTATGTAACAGTTTCTCAGTGTGCTTTATTAGTAATAAATATTTTGATTACGAAAAACAACTGCAAAATTTTCTAAAATAATTATTTACTTGGTGTTTTTCGTAATCAAATCTATAAAAATAATAAACGTTGAAAAAACTGTTTCCTACTGTAAACAGAAGCAATTTTCATACATATTCAAGTAAACACTTCAATTTTTAACAAGTCCGTACAATTTATCCAACATATCAATGGATTACATATTCTTTTTTATTTGTAGCTTGAGTTTACATAAATGAATGAAGTTATTTTGTTCTGTTTTTATCATTTTTAACTGCTAGTACTCCCAAAAACTAGGCCTTTGCAATAAATCGTATAATTTTAAAGACCTCCGATTTGGAGATTTATAAATTTCATTTTGCTTAAAAACTACACTAAAAATGAAAGTTTTTAAAAAACTTATTTATAAATGGAGGTTTCTAAAAATATTTTTTTAATGGATCCAAGATCCATATTATTGCCCCTTTAATATTCATACAGTTCGAGCCTGCTTAGACTTTGAGGCCCAGCACCCATACAAAAGCGGACACCTCCTTTAGTGGCATGAAAACTTAATGTACAGATATGTGACGTATACGAATCTGAAGTTATAGTTATTAGTTATTCTTGCATTGTATGCAAACGATAACATTTTAGCCGACTTCATTGTACTATTTATATATTATATCGATAAACAGAACTTTATGTTTAATTTGTGTAATTTTTTTAAGTTATTTTTTGTACGTAGTTGTTTTTGTCAGTAAATATTCTGCGTTTCCTCTGAGAGTGTTATTTATAACCGACGAAAAAAATCGGAGAAGTTCTCAAGTCGACGTGTAAATTTTTTTTATTTTTTGTGTATGACCACGCATAACTTTTTACAGAGTATGAAATATTCAATGAAATATACAGATCCATTTTTTTTATTCCAGGAAGAATTATTAATTAATATATTTTATTTGCTTATATTTTTAAACACTGTCATTAAAAAAAACTTTTTACAAAAAAATTAAACGGCCGTAAAAACTGAAAAGCATTTTTAATAATAATCATTTTTAACTAATATATTTGGAGTCGGTGCCTAATTAAAATTGCCAGCTAAGCTAAGCAAATACACGAACAAATATACGAAAACAATGCTCAATATATTTAGGCATCGACTCTAAATATACGTATATATTAGATATAAAGGTTAAATAAAAAATGTTTATTATTTTTTGCTTTTCAGTTTTTTCGGCCGTTAAATTTTTTTGTTAAAAGTTTTTTTTATTGACAATGCTTAAAAATATGTCAAATAAAATATATTAATTACATATTCTTCCTGGAATAAGAAAAATTGGATCTGTATATTTCATTGAAATCTTATAACACAAATATTAATAATAACATTATTCCAGTTTTATTTCTAGTCTGTTTAAAGGCATTATAATGTTAGTATTGTTATTTTTTACTTTCTATTCGGTTATAATTTTTACATTAGCGAACTACCAAGCATCCCTAATTATAATTTAAAATGTATATTTTCTGATTCACACCTTAGCTTATTTAAATATATTTTTACAGTTGTATCATTTTAAACTCACATTAAACGATATAATAAATAAAGCAACAACAAACGATGTGATATTCAGTCACTTTTGATTATAAACTTGCTTAGAATGTCAATAAATTATCCTCAAATTATATTATTATTGGTGAATTAACACTTATTATTCTTTGTTTTTTTTTTATAAATTATAGGATAGACTGGCAATCAGAACCGCTCACATACACATAATCTAGATGAATGAAGCATCCATTGTCGACCGTATAAATATTAAAGAGGGCATAGAGATTAGGGAGGGAAAACGAGTTATACCAAACCCAACAGTAATTATAGTGTTCGAAGGTCAGCATTTTTTTACATGGTTCCTCTCTTGAGTTTACGACTGCTGCCTTGACCACGTATTAAAACATGAACTTGAAAGATTTGGTACCAACCACATAAATGCTATCTACCAATTACACTCATAAATATATTGTGTACCCACATTATAATATTATGGACTTTGTGTCGTGAGCATCTATTAGAGGGCACTTTAAGGACCAAAGTACCCAAAAACAAATATTTTTATGGGATAAACATTAATTGTTTCGTTGCGAGATTTTGTTTTATCTTTTCTTTACATAACCATTGTCTCAAGAGGCGCGGATGCTTCACTAAATTTACACACTACCAAATATTTTTCCATTTTATTCCCAGTCCACGGATCACTTCAAAAAGAGATTCAACATTCAATCAAAAATAGAAAATCCTTAGGATTCATATCTCTTTTAGTTGTAATAGATTCAGATCTTTTAATTTATGTAAGTACATAATATATTTTGGACAAAAAAATAATTTTTAAAGATATAGAAATTAGACATTAGACATAACATTGTTAATGAAAATATTATGAAATGTGTTATTTAATGTATCTATTTATTTTTGTGCTCAATTTTTTTGTATTCCCTATTGTTATTTTACAGTTGCTTAGATATTGGGACAAGAAAAAATATTGTACGTAAAAATAAATAAACTGAATGTAAAAATTACTACCTTTGTTTTATTTATAGTACTTTATTTAAAATATTATCCTGCAATTCCCTATAAAGTATGTAGTATGTACGTTATTTATACATACAAACACACGAAGTATATGTGACAAGAAGTACAGCGCTTGAAGTAGTATAATATATAGCTTTTACGCGCGGCTCCGCCCGCGTGGAAAAGTTTTTCCGGGATAAAAAGTAGTCTATAGCACTCAAGAGTAATGCAGCTTCCTATTAGTGAAAGAATTTTCAAAATCGGTCCAGTAGTTCCTGAGATTAGCGCGTTCGAGCCGCGCGTAACGCTAGTTATTGTATAAAGGCGCGTGAATAGGCATACCAATAGAATAGGCATACCATAATATGACTGGCGTTTGCCACATTTGGCAGGCATTTTAAGGTTTAGTCAGGCTAGGCGTGCGGCCGGTGGTCTAACAGGCATTTTTGAAAAATTAAGTCCTCTGAAAAATGTAATTCTTCATCTTAATAAAAAAAAAAATTAATAATAAATATATATATAAAGCTGAAGAGTTTGTTTGTTTGTTTGAACGCGCTAATCTCAGGAACTACTGGACCGATTTCGTAAATTCTTTCACTAATAGGAAGCTACATTACTCCTGAGTGCTATAAGGCTACTTTTTATCCCGGAAAATCTTTTCCACGCGGGCGGAGCGGCGGGCAATGCTAGTAAATTATAAATGACTAAACTTTTGGTCGCGGCTCAGCCGCGTGAATTAGTTTTTCCGGGATAAAAAGTAGCTTAAGTTACTCGCTGATAATGTTTTTTGTTTTTTTTACTGCATTAAATGACGAGACGACCATGCCGTTCGCCTGATGGTAAGCGATACGACCACCCATAAACAGTAGCAACACCATCCAGCACCTTGACTTACAAAGTACTGTGTGGCATTCCACTGCGCTCGTCATCCTGAGACATAAGATGTTAAGTCTCATTATGTCCAGTAGTTATACTGGCTACAATGTCCTTCAAATCGAAACACAACAGTATATGCACACTGTTGCTTGGCGGTAGAAATAGACATTGCGGTGGTACCCACCCAGACGGCCTCTTACATAATGAGAGACCTACCACCAGTAGGTCTCTCATTATGTTCTAATGTGTTGGTGAAAGATTTTTTAAAACCTTTAAATTTGACTGCCTCGGTGGCGTAGTTGTATTACGGTACGACTGCAATGCTGAGGTCGCGGGTTCGATCCCCGGGTCGGGCAAAGTGATATTGGATTTTTCTATTCAGTATCAGCCCGGAGTCTGGGATTTGTGCCCGATATAGCGATAGGCTCACCCTCTATCACATCATGGGACGGAATACGCACGGCGAAAAGTGGATGCATTAGTTGCGCTTCTGCCTACCCCTTCAGGGATAAAAGGCGTGAGTGTATGTATGTATGTGTATGTAATTTTTAAAATCGGTCAAGTAGTTTTTGATTTTATTTGTTACAAAAAAACAAATCTTTCCTCTTTATAATACTAGTACAGATAACCCTTCGCATTAATAATATATGTATAAAGGACTGGACGTATTACACAGACAGGGTCATTTTGACAATGCGTTGAAACGCTAAAATGAAACCACATGCTTGTCTTCCTGAAAATAACTCTTTAAAATAAGTTAAATACGTGTAAGTTTCGAATAAAATAAGCATCATTAAAAAGTAATTTTGATGTTACACGCCCAAAAGCCACTTCTACCGAGTACTTACTTTAAGCGAATTCGTCGCATCGGCATACTTCAGCCAGAAATACACTTACGCACATACCAACCATATTCACACTAAACTAAAAAATGATACAAAATAAACAGAAAAGTAAAACTGTGATTTTTGTGAAAATATTTGTTATTTTTGCCACAATATTAGCCGAGGTAAATACGAGTTTGTGGTGTCATTTATTAACGCAATGCCAAAAAACCGACTTCAAAACCTCTACAAACCAAAAAAAATTGTAACTTTATAAACGTATATTTGGAGTCGATGCCTAATTTAATTATGGAATGGTGTAAACAATACAAGTCCTGGTGAACTCCAGGGTCTCCAGGTGAGTAGTAATTCCTACTCATGGAATTTTATTTTATTTTCCATGAATTATTTCGGTTTGAGATTAAAAGTTAAAACTACACAGTTTTCTAGCACGGATACAGAATCACGGAGTTACTGTTTTTCTTCAAAATATTTAAGCAAGTGGAAACTGGAAAGTACCTACCAACTTAAGTCATACTGGTCAAATCATACGAGCGCAGAGTCGAAGCGAATCGCAGCGCGTGCGGCGCGGCGTCTGTAATTTCGTTTATAGTGTACAAGTTTAAGAGTTTAGGATTTCGACTCTTCATGGTCTGGGTGAATCTAGTGGGTGCCGGCAGCGCCTATCTACCTACCTACTCACTAGGTTGACGACTGGCGACATGATGATGGACTTGTCCACGTGGAGTTTAGTAATTAGGTGTTGCTACTCGGAGTAATTTCCTTTTCGGTTACCGGCGCGGTGCGGCGTGGCAGTGGAAGGAATAATATTTTAATTCTTAGGCAGGATATCTTGCTCGCGTAATGCGTATGTTTGAGAGACGTATTAATATTATGTACGGGTATATTACTAGTAGGTGTGTGCGGGAGCGTCTCCCTTACTGTGTAGGTGCTACTTGTGATATATGTTACCGTACCCACAAATTTTCTTAGATTACCTCATCATCAGCCACAAGAGAGTACCTAGTGAGACCTAAATCATTCAATCAATCACCCCTATGTACAGCGCAAAATAGTTACTAACAGCGCGACGGAAAACCTAGGTAGGTAATATTGTAACATTATACATATACTTAAAAAAATAAATTTAAACAATATTTGGTGCTGGTACCTTTGTCTTATCTTGGTTCTAATGAATAATTATTAAAGACCGCGTCTACCTCTACCGAAAAGATTTTCTCGCGGCTCCACCAGCGTGATAAAGTTTTTCCGGGATAAATATTTTCCCGGGATAAAAAGTTGCATATAGCAGGAGAGGAGTAATGTAGGTTCCTATTAGCACACTAATAGTGAAAGAATTTTCAAAATCTGTTCAGTAGTTCCTACAAACCTATAACCTCACAAACTTTTCCTCTTATAATATTAGTATAGATTTCCTTTCACAAATCCGCCCTAATGTATTAGTTTTGAGATACGATACATACAATAACAAGCTGGCGAGTTCGCTTGTATTTTCTTCAAACATTATGCCCCGTCATGCAACTTATTTCTTGCTAAATGTACGTTGGGTTTGCCGTTTGAACAACGACGCGCGTCGCCGAGACTCGAGATTCGACACTAAACAGTGATGGGATATTCAAAAACAAAGTCGCCCGCCTCCTTTGTACGCAATAAACTCAAAAACTACCGAACAGATTTCGATCAAATTTGGTATGGCGATAGTTTGAGACCCCGGGAAGGTTTAAGGCTACTTTTATCCCGGGAAAAATATTGATAATAACTTTTATCCCTGAAACAACTTTTTGACGCGGGCAAAGCCGCTAACAAAAGCTATTACTTATTCAATAAATCTCTCATATGTGAGGTATGGTATATATCTCATAGGTATGTTTCTTTAATATGTAGGTATATTGTATATATGCTATTTTTATTTTCATGGTATTCTCAGAGTTTATTACACGTCTGTAAAACAGTGCCTTACGATAAAGCGTTAGCAAAAAACTAAGGAAAGTTTTGTAAAAAATAAAACAGGCGCGTTTGGGCAAACATGTTTTGGATATTGAAATAGAATGTTCGTCGAATCAAATTCAAATTAAGCTAAATCAAATTAGGCTGCATGACAGCGAATTTTTAGGCATTTCGAAAATAATTAAAAGTCCCAGCTTTTTCGTTTAAACTAGCGATTGGTAAATAGCGATTTCTGTCACCCAACGTAAGTGTGCTTGTGCTTTGATAACAATAAAATTGTATTGAAATTAAACTATTAAAGCGGATTTTATCGCGGTTTTTATTTAATTTTTTAATTTTTCTCCCGACGTTTCGAAGGCTTTGCAGCACTTCGTGGTCACGGGGCGGACCGTCCGACCGAATTAAAAAATTAAATAAAAAACCGCGATAAAATCCGTTATAATAGTTTAATTTCAATGTCTAACATTCGCGTAAACATAAGGAATAAAATTGTAGCCAACATATTATGTATCTATTTTATGTAGTGATTAGTATAATTTCTTAAAGCCTATGTTATTCCTCGTTTCTTTCCCTAGGTACTGTAGGTAGGTATACTACATTGTGACTGCCTTGGAGTCGGTGGCGTAGTCATGGTCCGATCATCCTAAAGGCAATTTAGGCAACTGCCTAGGGGCCCTTCGTCCCGAGAAAAACAATGAGAAAATTATATTTAAAGATTCGTACTTAATAGACCCGCTACCCGATGACAATATTATTGCCTTGTTTATCTTTTACATTATATTTCAATAACTTTTGGAACCTATTTTAAAGTATCAAAAAACATATATAGTTTATTCATCATCATCATCATCATCAGCCACATGACGTCCACTGCTGAACATAGGCCTCCCCCAGAGATTTCCAGACGGACCTGTCAAAAGCGGCCTGCATCCAGCGTGTTCCTGCGACCTTAATACCAGAAGAATTCCTTTAGGAAGACAGGAATGGGAAAAAAGGGCCCAAAGGAGGAGGAGGCCTGGAGGCCTCAACATTCTAATCGTATCGCGTTCGCGACACGAGTACTACTACCGCGCTGAGAATGAAAATTACACAGTCGCGGCTCGGAGTCACGAAGTTGGCGGTATGATACCCCCGAGCCTCGGAAAGCACGCAACGCCGTGGAAACTGCTCCTGATATCTTCGGTCATGTCAGATTGCCGTCTCATCGGACTATGAGAGTGAAGGAACAGACAGTAACTACAACTATGTATTGCGCACACGCTTGTACACTATAATATCTCCTGCGTACCTGGATTAATGGATTTGGTTAATCCTAAGATCTAGATCCAGTTTTGTTACGATCATATCATGTCATCGTGTGGCATTAATAAAAACATAGTTAAATGACGTCAGAAACCAACAGAAACAAACAGCCTAATAAATTATTCCAAGTGTTTACGGTGGTCGCCTGGAGTAGCTAATATAATTTAGCCTAATTGATATACAAGGTGTTTTGACGCAGATTCTTAAATTCTTACTTTTCCATAGAGAGAATCGAAATATTACAGTATTTCGTTTTTTTATGCCCTGTTACAACAACATATTATTTAATATTCTTCAGACCAGGATAACTTGCTGCAATTTCAATCACCGAAGAGAAAAGCGCAGTTAGGAATGTTTTCCAAATCGACTACTTAGATCACAGTGTTTTGTATTATTAAACCATATTACCAGCTGACAATAGAAACGTGGGAATGCATAACAATCACCTATTACTGTAAGCTTCCCATTATGTGAGGTATCTCGGAGCCAGGGCGACCAGCTTTTTCATACTATTAACTCAAATCATAATATCAGATACTTTTATTTTTTTTACACTGGCACGGTATATTGCTATTTTTGACCTGCTCGTATGCACCTATAGTACAGACTAGCAAATTTAATAATATTATCAGATTACCCCTAATATTAAGAAGTGGCCATAGGACAGCCACGAGAAGCCGCACAATTTTACAATATACTGGAACCTTACTAATAATAACGTCATGCTAGTTCCGTAATTGAAAAAACGAATTCTTCGAGAACTTTCTTATCTGGAGGATTAAGAACTTGTCATTTACACATTAATTCTCCGACTACAAAATTATTAAGAAAAAAGTGACTGAAAACTGATAAGAAACTCTAAGGCACAGCCAAATAATTGTTCTCGTAATGTCGTATATAGGGAAAAGTAGATGCTTAGTCTTAAATTGTTTACGTGCAAAAGTGTTTGCCGAATATTCATTACTTTGCGTTTTCAACGAAATGAAATTTACTCCGTAAGTGGCGTGCACTTACAGCTTAAAAATTAGATTTCTCCGCATTGGCGACCATAAATCGACCACTATTCACTGCTCCTTGCGAATGAAGGTTTTAGTGTGGCTGTATTTTAAATCAAGTTTTTTTTTATAGAATTCCTGGAAGGCGTGCTGTTTCTTTTTGTCATATTTCATTCATTATTTTAAGTAAAATGTCTATAGATTCTTTTGATAATAAGAAGCAGGCAAAATTAATAACTGGTAGAAGGACTGTGGATATGTTTATACCCAATCAGATTTAATCCATGTACTAATACCATAAAATCCTCGCGGCTGCTTTCGCACAGTCGCGTTCCAAATGTTAAAAAAAAAAACAGAAATCGTCATCGAGTAAAACAGGCCGGCATAATATTGGTAACAGGCATTTCTCAATCCTCATAAATCAACAATATGGTTTGTTTAATACGCATGCTCACGCCTTTTATCCCCGAAGGGTAGGCAGAGGCGCAACTAGTGCACCCACTCCTCGCCAAGCGTATTCCGTCCCATGGTGTGATAGGGGGCGAGTTTGTTTAATGTATTTACCATTAGTTAGAACACTGTGCAGTGTCAGGAATTACGATAAACCACACTTCCGTAAAATATGGTTAGTTCCGTAGATATCGAACATCGTCATAAATGTAAACTGTACCCCCCACACTTTCAATTATAGTTTCCACTTTCCAATAACAAAGAAATGCAATTTACGAAATAGAAAATGTACGTTGTTTTCGACCACTGTTTATAGCGCCTTAGCAATAAAACCTAACGCCAAGTAAATTGACTCGGATTCAGCTGATCTTTATTTTTCCAACTTCCAGTTTGCAAATGAAGTTAGGCCACCTATAAATCTTGGGGGGATTAGGGTCGTCAGCATATTTACATAGCCTGAATAGAATTTTATTTTTCTAGATAGCATTGTTTATCAAAACTGCAGTTGAGAGTAAAAATAGAATTTTTCAAAACAATTTTTTTGTTGTTGCAGAAGAAACTAATAATCAGACACAAAAAACATAAACACATCACGCCTTTATCTGCGAACATATAGGCAGAGACGCAACTAGAGCACCCACTTTACGCCAATTAGTATGTTCCGTCCCATTATGTGATAGGCAGCGAGCCTAACGCCACATGGGGCACAAATTCCAGACTCCGGGCTGACATTCAGCAGAAATACCGAATATCACTTTGCCCGACCTGGGATTCGAACGCGGGAGCTCAGAGTATTGGTCGTACCGCGCGTTCAATACCAATACGCCACCACGACAGTCTAAAATGCACAACATGAAAGAAATCGTTGATGTGTTACATGCTATATAGGCTCCTCTTAAAGGTCTATTATATAACGCATAAATTCTATTACCCAGAAAAATCATGAGGGTATCAAATCGAAAAACACCATTTTAACGGTAACATCAGTCCTCACGAGTCACGTGTCATGGTCTAGATGCTAATGTAGATTAGCATCTGATTAATTTAGTGTAGACTAAGTTAGTAAACGATGACGAAAGTAGGAGACATTTGATTTTTATACCAAAAAAAGATTAGGCGTCGCGTCGTGTAGACGTTGATAAATTATTGTTGTTATTGTTAGTTTTGTTAGCCAACTGTTAGTTTCATAATAAGCCAACTAACAGTTGGCTAAAAACACTACAGTGTTTTTAACCGACTTGAAGAAACGGATAACGTTCTCTATTGGTAGTGTATTTTCAGCACCAAGTTGACAGCCTCCGCGCTTTTTAACCGACTTCCAAAAGGAGGAGGTTATCAATTCGTGTGTTTGTATTTTTTTTTATCTACATATACATACATATACACTCACGCCTTTAATCCCCGAAGGGGTAGGCAGAGGCGCAACTAGTGCACCCACTTTTCGCCGTTATTCCGTCCCATGATGTGATAGGGGGCGAGCCTATCGCCATATCGGGCACAAATTCCAGACTCCGGGCTGACACTGAATTTTGAAAAACCCAATATCACTGCCCGACCCGGGAATCGAACCCAAGACCTCAGCATTGCAGTCATACCGTAATACAACTACGCCACCGAGGCAGTCGAGGTATTTTTTTTTTATCTATAGTAATTTTATTTATAAGATGGATAACTGTAATAGCCCTAATATACAAGTCGCTACGAGACGAGATGTTACTTACCTGATGGAAAGCACAACTAATCATAAATATAGGGAAACAAATATCAAAACCCTTTTAATTATAAATTAGTGCATTCATCTGCGCTTGGCACCTCTCGTGCTTTCAAATTTCATAATGTCTAGTAATTCTTGTGGTTCCAATTTTTTTATAATCGAAACACAATAGTGCTTGCACATTGCTGTATCGACAATAAAACAAGATATTGCAGTTAATAATGATACCACGTTGAACTCTTGAAAAATCAAAAATTGCCCTAGTGATGGGAGCAAAACAGCGACCGTGTCTCAGGAATTCGTTCCATACCTTATCTCAATTTGAGCAAACAATTCGTAAAAGTATACAAGGAAATAATTTTAAATTTTGGCAACTTTATTACGTAAACAGTCATATTATGCCTCTTAACATAATTTTAACTTCAAGTATTTATAAGCAATAAACAAGATAATAATCCGTATGACCTTCAGCTGTGATAAACAAGATTTTTATATTTTTACTAAGAGGCACGGTAGTGACAGGACCCTGAATGTCTTTGTTATTTCCTTACAAGTTACGACTCGTATACTTCTAGCCAATTTGTATTTAACTGCACTCATTTCATCTCAAGGTCCTCGATATGGTTTATTTCACGGTTTCCCCTCCAAATAATATTATCAGATTACGCGTCTCGCTTTTATGGCATCCTCAGAGTTTTATCCCCTCGATTTACGCATTAAACTGATACAATACTTCACTCACTTGGACGTGATATATTTCATTAACTTCATTTTGATTTCTTTCAATGATCTCTAAAATAGGGAGTCTGTGCGGGTGAATCCTTGGATAGGATAATATATCACTCTATTTGTTTCTGATGCCAAAATGTAATGAGTAAGCACTCTTGAGATGAAGGACACAACAGATTTGATTCACCATCATTTTTATGTAACTACATAAATACCGCGTGCGAATTGCACCTTAAAACATGTACGGCCATTACAAAATACGGCGCCAAAAACCTGGTCGTCACGCCGTTAGGTAGCCGAATGCAGATGGAATATTATAAGAGTTCATATCTAATCAGTGGCGTCTGGAAGTATAAAAAAATCTTCACTCCCTTCTGTTACTTCTAATATCATCTTCTTCCCGTTTATCATAATGTAATTTATCGTATTTTCAGAATATTTAATGATTTTTGTAGTTGTGAGACATTGTGAGATATATACACAGTCATAAACCCGTCTTAAATATTAACCGATACCCGACCCGTTGTTTCCATTGAACCTGTTGGCTCTCAGTCATGCTTTGCATTTGTTACTGTTCCTGTTTTTCCACAAATGTTAAAACACGCTCTAATAACGTTCTTGCTTCTAAAATCGCCAATTACTAAGTGTTTATAGAGAGATAGCGTGTTTTTACGTATACATTTATTATTGACGTTTAGGTTTTTTGCTACTATTCTTCAAACACGTATGCAACAGCTGCTCAAACTCTTCCAAGTGAAGACCCACAACGTCTGTTTCCTAAGCAATAATTGTCCAAAAGGAATCCAAACGACCGTGAAACAGTCAGGCCGCTTGCTGAACGCTTTTTAGGTCACTGGTGCAAGGACAGTGCACCGAGGTATAGGCTTTATTCGTACTGTTTTATTTGCTGAGGATTTCCAGGGTTGAGCATTATCAGGTAATCTGTTAGGAAAATAAGGTTAGACCGACAGATAAACAATTGAAATCGTACCGCAACAATTAATTAAATAATTTGCGGTAAATTTGTCGTCAAATTAAGTTCCTTAATTACATTACATTATTTTTCAAATTAATTATCTAATTCCAAATTCAAATCTATGAACACTAAAAAAATCATTCTAATTGAAATCTATGAAATTAAAATCTATTGATTACAAATGAAAAGACAATTATATTTTAATATTGCGTTTGGGATATAGAAATACTTTAATTTGTGCAGCCATTTCAATAATCAATTGTGTAGTCTTGAAATCATGTTCAAATAACAAATTGAATCATAAGCGTCAAGCTGTCTGACTAGTCTCTGCATTTTATCCACTATTTACATTTTCCGATCTTTCGAGTAATATAAATTATTTTCTAACAGTACTATCGCGTGGCAAAATTTCAGTAATTCGTGAAATGGTTGCAGAGCTTAAATGAACAAACTTTCAGATTTTAATGTGTCCTAAAGTAGTTGATAGCAGAGAAGTTTTTTTAGTAGCAATCCCTTCGTACAATGTTTGTGCCAATTTTCTGGCAATATCCCGCTCGAAAATGCCTATATGCAGCACAGCATTAACGAAATTCTATCAAATTAGTATAAAGGAAATATGTCGTTAATTCCGTATCATATGTGTTGAGTAGTTTCTTCACGGTATTAAGTTATAAAAGCAACAATAGGTGCAACCTTCACGCCTAGCCGTAAATCGTGCACAATTGACCGCCTCCTGATGCAGCCGGCGCTGAGCGGCGCTGCCCCAATACTAGGGTAGGTCAGGGACTGTCGCCTCATTATTAACCGTTTAACCAATTAAATAACGTCTATCTATTTTGAATTGGGTTTAGACTTCATATTTGGTTATTTTTGGATTTCTATTTACTAAACATGACCTGTATGCTTGTTTAGTAAAAAGTTTCACTTTTTTTTTTTTATTAGAATGACAATAATAAAACACACACAAACTCGCCCGTATTATCCCCGAAGGTGCGCAATTAGTGCACCCACTTTTCGCCGTCTGTATTCCGTCCCATGACGTGATAGCCAAGCCTATCGCCATATCGAGCACAAATTCCAGACTCTGGGCTAATACCGAGTAGAAAAACACAACATCACTTTACTCGACCCGGGGATCGAACCGGACCTCAGCAGTGCATTCGTACCGTAATACAACTACGCGGCCCAGGAAACAATACAAAATAACAAAAAAAACATTGTTTATTGATTATGCTGTATAATTGGAACTGCATGTTTTATAATTACTTAAATAACACAATTTAATTAATTACACAGTGCAATGACTGCCTCGGTGACGTAGTTGTATTACGGTACGACTGCAAGGCTGAGGTCTCGGGTTCGATTCCCGGGTCGGGCAAAGTGATATTGGATTTTTCTATTCAGTATCAGCCCGGAGTCTTTTTTTTTTTTTTTTTTTTTTTTTTTTCGCGGAGAAAGTGACTTATTACTACCGCCCAGCCTTCAAGGGGGGCGACTGAGCGGTTATGTTGGGTTCACCGTGCCTTACGACCCGGCGTTGAGCCGCCCGGAGAGATGTAACCATCGGGCGACCGCCGGGCCGAGTCCCTAACCTATGTACAACGCACGGCATACCAACCAAAACTCCGCGGTGGCCATCTTCGGCGCATTAGGGACGGCTGTGGGCTTCCTCTGACGGAAGTGTCTAAGTTGTCGTCCGCAGCCGCCCCTGCGCGGTGCCGCCTAGTGCGGCCCGTCTCCTGTTTGGGGGGGGGCTCAGAAGCCCCCGCACACCGAAGGACGCTCTCAGCGTCAACGGCAACGTGAGGCCTACCAGCCACGCTGCCGTCCATCACAGGGATCGCAACAATGTGCTACACAAAATTAAAGACGGACAGCCCCCTGCCGCCCGCCTGCGACCCCCGGTGGCCCCTATTAGTCGCCTTTTACGACAGGCAGGGGATACCGTGGTGGAATTCTCCAAACGCCCCCAATCCACAGGGCGGAAGACGCCGGTCAGTCGTCCACCCGGCGCCTCCTACGTCTTGTCTGGCGGCGGGAGGGATCTCCGCGCCTCCGATCCCTCTCGGCACTCTCCTTCCGCGAGAGGACCACCTCACAGAAGTGTGCCACCGCACGCCAGGACCTCCGGCTGTCGACCATGGAAGCGACCACAGCCGGCAGCGAGAGGTCTCCTCCGACGACTGCTCTGAGAGCGCTGCGCTCCTCATCCCAGGCTGGGCAGAACTCTAACGTATGCTGGGCCGTATCCAGCGGGCAGTTGTCACAGTGGTGACACACGGCCGACACCTCCTTCCTCACTACCCGCCACAGGTACTCACCGAAGCAGCCATGCCCGGCGAGCACCTGCGTCAGGCGAAACGTTGCCGCACCGTGGCGCCTGTCCAGCCATTCGGCAAAGACAGGACGCACTGCCGCGACGACCCTGAGCCCCGCTGACGGGGCCTCCAGCCTGAGACGCCACTCCTCCACGGCGGCTCGCCGTAGGGAGGCCCTCATGGCCTCCACCTCCTTCAGGGCCGGATGTTGCCCGCGACTGGACGCCTCCTCCCGCCAATGAAAGACATCGGAGAGGGATTTGGCGTCCAGATCCCAGGGCAGAAATCCGGCCAACAAACAAGCCGCCTCGAAAGAGACCGTGCGGTACGCCCTGATCGCCCGCTGCGCCAAAGCTCTCTGCGGAGTGCGCAGGAGGGCGACGCAGGGGCGGTTCAGGGAGTCAGCCCAAACGGGGCTGCCATAGAGGGCCATGGACCGCACGACTCCGTGATATAATCTCCGGCAAGGGATGCCAGGACCTTCCAGGTTGGGCAGCAGGCTGGAAAGAGCGCCCGCTGCCCGAGACAGTTTCGTCCCCAGTTTCTTGAAATGGGCGCGGAATTTCCATCGGCTATCTAAGACTAAGCCTAGATATTTCATATCTTTGCCGATGGGAATCCGCACCCCCTATCAGCCCGGAGTCTGGAATTTGTGCCCGATATGGCGATAGGCTCGCCCCCTATCACATCATGGGACGGAATACGCTTGGCGAAAAGTGGGTGCACTAGTTGCGCCTCTGCCTACCCCTTCGGGGATAAAAGGCGTGAGCATGCGTTAATTACACTATAATAAAATAAAAATACTTTGAATCAAATAACATTCACAATGCGTATAAGCCGATAATCCAAATAATTGCATTATCGTAAAAACCGTAATTCATCGTCAAAAATTAAATTAAGAACACATTAACCAAATTTGAAATTATCTTTTTGAAAAATATAAACAACCGTTTGAAAGAAGACAGGTGTGCAGTGCGCCGCGGTGCCGGGAACTGGCCTTGGCCGGCATGTGACCCAAAATCGCTAGTTCAAGGCCGACGGCCAGATGCGACGCTCCTGTTGCATGCATCGATACTCTTTTTTAGGGATATGGCTTACATGGGGATACTAGTTGAAACTGTACTGTAGTGCACTGTTGAAAAGTTGTTTTTGGACTTCGAGGTTAAGATCGGTATTATAGTCCTATTAGACTCCAATGAGATATGTTGCATCTTTCAACGGTCACCGGAAATATACTATCAATTATAATTCGTGTCATATATTGTTCTTTCCATGCAAATCCACTACAGTTTGAAGTGATAGCGATATATTATTTGCGTGGATTCACTACTGTAGTTTGGATGTTCGATTGTCTCTTGTAATTCCTGGCAGTCAATACTCTGGACTCACGAGTCACGACACAATACTTGCATGTCGCTGGCTAGTTCCTTGTGTGTTTTGGACAAGCTTGATTTACTTTGTTGCATTAGAAAGGTATTCACTAAAATCAACGTTTTTGAATCACATGATTTAAATCATTGATTAAAATCAGGTGATTTATATTATTATCTCAACCCTATTTTTGGTTGTACAGTATGTATAGACTCCATTTAAACACAAATATTGTAATCGTTTTAAATGATTATATTCATAACTTTTTCGTTTCTTCTTCTAAGTTTTTTGTAGAATCCGACTAATCAGAGCTGGTAATTGGCTTACATCATACATGCATGTTGTTCTGTCTGTTGTTCTGACAATAAGTGTTTAACTTGATACGTGAGTGACCAGACCTGATGTATGCTCAAAACCTTGTTACAAAAATAATTACCTTAATATAGCAGACGGGTATGTTGATGTTATTGAAATTGAAACTGCTTTACGCAAATTTCAAGTATATATTGTGGCGAATGGTGGGTAATATCATGTTGTAACGGAAGTCCGAAGGTTACGTCAAGTCACGGGATGGTAAAACACAGATGTGAGCGACAATCAACTTTATTGATGAGAAGAACAGTTTGTTATTAGTCGCGTCCCAAAAGCAGTCCCACGCAGTGGAAGCTGATCCGGAAGCACGATATTTTGGGTTATAACAAAAAACGGCAACTTCAAGGTAAAGTCCGGCGAGTGTCTCCGTTAGGAAAGCGCACGCTGAAGCTTTAAGGTGGAAGAGCCGTGAACTAAACTACTCCGAGTCTCCAGTCTAGTGTCTGTTATCTCACTGTTGAAATGACATCGATGCCTTCTTATATTATCACAGTGGAGTAAACCATAGCGCGATGCAATTCTATTGTGGCGCCATCTATTGGTAGCTTGGGATAAACTTGGCTATAAAACCAATAAAGGTGGCGCTGCTTGTTGTGTTTGTTACAGTCTCCCCCTCAGTTTCTGAAGGCGTCCCGACGAGGAAACTGAATAAGAGTTGTTTTCTTTTATTTGTTCTTTCGGGGGCGTCATCTCTGTCGTAGAGGATAAGAGACGACTTGCATATTCCACCGGGTGTTCGTCTTCACCCTCCCCCTAGACTAGAACAGCTTCTAAGGCGTAGCCACTTGCGTCTGTCTTAATGATAAACGGCTTTGCTTCGTCGGCTTGCTGCAGGATCGAAGCCGTAGTGAAACGTCGTGTAAGCTCATCATAAGCCTCTTGCTGTGTTTCTGTGTACTGTATCCAAGGTCCATTTGGAATTTTCACGTTGATTGACGACACACGTCCCGATCGTGTGACGTAATACCTTGGGCTTGGGGTTTTAATTTTGCTACAACACATAATGCCCAATGGATATTTTATTTATTTTATTTTATTTATTTATTTATTAAGGATTGCCAACAAAATTTACAATAACACAAATATAATTAAAATAGTAGTTAAATAAAAATAATATGTACTAATTGCAATTCCGATTACAGGCAACCACAACATACTCCAGAAAAGATAAATTTGAAAAATACAAAAAAAAACTAAATAAAACTACACAATCAATTGAATAACAAAAGAATGAGTTATAGTTCCAATTAAATTAAAAATACAAATTAGTAATTACTTTTATCAGAATACTATAGGTCTTTAACATTCTCAGATATAATTTTTTTGAATAAACATAGAGAATTACCATAAATGTCGACATCATTTACCTTTAAGGAAAGTTGATTATAGTAAGCAGACAGACGTGGGATGGGAGAGTGTTTACCTACATTGGTTCGACAACGGCGAACGTGAAGTATGGGACGTGGTCTACGGGGAGGGCGTGAAGGAACACTTAGTTTAAACTTAGATAATAAATTGGAACAGTCGTATTTATTGTTTAACAATTTATGTAAGTGTAACATGCTTAGCATATCTCTTCTAGCACTGAGTGATTTAATATTAAGATGTTTTAGCCTATCTTGGTAAGTCGTTACATTATTAGGGATATACCCACGATAAAATAAATGTTTAAGAAACTTTTTCTGCACGCCTTCGATTCTCTTGATATGAATTTTATAACTAGGTGACCAAACAGCACAACAATACTCCAATTTAGTTCTTACATAGCAATTGTAGAGTAGTATCGCTGTAGAGACCTTTTTGAATTCTTTACTACATCGAAGTACAAATCCGAGTGATTTGTTAGCTGCGTTTAGAATTTCGTCAATATGGTTTGTAAATTTTAATTTAGTGTCTACGTAAACTCCTAAGTCCCGAATACAAGGCACTTCCTTTAATATACTGCATCCAATATTGTATTTAGTCTGGATTAGATTATGTTTTAATGAGAATTTTATATGGTAGCATTTAGAGGCATTTAAGAACATATTATTAACACGACACCACTCAACAAGTTGATCCAAATCTGATTGTAACAGATAAGAGTCTTCTACATTTTTTATCTCTCGCATTAACTTTAAGTCATCTGCAAATAAGTGGAATTGAGAATATTTAAATAAATTAGTAATATCATTGACATAAACATTGAAGAAAAGTGGACCTAGGTTGGAACCTTGAGGTACACCGGATGACGCTACAAAAGATTTAGATGTGCAGCCATCTATGACTACTACAGAGGTTCTATTTTCCAAGTAGGATTCACACCAGCCTAGCAATGTACCATTAACACCAAAATTGCTCAGTTTTTTGATATTGATTTTTAACGTCCAATTTGTTTGGAAGACCAACGCAGTGAAGTGCACAGCGGTGCTTTGTAATTCAAAGTTCGCGTTTACAATCTTGTTGTATAAAGTATAAATGATATTGAGGCAAAACATAATATTCAGGTAAAAACAAATAAAGCTATGCAATAAACAAATTATAAATATTATAAAATAAGTTCGTAACTAAGAATGATCGTCACTTTATACGACTAAATCATAGAACCAATGTATTTATAGGAAAGTTATAAAGGTGGGAAAAATCCGGGAGAAGGAAATACGCTTTATCTTGTAAATAAATGCTATAATAAACATCTAACAATACATTAAATTTTATCATGATTCCAATTAAGTTATGATATGTAAATAAGAACCATTCGGAATGCAGTCGGCTTCCATTCGAAATATTGCTTATCTACCTTCAGCTTCATTTCAATTAAAGCTCCCGTGTAGACAAGTTAAGCATTATATGTGGAATTGATTTTCAATCTCATTCGATTATTGAACCGGCTTTCATTGTGAAGTTTCAACAGACACCCCTCAATTGTGTAAAGGTTTAACTCTATTTCTATTCTGGTCACTGGTTTTCATCAATTAGTATCAAAACAAAGGTATAATTAAGTTTTATTCTAGTTTATTTTTATTGATACGTCATAAAATTAGCAGTAATGTGGTAAGGTTTTGAGGCAAGTCATCAGGTCTAGAAATCAATTTGTATTCGTTCTTTGATTATTTAAATCGCAAAGGTTTGGAATAGATGATTAAGAATCAAAACTAACTGTACTGGTTTTAGCTACGCTAATATAATATAAGATCTATCGAGCTAACTATCAATATTTTAACTACAAATATATCTATATAACGTTTTATGATCTCTAAAATCGAATGCAAAATACTAAATAAATTTAATAAGTAAGGTAAACTTAACTCCAAAATGCACCAAAACATTACCGCCAGCGCAAAGGACAAAGCCTAATGATACGATTTGACCTAGTTTCGGTGCAACCCGAAAGCAGTTCAAGGTGCACGCTGCAACCGCCCGTGTCACAGTCAATCGATACGGGATTTACCGGCCGCCGCCCCCCGTTCCCTAATGCCATGGGTAAACGGGAGAGTCTGAATTTTAAGGACTTAGGCCTCTTTCAGAATATTCACAGGCTCTTTGAGCTTGACGTAGAGTTGCTTGTAAAAGGAGAGGTCGCGTGTTCTATTCTACTTAGAGACAAGTTTTGTGTAGATATTTGTATGAAATCTGAGTGGGATGAGAAGATTCCAAAAGTCCTAATACAACTGAAAACTCTTTTTAGTTTGAAATCATGAGTTATAGTAGGGGAGGCGACGATGCTAAATGTGGATTTAAGCGAGCGTCGTTGGGACCTATTAGATTTTGAAGATTAGATGGTAGGAAGAAACAAAGGTTATATGATGTACATCCCTCCAACGGTGGTGGGAGCATCTACAGATTTTCAAAATTAAAAAAAAAACAGTGACATGGAAATACTTAAGCGCGTCAGATATTGATAGTGTATATGTCCCATGTGTCTCTGATACCGGAGGTATGATAATCTGCCGATTTGCGTGGTGGGGGTGGCCACACGGAAGGTTAGAAAATTAAGAAAATAAAAATTACTCGAGCGCGTCAGATATTCTTGAGGGATGTTAAGTGAATCCGAAAGAACCCCCCATTCAAAAGACTGACGATTCAGACGTGACGCAAGCTTTTGGTGGCCTTCTGAAAATGTATAAAAAAAACACTATATTGAAATACTCGAGCGCGTTAGATTATTATACAGATAGTTCAACTTGCTGTCCCAGGTCATGCTGATCCATAATCTCACGATTATTTGGAAGAGTTTTCTAAATCTGACGGTTTAGAAAAAAATCGAGATTTTTTATACACAGAAGAATTAAATACCTGTATAAAGATATGCAGTCAATGATTCGTGCTTTATTACAGCTGCAAGGACTAAACTTTATTGACGACTAGCTTTTGCCCACGGCTTCGCCCGCACGAAAGAGATTTTTTTGGATAAAAGTCCCGCTATACGTTTCCCGGGATAAAAAGTAGCCTAAACCTTCCCAGGGTCTCGAACTATCTCCATACCAAATTTTATCGAAATCGGTTCGGTAGTTTTTGAGTTTATCGCGTATAAACTTTGCCACCCCTTTTTAACCCCGTTAGGGGATGAATTTCACAAAAATACGAAACACGTCTTCCATCTATTCTGTTAAAAAAGGTTTATGCAAAATTTTAAGTAAATTGGACCAAGGAATCACGTTATCCCATACAACCTTTGTCCCCCCCCCCTCTTTTTCACCCCCTTAGGGGTAGAATTTTGGAAAATCCTTTCTTATCTGATGCCTACGTCATACAAAGTACATACCCATCAAGTTTCAGGTCTTTACGATACGCAGTTTAGGCTGTGCGTTGATCCGTCACTCAGTCATTCAGGACAAAGCATTTTATATGTATAGATTTGTGTTACTTCGGCTTGTGCAAATCGGCAGATTATCCCGTTATCCTCGAATTATTTCCTTCAAAATAAAAAAAAATCGACCGCGCTTGAGAATGTCACGGTGTCCCTCCCACTCCCTTACGTCAAGCTAAAAACGTCAGATTAGTGAAATGAACACTTTTCAGCATTCAATTACCCCACCTTACCTTAATCTGACGCGCTCGAGTACTTCTGATAATCGATTTTTTTTACTATCCTGATCGGTTGCCCTAGACACACGATCATATATAGAAGGCTTATACTTGGTGGAGGTACTCAACAGGGTCCAAGGTATCCCTTATGTTAATCTGCTGCGCTCGAGTAATTCCCAAAATCGTCCCCTCTTGGGCTCCCCTACTATAACGATTATGTGACTATCGGTAGGTATTCAAAATGTTTGTGTTGGTAGCTGTAATATTACGGCCTTATTCATAAAACAAATCGAACGAATTTTGAATTGAGTTTGAAGGAAGAAGATAAATCATTCTGCCTATAACTAAAATAGGCTTATAAACTGTTTATGAATAAGGTCATTAGTCTATATAAAATCTAGCTGTTGCTCGCGGCATCGCCCGCGTGAAAGGCCTTTCCCGTTTGAAATGTCCCTAAGCCTCAGTACGATGCCAGCGCCATCTACAAAAAAAAACATCCATTATTTCCCATGGCAGTAAATTACCAGGATAAAAAACTGCCTATGTGTCAATCCAGGACATGCTCTACCCGTGTGCCAATTTCATCCAAATCCGTTTCGTTGTTTCTGCATTTACTTCTAACAAACATAAAAAAAAATCACAAACTTTCGTATTTATGATAATTAATATTAATAACGCGTTTATAAACCTATGGCTTAACTTAATCGGTATTATCTTTCGACTTTTCACACGTAAGAACTCTCATAGACTACTGTTACTAGTGACGGGCTAAATATTGAAATAGGAATGACATGACAAACTACAAATAATTTTGTATGAACTAATGCTTCTTTCCAACGCTTTAAAACACACGAAACAAAATTATGAACTTGGCGGCATCTCACGGAATTAGTCTCGTCCTGTTTTTCGGCAGTTCATTGTAATTTGTGTTTACATATTTCGGGTGGACGACCGAAGCTTCCTCTTGATCACACTGGGCTTTCAACGCGGGTTCATTGTTATTGATACTGCGTGTTATTACTTATTGTCTTTTATTTATATAAGGACTGTATTATTTACTACCGCTCCGTTACATATTTCTCAATTTTTTATAGCCCCTTTACTATAGTTTCTGTTAAGTGAAACCTGCATCACATTGGTGCATAATATGTTTTAAGAAATTTATTGTGTCTACTGTTTTATTTTGTGTAGATTTTTAAATGATTGAATACTAGGCTTTAAGGACCCCTCTTGGGGTAAGATAAGTGCAGGTGTACAAAAAAAGGTAACTAATCATCGTGCGAGGGCGGCGGCACGTTTAGTAAGACGTTCATCAAACTCAACAAAGTCAGTGCCCTATTCAAAGTTTAAATACATAACAATGCCATGAACTGATATCCCTAATTAGATGTAAATTCGGAGGAAATTAATTTATATTGCTCTTTATCTTTGTTATATTGCTCTTAAATTATTAATTTAATAAATTCTCGCATGGATGTTTTGTATTTATCAAAGGGCCGCCATGTTGGTCTAGTGGTAGAGAGTGGATGAAAAACCAGTAGGGTAATGTCTTCGATTATCAGGCATGATCTAACGCTCGTCTAGCTCATACAACAGAAAGAAACTACATCAAATGCAGGTAAACTTGTTTAGCCTATCACTTCTAGTAATTACAATAATTATTATGTTAGCGTCCATAAGAAATGTATTTTCAAAAATTATCAAAGAGTAAAATTGTTATACTTCTAGAACCTATACTGAGCCACTTAATCTGTGCATTCTATCTGTCAGTCATGTTGATTTTATGTGAATTATACTTAGATATTGGGTTTTTCTCTTCAGTATCAGCCCGGAGTCTGGAATTTGTGCTCGATATGGCGATAGGCTCGCCGAAGGGCGTGAATGTGTGTGTGTGTTATACGTAGATAAAACAAAAGAAATATACCAAAGCACTCATTGATGGTCATAAGCAACCCAAACAAGAAAACAATTTCCATTAAATACAGCACCGTACATTAAACAACTTCGTATTACTGAAAATTGCTTTTAAACTTTTCGTTATCTTTTTTCAAACAAATTGGCTTAAATATGAAACGGTAATTGAAAAGCGATGTGCGATTTGTGTCCTCGAACGACGTTGGAGTGTGGTCCTAGTGACGAAAGAATTGCGTTCACCTTGTTTTTGAAATGTAACTTCTTTATCGACGTACGGGAGAAAACTATGTTAAAAAAATCGTCACATTTTCTGTCACTTTGGACCGTCACGGCGCCGTCTTCTAGGGTCATTATTTCGAAAAGAATCTTGACACGTCACACGAATCGCGATGTAGTAATTAGGTGAAACTGTACAGAGCCATCTATTGTCGACAAGCGTAAACAGTTGAAATATTATGGTTTGCAACACTTATTGATATTTATTGAAATAAATAGTGAAAGCGAGAGATTATTTATTTAATGTTTTGAAAAATTGTGATTTTGGTATTATTTTTATGTTAACCTCACTTTTGATTGTAAGTATTAGTAAATGTATATTAATTTATTGAAATTAACCATCATTTAAAAATATGACTGTAAATTTAGCAGACAATAATATTTAAATAAATAAACAAATAATAATGATAATTTGACGGTATTAATGGAATACAGTAATTATTATAAGAACCGTGAAAAAATTAATTGATTGAAAAAGTTTCACTTCATACGTGTGTACATTACCTAATACACACATACACTTTTTTTTATATAAAATGAAAATGAAGTCACTCGCTTGATAGTAAGCGTCACGATTCACAACTGCCCATAAACATAAACAATACTACCCAAAACTGTTATAAGAAATACGAGCACGTTTGTCACCTGAAGTTAAAAAACTGTTTGTCAGATATTTTTTTTATGGCATTGAATGACGAGTCGAGCATGCCGTTCGCCTGATGGTAAGCGATACGACCGCCCATAAACAGTAGTAACACCATATAGCACCTTGAGTTACAAAGTACTGTGTGGCATTACACTGCGCTCCTCATCCTGAGACATAAGATGTTAAGTCTCATTATGTCCAGTAGTCACACTGGCTACAATGTCCTTCAAACCGAAACACAACAGTGCATGCACACTGCTGCTTGGCGGTAGAAATAGATATTGCGGTGGTACCCACCCAGACGGACTCTTACATATGATAGACCTACCACCAGTACAACCACATATTATATAACCACATTATCAGAAGAATCATGGATACTATGGTGTTCTTAAAGGAAATGTATGTAGATGAGGAAGGAGTGGGCTGTCAGTTTTCTGGATATCTCACCCACTGCAGCCACTTTATATTATTTATTTGTGAGACAGTCATATTACTCCCGCCGAGCCCTTTTATCTCTGCAAGATGGCACCAGAAAATGTATCAAGGCCTCACATCCCCGGCTACATGACCGTGCGCCCCAGAGGCCTCGGTTTTTTTAGGATAGACATTTGACACCGGGGTGAATTCTTCAAATGCTCTCAGTCGATAGGGCGAGAAGAGGCTTTACAATGCTGACGAATTTGTAAACAAACTATTTTTGACTGTGTAGTAGGAATTATTCGTCTTAGTTATTAAGGTCAGCCGCTTATCACGTCAACATTGTTTTGAGTCCTGGAGGATCATATTCCAGATAATCGAGTTAGGAAAGACACAACATTTTGCTAGATCTAAGAACACCCATAGTCTCCTACGTCATAGCTCAAGTTATGCTCGCACTCAACCGAGAAAGCGAGCTATATCTCAATTCTATGAAGTACTAATTGACTTAAAATTGCATCCGCTGTGCACTCACGCCACGAGCCGGCATTAACCTCGCGTTACTCTGTAGCGGTCTTTATTAAAACGGTATCGATCGAGGCGCGCGTTGCAGCGGTTTTGGCCAGCTTTCCACGACCTTCTGTAAATCTAAAGTAGTTGCTCTGGATGGCCTATAAGCTTACTTCTATTCCCGAAGAGAGGCGTAACGTAACTAATCCACCCTTAGATATTGTATGATGAGGTCGATGAGCATATTATCACCATTAAATTCTAATTACTATTTATTCATAATTGACTGCGTCGGTGGCGTAGTTGTATTACTGTACAACTGCAGCGCTGAGGTTTCAGGTTTGATCTCCGGGTCGGGAAAAGTGACATTGGGTTGTCCTACTCATTATCAGTCTGGAATTTGTGCCTGATATAGCGATAGTCCCGCCCATATCACAGCATGGGACGGAACACGCATGTTGAAAAGTGGATGCACTAGTTGCGCCTCTGCCTACCCCTTCGGGGAAAAAAAGACGTGTGTGTATTTAACCATTCGAAAAACTCATACAGAGTTGCTCGGCATAGGAACCAAACATATACAATTTTATTTACAGTTCGCAGTTCAAATACGTTGCCACGAGATCAATGAAGCAAATAGAAAGATTGGCTTATATCTTGAAAATTGGTTTTACAGGTCACTTGCACCAATAAATTTAAGCCCTTATACAGCCCTTTTAAGCTGATTTTTCTGGGTCAAATACTTTAATTTAGGCATTCTTTGTAGTCGACTACATAAATCACCATATGGCTGATAAAAATACACTTGCTGGATCCAGACACTGCCTGATATTAGCTGATGGAAACCCAATAATACAAGCCGGTATACTTCTGGCAAGTGTTAAGGGACGCAACTGATCTCGTTGGTCGATAATAGCATTTTTAGACGAGCCTAATCTAAATCTTAAGGCCTTTGAATTTAAATATTAAAATGGGCTAGGATATCAATCAAATAAATTTATTAACACTGATCTATTTGAACATAGATAATTTTGTACGTTTTTCAATCAAAATTTAAACTACGTTCAAAGATTCGACTAAAAATATTTTTACATATACACACACTCACCACTTTTAGCCCCGAAGGGTTAGTCAGAGCGCTGATACTGAGTTAAAAAACCCTATATCACTGACTGACCCGGGGATCAGACCCGAGCCCTCAGCATTGCAGTTATGCCTTCATACAATTAGACATCGGGGCAATCATTTTTACTATTTCTTAAATTTTAATTTTCTATGTGGAATATCTGGTATTTCTTTCGTACTTACCTTTATGTGTAGTAGTCAATTTGCCGTATTAGCACAATATATAAGGCACATTATACAAACTTTTGCATTGAATAAGTCTGGATATACAAATGAACACACACCACAGGACGTTCGGTGTGAAATTAGGTCACGGGACCGCTCCCAGCTAACTTAGGTTGTTTAGATGACGTATAATTAAGTGTATTTACTATGCTCACCTTTGTTAAAATGATGTGTTATGCTACTACATATTATTATAAATGTTAATTTGTAAAGGATTTTCTTAACTTACGGATAAAATGCAGAATGAATTATGTGTTTATCATACAGATGGAAAAAGTTTGGAATTAACTGGAAAATACATATTGTACCTTTGGGACTGATTAAAACTTATGCCAGCGGAACCGCGGGCTAAACCTAACAAAAACTTATCGTTTCGTTCTAGACAATTTTATTTAGGTCAATTATACGGCGCGGCAACGGGGTACATAGTATCAAGTGTGTATATAAACACTCAAGCCATTTATCTTAGGGGTATACAGAGGCGCAGTTAGTGAGCCTACTGGTCACCGAGCTTTATATGGTGAAAGCCTACCTAGTCAATATGGGCAAATTCCAATCCGTGGCAATTTAAGCTTGTGTTGTCAAGTTGAAGAACTCCAGAAGGTTAAGCGATACGCTGTCATTACACCTGTAATTACACCACAAGTAATAAAATAAATATAATTGCATAAACATGTCGCTATGTACATATTTGGTACAAAGTGGGTGCAACTAGCTGCGCCGCCCCTTCGGGGATAAAAGGCGTGAGTGTGTTTGTGTGTGTGTATTTGGTAGAAAGCTAGTGAATACAATTACACTACGTAAACCTTTCTAGCCGTATGTAAATTGTTAGGCCGCTGCACATCCGGCGAGTAACCTTCGCCAGCCAGATTGGCTCGGCAGGAAACCACCGACCCACATAGGCGTTTATCAAACGCTTCCTGAGCAGGTGACACCAATCCAGCATTTCGACCTGACCTGGATTCTAGACCGAGGTTGATTTTGAGGTATTTAAATACTATACATGTAAGTAGGGATTTCTTTGAAACATCGTCTGGTTAACCCACTGGATATTTTTCGATTGAAGGGTAGGTACCTCACAAGTTTTGCTTACCATTTTACTTATGTGGTTGGCTTTTCCAGCAATAAATGACCCAAGTTTTATTCTACCGGGTAAAAAATACCTTATAAAATGTATGTTACAGGACTTATCTATTTGTGTGCCGAAAATACAAATCCTTTTAGGCGTTTTTGTTTTATCTTCGAACAAATCTGCATAAATTGTCCTTTATAATAGGATAATTAGTGTGAACTTTTAGACTATTTAATTAATTGTCTTCCATTGAGCGGATTTTAGTGATTTCAACTAATTGTAAAAAAAAAACTGAATGCTATTTCTATTATATTCCGTAATAGTGAGACATGGAACATGTTAATTTCATTGCCTAATCTAGGAGCATAAAGTGTGACTTTTGTATTTGGTCAGTTTATACATTTATGTGACTAATAGCTTTTATCAGCAGGCTGTGAAATCGGCACTGTGACTTAGTGCCCAATGATAACTGGCTGCAAAGTCCTTCAAACCGAAACACAACAATGAGTACGAATCATTTATACGTTGCATTGTATATAAAAAAAATCGCATTGATATCTAATTTTGTTTCTCAGCAAAAAATATAGTTAATTTTTTTTATTGCATTTAAACAAAAAGTATAATTATATGGCGTTAATAGCTGTCATGTAGAGTTCACGATTCGTTTATCTTTTTTGTTTTATTTCTGCGATAATAATATGGATATACATCGCCGTACATAATGTCTGGTCACGAGTCCTACAGGAACGACATATTATATTTCCGGGTCAAAAGTTGTCTATATAACTTTATCCCATAAAGTGTCTCTTCGTAAATGATATCGATTCCTTGCACCGTTACTGCGTGAAAGAGTATACAATTACAAAGGAACACAGTTACGTATATATACTAATAACATTGCGCGCGGCTCCGCCCGTGTGGAAAAGTTTTCCGGTATAAAAAGTAGCCTATAGCACTCAGGAGTAATGTAGCTTCCTATTAGTGAAAGAATTTTCAAAATCGGTCCAGTAGTTCCTGAGATTAGCGCTTTCAAACAAACAAACTCTTCAGCTTTATAATATTAGTATAGATACATAAATATTTTTTCACGGTTTCGCTTGCGTCTATATCTTTCTCCGGGTTGAAAGTACCACTGTGTACTTTTCTGGGATGACAGTAGTTATATCCAAATATAATATCGTCAGACTGCCCCAGTGACGTAGTTGTATTGTGTGCGCAGTATCTACGACCACCGCTCTAAGGTTGGGCAGTGAAATTGGATTTTTTTGCTCGGTATCAGCCTAGACTCTTGAATTTGTGGCCGATCACATTATGGGACGGAACACACAAGGCAAAAAGTGGATGCTCTGGTTACACCTCTCCCTACCCCATTGGAGATTAAGGCGAGATGTGTGTTTATTGTGTTTTATAATAGTATGTTAATCGAAGTAGTCACCAAGTTTGCCATATATTTTACAGCATGAGTTTACTACTTATAATCTATTTAAATATGTATAAAAACTGGTACTAAAACGATTTCACAGTCCATAAAATAAATGTCAAATCATAAATAAATACATAAATGAAAAAAAAGACACAAAAATAATATAGTACACAGAAACTTTATTTATTAAATATCAAATACGATCGTATTATTATCTTAATTATTTACACATTAAATGCTAAATTACTTAATTTATTAATATTACGTTTTTCTTTTAATACAGCATAGTAAGTATGACCTGGCATACTATTCAAAAACACACGATCTTATAAATGGAATAGGGTTTTTGCAACATAATTTCTGTCTTTTATTTAGTGATTACTGATCCAGATTAGTGCACTTAGGGTCTTCAGAGGGTACTTAGAATTATGCCAGTCTTCTATACAAGATGCCAGATCTTATCTTACTTCTTAATAATATTGTAAAAGCGTTTTTTTTAAATGCTTGGATGTTTGTTAAAAGTAAATGCAGAAACAGCTGAACGAATTTGGAATTCCGCGCCGTGCAGTTAATGTACCAGGATAAAAAAGGTAAAATATTAACATTATTCTTGGGTTTGGAAATCTTAAGCCCAAATTGTCACAAAACAATTTGATTTATCATATCATTCTTTGATTAATTATATACCTAGATAGACACTGAACGTTTCAAACGCGTCGAAAAAAATAGAGGCGAACTGTTTCCCACTAAATCAGTTCGAGTGAATTATTTTTTGTTGTTTTTCATGGCTATAATTTTCTGCCCGTTTTAATAGAAGCCATGCAATAACCGGTATCATAATGCGCGCACACAAGGATACGCAGAATGATGCAGCAATAGCGTATGACAGCTGTCACGCATACTAGCTTGAGAAAAGTTGACCTGTTTGTTTTAGTTTCATTGCAGCGCATCACTCTTTCTAGGTATATAATTAATCAAAGATATCATTTATGTGTTTATATTATGTCATTTTTTGCAAAATCAGCTAAACCTTTTTTTCAGATATCAAAGTTACAGTTTCTTTACACGTTTTAGGTTTAACATTCATAGATTCAGCGATTTCTTGAAGAGTCTTGTCTTTGGTTTCTGGTAAATATTTGTAAAGCAACAGAAGTAAGGTAAAAGAAGCTATACCGAAAGTAAGAAAGGCGCCATGTGACCCAAATGTTTTGAAAATTGACGGAGAAATCTTCAAAACTGTACCTATAATTAGTTTACCCACTACAGCTATTACACAGATTGCTAAATTTCTAGACCTTACTGGTATTAATTCACCATAGATAGATGTAGATAATATAAGAGGGCCACAACTTATAGCTAACGAAAATGCTGATAGTAAAAATATAGACACATACTTATTCTCCTTCACGAAAGATAATTTAATTAAATATAAATATGCGGAAAGTAAAAATAAAAATAAAATTCCGATTGATCCCGCTGTTAATAACAAAGTCCTTCTTTTTAGAATTTTTGATAATGCGCACCCAAAATACATGCTCAGGACTGTGACACCGTCCAATATAAGCATTCCTATATAAGCCGCTTTTTCACTTTCTGTTATCTTTTTTATAATATCAATAGCGTAAACAGTAAACACTAATTTACCGGACGCTATACTTAATATGCCGGTCATAGTTGAAATTAAAATTGGCTTATAAAAAACTGGAGACGTTACTGTGACGTGCAGGTCTTTGATCTTTTCCTTAATGGTCATATTTATTTTTATGTTATTCCTCTGATATTCCTTTTGAGTGTTTATTAGGCTTGCAAGTTCTTTTTCTGAGTCATCGTCGCATCCTTTTAACCAGCGATGGGAGATGGCGCATTCTTCGTACTTCCCTCGACTTGCTAGCCAGTAAGGTGATTCCGGCCATAAGGTAGCTGTTAGTAGAGTATATACAGAACACATTATCCCAAACAATGGTATCTTTTTCCAATGTAGGAAGGTTCCAATGGCATTGGAAGCCCATATTCCCCAGTAATATGTCGCAGCTTTTAATGTGAGAAATAGGCCACGATATCTCGGAGAAGTGTATTCCGTTAGCACTAAGATAGACACTACTATTTGCGATGCACTGAATAATCCGTGCATGATCTCGCTGATGAGTATCTGGGTGATGTTGGTGCTGAAGAATAAGACTACGAATGCGAGAAAGGAGTCTATGGTTGCAACGATGAAGGGCAACTTCCGGCCCATACACCTTGTGAATACGGAGAAAACTATGACCCACGGGAAACCGCTTAAACTGAAAATGCTCGCTGTAAAAGAAAATAAAGTTAGTGTGAAAAACATTTCAAACAATTTTCGCCTAAATATTCGAAAAATAAGTGTATAATATCTCTAAATGAAATTGTACATCAATCAGTTCATACGCATCGAAAGGAAATAAATTAGGAACTTGTAATCAAGGAAATAAGGTTTATTAATCTAGGAATTAACAACACGCGTTACTATAAAAATAAATTATGATAATCTTAGTAGGATTATAAATGTTTTTTATCCATCAAATGCCAGATGTCGTTTATTAACGACATATTAATAGCACTTCGTATACAAATAGTTTTTTATATTTTTAATATTCTACATACATTTGCTTTTTTTAGATTTTGTATAATATTGTAAATGTACGGCCAAAAATGATGCATGCAAATCTAGATGATGGATTTGATATTTTTAGGCGTTTAACTTAAACTATAATTGACCTTTCGTCGTGTTAATATTTATTCGGTCGCTCAAAATTGGATAAGTGACATACATTTTTAATATTCAGAGTTTAGATTGTCCTGCTGTCTTTCAATGTAGTGATACTAAAATATTAAAGTTTCAATATTTGGGATGAATACATCAAATATTCAAACATTGGCATTAAAATGTCTTATTAAATGATTGCGTTGGTTATTATTATTTGTCCAGGTATATTTAAAAATATATCCTACATATAGGGCATTTATTACAACACTAACGATGTATTCGTTAAGGTTTCTTATTAGTAACAGCTAACAATATTATCAGTAACACCTTGAAAGTAAATATTCACAAAATCTGTTTTTTACGTTGTATTAGGAACTCGTTTGAAAAGTTTGATGCATTTGAACCAATTGGATTAAACTGTCCACGTTCCTATCAGACAGTGTTGAAATTTATCAGAAAGAATCCAGATACAGAGGAATTCATACTTATATTGTTAACTTTACGTTACTTTGGTATGAATAAAACCATATAATTAATTGAATCAAAGGCAGTGTAACGCAAAACCAGTATAACAACGGGTAAATAACGCATGAATACTGCATAGAATTTCTCATGATTCTTTCTCTAATTTGTCGAAGTTTCATCCAGCATTTGCCAAATACTTACTTAACCATGAAGTCATTTCATCCGTAATGATTTCTGTGGAATTTGCTTCTCTCCTGATTTGCGGGATGAAGACCGTGGGAGCTCCTGAACATAACCCGTACATAAAGTAGGATGTCCATACTCCTGTGCAGACCAGCACCTAGATCAAGCCAATATAGCAGTTAGTATGGACAGGTAGTCAATTCAGTCGGGTTGTTCAATATTCAGTCTTAAGCCTTCTTGGTCAAGTGACAGCATATATGGGATAAGGACTATGTCCTTGGTTCTTATTCCTAGTCGGGCAATAATTGGTTGCGTCTTGCCTTGCATGATTTGGGATTACATCTTCTAGAATGGGACTGACGCTAGGCAGTCATTCGTACAAAACAAGTAGTTTTTACTACATGTGTAAAAAGTGAGTGGCGCCGAACCCACAATGGAAAGTGAGAGAAAAAACTGGGTAGAAAAAAATAAGAGTAAGGAATATTTTAGTCCCGTGTTACGGCTCAATTAGAGAACCACCTCTACAAAGAAAACTGACGTGAAGTAATGTGAGATTTGTAAGGAATATGGTGCTCCAAGGGTTTATATTATATTTTTTGATTCCTCTATGTCATCATCATGGGAGATATTAACATTGATCTGAAAACAAATAATATTGTAAAACAAAAATATAATAATGCCCTGTACAGCTGTGGACTTGTGTGCGGAATATCTGATTACACACGATTAGAATTAACTAAGAATCAACTAAGCAAATCTTGTATTGATCATATTTATGCGAGATCTCGAACACAAGAACTGTACACAGCGGCGCTTGGCACTACACTGGCTGACCATCGAATGATAGTTATGGCTTGTGTGGGACCGCAGATACAGGCTGAACCTATAGTCATAAAAAAAATCGATAATAAAAAACTGCAAATCTTGCTTGAGGAAATAAAATGGGAAAAAACGGACACCATGACTTGCCCTTTAGAATTATATAAGTATATTAACTACAACATAAACAATTGTTATGAAAAATCGCAAATATTAACCAAAGTGAGAAGGAAACATTTCGATAATTTTAATATCAGCTGGATAACTAATAAAGTTAAAAAAGCTGCCGAATATAGGGACAAACTATTTATTGAATGGAAAAAAGATAGCACAAATAAAAATTTTAAGCAACAATATAATAGAGCAAGAAATGAAGCGAATAAAATTATACGGAAAACCAAAACCAAAAAATTAAGAGAAAAGATTCGGAACAACAAACACAATCCGAAACAACTTTGGTCATTATTAAATCATTTAACAGGTAGAATTAAGTCGTCGATAGATTCTGTAATACTCAATGCTTTTAAAAAATATAATACTGACTGCTCTAGGATAACCAATAACTTTGCAGTAACATTCGTTAACAATGTGAAAAATATTACACCTAAATGTGATAATACATTAATTAGTAAATCGACATTTAGAAAACCTGCTAATGTGACAATGCGATTTCAAAAAGCTTCGGCTACAAACATAAGTAAAATAATCCAAGCACTACACAATAATAAAGCTCCTGGATATGATAACATTAGAGCAATAGACATTAAACGTATCAGCAATAATATCAGTGCAATTATTGCAAAACTTATTAACGCTAGTATATCTACAGGAAAATATCCCACAGAATTAAAAACTGGTATAGTCCGACCTATTTATAAAAAAGGAAGTAAATCAAATTATGAAAATTATAGACCCATTACTATTCTTCCGACAATAAATAAAATTGCCGAAAAATACATTTGTAAATAAATTAGTCAATTCTATTCTAAAAATAACATCATTAATAAAAATCAGTATGGATTGCAACCAGGTAAAAGTACTACACAGCTATTATCTGCTTTTACAGACTCTATACTTAATCACCTAAATGATAGAGAACATGTGCTGGTATTGTTTATAGACTACAGCAAAGCATTTGATACATTAAGACACGACTTGTTACTGCAACACGTTGAAGACTGTGGTATAAGAGGGCAGGTTCTTGAATGGTGTAAAGAGTACCTAAAAGACCGATCATTTCATGTCAAAATAGCTGGTAACTTAAGTTTAAAAACAGATATAGACCAAGGTACGGCACAGGGGTCAGTCATAGGTCCACTACACTACATTAGCTATGTTAATAATTTAATGAATGTTATTAAACAATGTGAGATATATCAATTTGCTGACGACACATGTCTCATTGCTTCTAGTAAAGACATAAATGAGGCATTGCAAAGACTACAACATGATTTCACGGAACTAATAAAATGGTCTCATGACGTAGGATTAGTATTGAATGCGGATAAAACTAAGGCAATGTATATTAGCTCAGCCCAAAATCGGTCCGGGCAAAACCTACAACTGATCGCACATGAGCATAATTGCCTACACCTTAATTTATATCAGCTCCAAAACTGTAATTGCTCTCAAATAGAAATAGTCGAAGAACATAAGTACGTTGGACTTATAATAGATAGTCGTATGAACTGGAAAGCACATATTAATTACATTTGTGATAAATTAAGAGGTATACTTGCTAAATTTAATCTGATAAAATACAAAATACCCTGTAAAATGAAATGAAATGAAATAATTTATTCGAACCTATAAAATGTTATACATTATTTAGATTCCGTCAATATTAACTCTACCACCAGTTCGGAAAGCAGTTCTCACTAGAGAAGAACGGGCAAGAAACTCTAGTGTTGCTCTTTTCAAAATCAGTTCAAGGTATAAAATACATTGCATTATGTAGAGAAAAAAATATATACAATTCAGTATTTGTTTACTTATGTTTAGAGCAGTTCATTTATATACTCGCAAAATAGGTAATAAAAATTTAAATTCCAACACGAGTGCATGACTATCTCAGGAATCATGTAATAATTTGATCTGAAATCTTCAAGATGTCGTTATTAATCTAAGTTTAAGATATACCCCCAATACTTATATATATATATATATATATATATATATATATATATATATATATATAGTAAGCGAAAAGGGCAGACCAGTCCACACAAGCAGCACCCGTTCACGAGTATGACGCATGTGCCAGCCATCGGCCTCCTCAACCATAATATTACAGGGAAGTGGCCGACCCGGCACACGACGCCGCCGCAGGCACAGACAGTTAAGGAGTATGTCATACCCAAGCCGCTCACAGATGGAAACAAAGAAACTTTATGAAAACGAAAGACATGATTCCAAAGAAAATCACATGAAAAAATTTAATCCCAGGCTTTTTTATCCTCTATAAAACATTATTATACATGTATCACGCACTAGGCGAGTCCATTATTGCTTATGGCTTAAGCAGCTATGGGCGGACATTTCCAACACATCTAGATAATATACAACAGCTTCAACTACGTATTCTTAAAACAATCGTTCCACCGAAGATAAAGGAGCAATACAGTGATGACAATTACTATGGGCTATTTCACTTTTGTAAAACTTTACCAATTCGAGAGAAAGTCAACTTCTCTGTAATTGTAGAACACGCACATAACACTGGCATTCCGACAACAAGGCAGCACAATAAAAGAACACGACTAGCCTCAAAATTACATTACAATTTACCTCATTATAACAACCTTTACGGACGCCGTGCGGTAAAATATATGATACCCTACCTATTAAATCAGTTACCCAGTGATATAAAAAATAAAATTAATTCCGCAAACAGAAAAATGACACTCAAAAAGTATTTTTTAAACAAGATAAAAACATAACATTAAATAAATAAAAATATACATAAAAAAAAAACATGATGTATTAAACAATCTAATGATCCTGTTTAACGATGGACGAAGAGGCGCGCCTACCTGCACTTGGTATTTTACAATATATTAAATAAAAAAATAAAAACAACTACCGTCGAAAGTCAGCCAATGTAGTTTGTTCAAAATATACAGATTCTTGAGGGGTATATGTAATTTTTACTTATGTTGTTACTTTTATTGTAAATTAACCTTAATATAGCTTTTATTTAATTGTATATTAATAACACTGTTCTATTTAGCAATAATTACATATTATGACGGATGATGTAGATGTACACAAAAACTTAATCTAGTTTATGCTGCATCTCTTGTTAAATTAAATGTTAATTGTTTTGATAATAGTAATAAATAAAAAAAAAACAAGAGACTAGCTCATCTCGTCATTTAGATGAATAAAATGTAATGTTCTTACAAATAAGTCGCATCTTTAGAACGAAAACGACACAATTCAAAACAATCGAAAATTAAGTTATCGTCATAAAATGACTTAAATCTGGTCCCTTTTCTATAAAAATATAATTAAAAAGGCCCGATATATCAGTTTGGTCCTTTTTCCGCTTGAATATGGCTGTGTTTGAACTAGTGTTGTATAGAGAACTTCGTTTTAAGTAATTTTATGAAAATAACTCAATATTTGATTTTTTTAAATTATATCATTTTCGTTCTAAAGGTGCGAAATGTTCTAACAAGCCTTTAAACCAGTATAGTCTAAAACTCTAAACATACAACAATAATTTATTTCCATCTTTATTATTATAATTATTAGCATCGTAAACATCTTGCATACATTATACGTATTTTATAATCTAGTCGGCAAACTAACAAAAGAGTCACCTGATGATAAGTGACATCCACCAGACATAACCTGGTTGCGCTGCCGGCTTCAAAGGACAAGAATATTAATTGGGGAAGAGAGTTGTTTGGGAGTCTAGAAAAGTAGACACATTTAAGGACATGGCTCAACGGCCAGCGAAATTATTCTAAATTACATCGGCTAAGGTCAACAAATAGAATGGGACGAACTATTATAACGGGTTTTATATCACGTGTGCCATCGTGTGTGCCAAACTTAGTACCTAGTATTTATCTTAATTTTATAAGATAGCTTTCGCACTAGGCTAGTTACTCAACAAAAGTGTTAAAATCCGTTCTCGAAAGTAAAGAAATAGAAAAGTAGTCAACAGCAACTCACGCCTTTTAACCCCGAAGGTGTCGGCAGGTCGCAACTTGGGCACCCATTTTTCATCATGCGTATTCCGTCCCATGATGTGACAGGGGCGAGCCTATCGCCATGTCGGGCACAAATTCCAGACTGCGGGCTGATACTGAATTAAAAAAAGCCCAATACCTATCATTTCCCCTGATCTGGGATTCAAACCCGAGACCTTAGCGCGGTAGTTGTTTACTTGTGGCCTAGTTGTTTTTCGGGTACAACAAGAAAGTAGTCAACAGCACTTGAAGAGAATGTAGATTATTAGTGAAAGAATTATTGAAATTGTTTAGGTTCCAGAAATTAATATCAGGATGACAAGCGCAGTAGAATACCACACAGTACTTTGTAAGTCAAGGTGCTGGTTGGTGTTGCTACTGTTTAAGGGTGGTCGTATCGCTTACCATCAGGCGAACGGTATGCTCGTATCGTCATTCAAAGCAATAAAAAAAAAAAAAACACTTTCAAACCAGAAACTAAATTCCTTAACATTATACTTATTATGTTACAGTTTTATAAAATTAAGTTTTTAATGCAACGTAATAACGTTTGATATAATTTTTAAAAATACTAAATATCAGGGACGATAAAATAAACAAATATATTATTATTTTCGTGCATTGTGCCTCATAATGTCTCAAATAACGGAAATGTCCGAACATTTAGGTACTTCGAAACACAACTGACTATAAATATGAAACAAATACACTGGTTTCAAGGTAGAAACACGGTAAAGTTACTGCGCTGAATTCCTGACTTTTACTTGCGTATTAAGTAGTCATTTAAATCGTCTGCTCACAAAAATATCATAATAATTTAGTCGGAACATAATATAGATGTCGATAATCTATTTAGTAACTTAATGATGCTACAAAAGTCAGCCGTAAAAAATGATTTTTGAAGTGAAAACTTCTTTAGCGGCGTTGAGCACTTTTGGGATGGGTATAAATGTTAAACTCGCTTCAGGATCACGTGACCCCGATCGAATGCTTAGGAGGTTTTACCATCCCTTACTAATATGAACCTTAAATACAATGCGTAGAAGCTATAATTGTTAAACGTGTGCATTTTTATTTATTTGCTTCATTAAAACCATCCCTTACTAATATGAACCTTAAATACAACGCGTGGACGCTATAATTCTTAAACGTGTGCATTTTTATTTATTTGCTTCATTAAAACCAACCACTACTAATATGAACCTTAAGTACAATGCGTAGAAGCTATAATTCTTAAACGACTACATTTTTATTTATTTCCCCAGCGTTGCTACGGCACGAGTACCAACAAAAGAGCGTGACATTCTTTTTTCAAATTTTGATTTATAAAGAAATAGAGAAATTTTCATTTTTGTGTACGATAGCGCAATAAATAAATATTGTACTTTACCACATAAATGCTAGTACTTTTATACTGATAAATAAAGCAATTCGTGCGAAATTATTCCCTAACCATTCCAAAATATTCAGAAATGCACAACGTTAATGTTCAAGTTTTCACTTCTGCCGGCACTCCCGGAGTGCAGACCGTTCTTTTTTTGTGTTGGCGAAAAGAGCGTGCCGCTTGCCTGATTATAAACAGTAAGATAGCCCATAAACAGTAGAAACCCCATACAGAACTTATAATTAGAAAGTACTGCGTGGCATTCCACTGCGCTCCTCACCCTGAGACATTAGATGTTCAGTCTCACAATGCCCGGTAATTACACTGGCTATAATGTCATTCAAACCGGAACACAACAGTGCATGTACACTGCTGCTTGGCGGTAGAAATAGACTTTGCGATGGTACCAACCCAGACGGCCCCTCGAATACGACACCCATCACCTGTAAAATATATAAAAACTACATGTGGTTTATAGTGATTTATATAACAAAACTAGCTGAACCGGCAAACGTTGTTTTGCCATATAAATTCTTTTTAGAGATTTGTTAGTAGACAAAAATTAAGATCAATTGATCAGTTACCGACCGGGGTTAAACGTTATTAAATTACATAATGTAGGTAAAAAAATTATGGTTGTATGTATTTTTAATGCCATATCATAAAAAAATGTGTCCAAAAAACAAAAAAAAAAAATGGTGTGGGCCACCCTTATCACTAAGGGGAATGAAAAATAGATAACAACCTATTTTCAGACCTACCAAGTGTAAATTTAAATTTTCAGCATAATCGGTTCAGTCGTTTCGGAGGAGTATGGTAACAAACACTGTGACACGAATTTTTTATATTTATAAATATAGTTTATCAGCTTACGTTTTTACGTAACAGAGTTACTGTCGCATTTATAATATTAGTATAGTTTGACCTTAAACGATATTTATATCTCATCCTATTATGTTAAATAACTGCCTTTATTTTATATCTATGCCTGTTATAAAATGTATAACTCTAAAACCTTGGACGTGCAAATCTTGTTACTCTTCCGACCACTATCACTAACCAATAGCACTTGTCTTGTCTCAAACGTTTGCTAAAAATAGGGTTCTTAATTCTCTTTCTCTCTTAAAGTCCCGGTAATACTCTCGAAATTATTTTGTTTTGTGTGTTCAATGTTCACAGCCATGTCATCTGCGATTCGGTAGAAAGTCAGACGGCTAATGCCTACTTATCAACAAGAATAGTTTATGATCGCGGCTCCGATCTCTTCTTGGGATTAAAGCCTAGCCTTTAGTACTAATTAGTAAAAGGATATTCAGAATCGAAACAGTAGTTCCAGATATTAGTGCATTTTAACATATTTTGTGCAAATATAATACGGGAATGTTACTGCATGCGCTAAATACAGTACTGCGTTTACAGAAGCAAGTATAACTGACGAGCCGAAACATAACACTTTTGGACTTTAAAACAACAAAGTTGTTTTTATATAAATCGACGACGAGTCGTGCGCTCGCTTAATGATTAGTCTCGCTTAATCTAAACGACTTAACCTATAGATTGCTAATGATAATGAAATATGAGACTCTATTTTAGTCAGGATGAGTGCATATCTGTTATATTCAATAAAAAAAAAAAATTTGCTATGTATCTGCTGTGGTAATATTTCTATCTTAAATACATACATACATACATAGTATCACGCCTCTATCCCATAGGGGTAGGCAGAGACCATGGATTGCCACTTTGCTCGATTCTGGCACACCACTTTCGCTTCCTCTACCTTCATCAATCTTCATGCACTCCCGCCGGTCCAGGGTACTTTTGACTTGGCCCTTACTTAGAATGTCAGATATCTGACATCTTATATAGACATCTTAGATATCTTAAATAATAACCTATAATATTATAAATGCGAAAGTTTGTGAACATGTAAATGTAGATGTAAATGCAAAACCTTGTTACTGGTGGTAGGTCTCTCATATGTAAGAGTCCGTCTGGGTGGGTACCACCGCAATGTCTATTTCTACCGCCAAGCAGCAGTGTGCATGCACTGTTGTGTTCCGGTTTGAAGGACATTGTAGCCAGTGTAACTATCTACTGGACATAATTCGAGACTTAACATCTTATGTCTCAGGATGACGAGCGCAGTGGAATGCCACACAGTACTTTGTAAGTCAAGGTGCTGGATGGTATTGCGACTGTTTATGGGTGGTCGTATCGCTTACCATCAGGTGAACGGCATGCTCATCTCGTCATTAAATGCAATAAAAAAAAACTTGTAAAAGGATTTGGATAACATTTGGCGAACATATAGACCAATAAACATTCCCACAACCTTTTATGCCTGAAAATCACACAATGGGACACAATTCGCAGTGTTTTAGGCGAGCGGCAGCTACGAGCATTAAACAGCACAACACCTAGAAGATAAAGAGAAACTTCTACTAGATATAAACAATATTGCGTAACATTTTATTGACAAATTAATTCTTATTTGTTGAATTAATTCACGGGCCACTTTTCTTCACTTCTTCTATTAATTTCTAGTATGTTTTATATAACTGACTGACTGCCTCGGTGGCGTAGATGTATTACGGTACGATTGCAATGTTGAGGTCTTGGGTTCGATCCCCGGATCGGGCCAAGTGATATTGGAGTTTTCTATTCAGTATTAGCCCGGAGTCTGGAATATGTGCCCGATATGGCGATAGGCTCGCCCCCTATCACATCATGGGACGGAATACGCACGGCGAAAAGTGCATGCATTAGTTGCCCCTCTGCCTACCCCTTCGAGGATAAAAGGCATGAGTGTGTGTGTGTATGTGTGTTTTATATGACAGGCATAATCGCTCTTCCCGATAAGTTGAATTCTGGCGTCGACCAGTATATCCATTCCACTAAGACAGAACGGCGTAATTCTGGCGACGATGGATTCGATGTATGTATTATCTCCCTATATGCTGTATTTAGGGGTATATACTTGCCAGGCTTGCCATGCTGGCCTATTGCATTAACTTAAAGCATATTTCACGACTTCTGAATAATAAGCTACAGTTTATATAACTTTAGACGACGATATATAAAAGTCATGATGCCTTCTTTTCCACAAAATATAGAAAGTACTACGTAATTATACTTCCAATTTAATGTTCGTTAACTGGCGAGTTACATTTATTTAAACAGTGAATCAGGGACCTTTGAAATACCATAACGTAACACTACCTGTCTAAGAAATGGCCTCCAAGAAGTTTTGTTTTCACTGCAACTATTCTCTGCCGTGTTCACTTCTTTGTAAAAGCACGAAGTCATTTTCACAGAATAATATATATCATTTAAATATTTTTAATATTAAAGTATTTATGAAAGCGCAAAAAAGGAGAAATTTTCACCATTCACTTTTCTAAAATTATTGCGTAACTTGTGAATTTTTAAGTTTCAAATAATATTATTTACTTAACCAAATTTGCACAATATTTTTCTACTATACTTTTAATTGTAATTTTATTATTATATTTCGAAGACTTACATAATATATTATTCTTTCGATTCTCTTACGCGACTACTATGTTTAAAGTCGCCGTTATAACTAAAGAGCGTAAAGTATTATGCGCCAAATAATACTTTACACTTTCGGAGGACATAATGGGTTCACGAATAACTATTTTTACTCAGAGAAAACCTGATCAGTGTATTGACTCTGATTTTTAAATAATGTCACGTATGTTACGCATCTATACTTAACATTATAAAGCTAAAGAGTTTGTTTGTTTGAACGCGCTAATCTAAGAAACTACTGGACCGAGTTTGAAAATTCTTTCACTAATAGTAAGCTACATTACTCCTGAGTGCTATAGGCTACTTTTTATCCCGAAAAAACTTTTCCACGCGGGCGGAGCCGCGCGCAATGCTAGTAGTTAATATATGGAAAGCGCTACGTATGCATCGCCCTAAAAACACAAGAACCTACACGTGTTGCACCGTCAATGGAACGTGGCCACCATTGACGTCAATCGGAGGGCACATGAAACCGCCGTAGCAACCACGTCGCATTCTTGGTCTAGCATCATTGATGTATTAAAAAACCCTAGCATCGATTAATTATCGACATATTTTAATTTCTAATATTGTAATTATTGTTTTTAAATTAAATTCATTAAATTAGTTTTTTTTTTTTTTGCTACCAGGGCTGTAGACTTCGTAATTCGTAAGTTAAAAAACTTCAAAAGTAATTAATTACATACAAACGTCATAAACACACTCACACATTTTATACTTTAAGGGGTGGACAGACGGGCATCTAGTGCTTCCACTATTCGCCACATGGTTATTTTCTATGACGCCAATTGCAATTTGCAATCCCGGACAATTCTGGACAACCCATCCATAACTTACAGAAATTATATTGCCCGCGATGTAAATTGAACTCGGAACTTCACGGCTCACAGGCCTGGTATGCTATCACTAGACCATTGTGGCGATTACATACATAAGATGTAAATATTCTATGCCAACGTACAATTATTTAGGTACTATACTCAAAAAACTAACTTTCTTGCTTTATTGGCATATTACCGTATTTAGAAGACTTGCACACGATGTAAAACTTTACGAACTGTTCACGCAATAGGTTGCAATAGTAATAATTCTTGAATATTTAAGAAATGTGTGCACTGTTGGAGAACCTTATTTAAAAAAAATTAAAAAATGCAAAATTTGACTGTATTTCCATGATGTAGGCTGTTTTCTATAATATATAGGGCCGCGCAACGAAGACCTTAAGAGGCCGTATCTATAATTTCGACTATTTCAGTCAACTTGTCATCGTGATTTTTTAAAACATAAACTGATCTGATTAATTTCTAATACATTATCGGAAAGACTATTTTAACACTAATAAAATAAACGAGCCTCATTTTTCATATCTTTCTTTAATTCCATTCTATCCACCAAGTTCCAACTTCTGTTTCAGAAATTTTGTTGTACGGAGGCTCAAACTTGTTGCCGTTTTCAATCAAAATCGTACTTTAAACTAACTAACAAAAATTACTGTTTATTGGTATAAAAGTCGCCAAAAAAATAAACGCGACAATTTCTTTATTTTCAATGTAAAATTATAGAAAATAAAAGTGTTAAAGTCATGTTAAAGTAGTGAAATTTTCAAGAATATACGTCCAAAACTAATGCCGAATGTAAGTAAACTCAGTGTTTTTTTCTATATATAAAAATACCACTATAAACTATACATCTTATACTATTGGTGCGCATAAAATTAAATTATTATATAATATACAATTAAAGTCGAAAAATACGCAAATCTTGCAATATAATAGTAGGAGATGGACTTCGCGCGCTAGCCAGACCGCGCCACGCGCTGCCAGAGGGAGGAAGTATGTCTTTTTGTTTTGGCGTCACCGCGGCGACGACCGACGATCCGACGGCGCACGTTGTATCATGCGACAAAAATTTCGGACATAGGAATCATTAAAAAAAAATCAATGTCGTAATTTCATAATACTAAATACGCCATTCGATTGCTACATTATATAGCAGTGTAGTAGTAGTTATATAGTATAGTTATCTAGCAACTAAAATTATCTTTAGGTATTTTAAGATTGACTTACAGTTTAGGACTAAATAGACTACAACCTTTTTTCTCGTATGAATGTTTTATAAACGTTTTGGTTTAAATAAGTTTTACTACGTATTTGCTTTGAAATTTATCGCATTTTCTGCAATCTGCTTGGTCGGATTTTCTGCGCTTTGGCTGCAGATCCGCCATCTTGTGAAGAGGCCTGCATGGATTGGTAACTGGCTTGCTGTCTGGCTACTTCATTGCAAGAGGATAATTGATAACATTTCAAAATCTAAACGTGCCTAAAACAAAAAGACCGTTTCTTAATTTTTCAATTCTGAATACGATTATATTTTTAAATATTTTTTTTAGTACCTAATTTCGGAGAAAAAAAATAAAAACCGAAACATGATTGATGACGTCACACATACGGTCGAATGAAGTAGTTGCCTGGCTATTCATACTATTTACGTAGATATGTAAGTACTGAGTACTGGGTATATCGTATATCGCCAACTGGATGACAGATTACAGAAGTTGGTGTTGTTGAGTGGTCACTTGTCAGTTTTTTTGTATTGCAAAGCAAAGGCTATTACGTCTTGAGCCGTATATATGACGTCATTTGGTGCTTACGACGCTTTAGAATGAAACAGAATTCAAAGTGAAAATCATGAATGAAAATATCTGAATAATGAAAAAAGAAAAAATACGGGTCTCATAATTTTAGATCAAGTATCATATAGTATTAACATTTGAGTATATTGGAAAAATGAAATGTTGTCAATTCTTGTGAACCTCGCGATGAGTATTTTAGATGTAACCTTTTTGTTACCATGAGGTATGTACCTTTTATTTGTTAGAACGCCTTCAGCGAACGTGGACTGGATTACCCAGTGATATTTGCGTAATCACAAAGAGTGCACTAATGACAGTAATGACGAACTTGGTTTAGTATTAATGACCATAATGATGAATTTGGTTTAGAACTAATTGTAAATTTGGGATAAATAATAATATCAAAATTTCTATAATTAATCATAATTATAATATATATAAATGTAACAGTGTCTACGGAAATATAGCCTAATTAATTAAACTAACTTGGTTTAATTTTCCACTCCCCTAAGATTAAAAGCTAATGCGCCGACTGACTATTATCTGGCTTATTTTGTTTAGTGAATCGGCAATAGTAGTCTTGAGAGATTGCTCTGCCTGGCGCCCGAAACCCCGTGTTTATTAACCTAAAACACCCAAAAATATATTTTTTTATTTTTTTATATTACAATTCGGGAACAGAAACGAAAATGAACATAATATGAATATGAATTTTGAATTTATGAATCTTGTAATTTTCGTTCTTACATTTTTATAGCATAAGATTACTATGTGCCACATTTTCTCAAAAAGTGCAGACATTAGTACCAGGTATCTTTGGCGAAAACTCGGCATTATATATATATATAGTAGCTACTTTAGCATGGCTTCTATAACTGGTGGTAGGTCTCTCATATGTAAGAGTCCGTCTGGGTGGATACCACCGCAATGTCTATTTCTACCGCCAAGCAGCAGTGTGCATGTGCATTGTTGTGTTTCGGTTTGAAGGACATTGTTGCCAGTGTAACTACTGGACATAATGAGACTTAACATCTTGTCTCAGGATGACGACCGCAGTGGAATGCCATACAGTACTTTGTATGTCAAGGTGCTGGATGATTTGCTAATGTTTATGGGTGGTCGTATCGCTTACCATCAGGCGAACGGCATGCTCGTCTCGTTATTCACCGCAATATCAAAAAAAACTAGTTGATATTCTGACGCAAGGAGTAAGAATATTATGCCGTAAAAATGTCAGAAGGAAAATGATAAGATATTTATAGTATGTATGTAGCTTTCCATATAATAAAAACAGCTGTAGTCGATTTACTCTTAAACTTAAAATATCTAAGAATAATTTTAGTTACTTTTTAATGCAGTATTCAAATGGCGTATTCAGTTTTATGAAATGACTACTTTGTTTTTTTTAATTTACTTGGTTTCAATTCTTCTCGAATTTTTTTTCTGAACGGTCTCAACGTGCGGCGAATCAAGCGAACGGTATACGACGATCAAGACGTTTTGAGGCTTTAAATATATTTTACTATATTTTTGTGTTGACTGTTATTGATGAATATTGTATAAAGTGGGTATTTGTACGTTATTTCAGATTTTCGTTGTTATTTTGTATAAATCAGAGATTTTAAATAACTACGCGTTAAAGAAAAAAAAGAGAACTAATAGAAATCTAGATTTTTGCTCGTTTATCCCATTGTGTGGGTTGTCGTTGGATAGATCTTTCAAAAATCTTGTGGGTGTGTGAAAATTATTTTTCTACTATAGATTCGTTTGTGAAATATTAAGTTATAAAGGGCAAATTTTTGTTAGAAACAAGTGTATACTTAACGAGGTTAAAAGGAAAACTATGTCAGCTAAGTAGTGTTTACAAGTAAAAGAGTTATAGTCGACGAACTTATAAATATAATAAGGCCTAGGTTAATAATAAATATAATAGCTTAGGTGGGGTGCATGGTGACAATAGTTATAAATATTTTATTAACAGATAATATAAGTAAAGGTATTATATATCATTTTGATAATATCTTAAAAAGCACCCCACGCTTTTTTTACAATAAAATACATTTTTTTCTTATTTACACTATTCTTAATTCAAATTTATTTTCTATTTTTTAGTTGGATTTTCTATAAAGCGTGTTTTTTAGTTGTTTTAAACTATTATTTTGGTCGTTATTATTGTATTTTGTAACGGGCAAAAAGGGCAAGTGGGTCAACTGATGGTGATCTCTATCGCACTTATAAATCTCGGACAGTCCGATAGAATGGGTAATAGATAAACGTACTTAACAGTTGTTACTAATTGCTAAACTAAGCAACTATGACCGGGTGACTTGATCAGTTTAGCAATTAGTTGAAGCAGCTGTCATTTTCATAGTATTTACATTATGAAAACAATATATTATAGACAGATCGCTGTAATTCGTGCGGTGATTATCGTGTGACAATTTGACATAGTCTGCGCGGTGCATTAACGAAACGGTGCGATTCTCATAGTAACAATGGCATAACGGTATGAAAATATTCTTTGTATTCAAAATCAGCAAGAATGTACCAGGGCCTGATAACCGTTGTTTCAAAGACACTTGATGCCGCCAAATAGCAGAAAACACTTTTGTACATGGGCGCACTTATATCGACCATCTTTTTTCGAAGATAAATATTTTTTTCACGCCTGCATAAAGTTACCAAGCTTGAGACGAGCCGCAGACCGCATTCGCAGGTTGAATTGCAGCCTGCAGTCGCGGTCTTTTCTATTCCGAGATGGACTACAAACCTATCCATTTTGAAAAATTTAAAGACCGTATTTTTTTTTACAGGCATTATTTTAATTTTTAACTAATTACAAACTGACATTTCATTTTATGATTCTTCTTAACATAGTAGGTATAAAACAAAGTCGCTACCCGCTGTCTGTCCCTATGCCCCTATGTATGCGGTTCTTTTTAATAGATGAGTGATTGAAGAGAAGGTTTATATGTATAATACATGCATAATATAGAAAGAAGAAAGAAAGAAAGGAACGTTTATTGCCACAGAATTATGCATATGCAACAACATCGAATACAAAAAAAACAACAAAATATATATAAAAGAAAAAGTAAGTAAAAGGTAGGTGTGCGTTGCACGTCCATACCGTGGCAACTAGGAGGCCATCTCAGCATACGCTGTATTATGACGATAGTCATAACACAGCACTGGTTTTCAGTGGCCACCTAGAGCACCGCACAGACACCAGAAACAGTACATAAGCCTACAACTAAAACGGAACACAAGCTTAACAACTACCTAAATACAGAATATATAGCATAATATATAGCAGAAAAATAATTTATATTGTGACTGCGAGTGCCTTTCTGACAAAAGTCGGGGATCTACTTATACTGGTCGGAAAGGCGTTTTGTACCAAAGTGTCGGTGATCGACCATATTGCAAGATCTCTCGATCTGTATCAGTTTATTGTCGCCTAATAAACTCCATTATTCCATATGAATAAAATTGATGTGCCGCAACTTGTATTTTTCTACTTATTCTATGGATAGTGTTTAACCCAGTTATATTAGGGGATTTTATTTTCTTAACAAATGTTAATACTTAAAAAAAAAACTTAACAAATCAAATACCTATATGTTTTTTAACTACCAAAATATTCCTTATTAAATTTTCTAAGTAATGGTTGCAAATAAAAATTAGTGCGCCCACCGTGCCGCGCCGTTTTGCTGGGGGCACCGTCTTAAGTTACAAGTTTGACCACGTGCTGTTTTCAGAATTATTAGATGTAACTACATGTCATATCAATGTTTTATTAAAATATTGAATAAAATATGCAAATTAAAAACTGGATTATAATATTTTTTTTCACAAGCTTATATTTAACTATCAATGTTTGTATGTATGTTCGAGTCAAATCTTGCAACTGAATTTTAAAACAATAATTATCCTTATCCGATTGACTTTATTGCTGTGCATGGGACCTAACATAGCCGGTGAAATGTGCGTGTGATGTTATTTATGTATGCATGTAATTGGATGCCTATGTCTCTGCTTACCTCCTCCGTCAATAATGCGTGCTGTATGTAATGATATGCATCGAACCCAAATTAATATCGAAATTTTATAGTCATTTTTTTCAAATTAATTATAGGTCTACATAATTAAAATAAATTTTAACGATAAAATAAAGATGAAAATCGTCTTGAATTGATGTAAACTTAAAAAAAAGATATCTATACATATAATAAAGCAATAGAATCGGTGTGTCTGTACATTTAAAGAAATGAGATAAAAAAGAAAGGGGGTGACCCTTCGCCCGCATGAGAGAATATTCCGAGGGTAGAAAGTAGCTTTTGTCCTTCCCAGTATCTCAAATGTTCTTCATACCAAATTTCATCGCAATCCGTTGGTAGTTTTTGAGTTTATCTCGTTCTGACAGATAGACGCAGCAGGGGACTTTGTTTTACAATATGTATAAGGATTAAAAAAGAAACTAATTATTTAAGCTATGTACAATATCTTGGAATAGGGAATATGCATACATTTTTTTATTTGTTTAATCCAGTCTTTACTTCGTTATAATAAAGTAAAAAATATAAATATTTTTGAAAGTGTACTAATTATTTTTTAAAATAATATATAAAATATTGATTAAATTTGACGTGTTCAAACGCCCCCATTTTTCGCGCGCTTCGGATGACGTCACAGAGCACGTTCAGTGTTATTTACTGTATGCATAGAGAGTTATGACTGAAGGTTTTTCAGTTTAAATCGCTGTTAAGTTATGAAAGAAGCTAAAAAATCATTTTATAGATATTGCATGGTACCAATGTGCCTAAAAACTATTAGAAGTACACCAGATACAGTGTTTTTTTCTGTTCTAAGAGATACGAAAATATGTAAACAATGGTGTTATTTTATGAGAAGCGATAAAGTATCTTCAATATCGCGTTAACGCTGTTGTGAAGATCATTTTAATGTAGGTATATTATATTTTGACAGTTAAAATGGTGTGAATTGGTCAGAAGTAAAAATAAAAGGTGGAAGAAAACTCAGTAGAGCATAACACACAAAAAATATTCGTTAGGTATCTATTTCTTCATCAAATACTTTAACACTTCACACACACAACATTCATTAAAATCTATTAAAATGTAATAAAGTTAGGTGAATTTTAACAACATTTAAGGTTATGTTTAGGTAAGTATTGCTGTGTGCACATATGCATAATAACCGATTTAATAGATAAAAAATATCATATATTACAATAATTACTTTTCTACTTTTACTCCTTTGACCGAGGTGGACGTAAAATCATAATTAGATGCAAAATATGTTGTCATCATAAAATGATATACTTATTTTGGTAGATGATCCGGTTGTGCTTTAACAAAACCACTTTCTGTCACTGTTCTTAATAATTCCTAGTATCATTATGTATCAAAATCGCAATAGGTAATAAAAAACACTACAGGAATATAAATAAAATCAATTTTTCTCTCAAATACGACTAGCAAAGTATGAATATAAATCCCATAACGTGCTCTGTGACGTCACTTTACGTTTCGACCAATGGTGATGCGTTTCGTGAATTTATATTTCGCGCGCATAATTTACGCTTTTTGAATAAAGTTTTATGCCATTAAATGCAAACTAAATAAGAAAATAATGGTTTAGGAGTAACATCAGGACCACAAAGTATCTAGGAAAAAATAATCAAGTTAATTTAAATCACTTGCATATTCCCTATTCCTGAATCACTTCATCTATCCATCATGAGTTTGAAGTGGGGTGAACGCCCTGTTAACGAACGGGAATTAAACAATTCAGGGACAGATTTAGTATGAATTTCATGAATACTGTTAAAACCAAGAGTAATAATAACTCATATTAGAAATATCAAACTTTGTCAAGATATTTGGATCTGTTAGTAGTAAATGCAGAAACTGCTGAAACAATTTTGATCAAGTTTTGCACATAGGTAGACCCCATCCTGGATAAACAATAAATATAGATTAAAATTAAACAATATCATACATTACATTTTTCTTAATCGTCTAAGCTCACTTAAACATTTATAAAATGACAAAAAGATTGTAATTTGTATCATAGTTAACTGTGATTTATTCAACATACACATCTGGTCATATTTTTTTATTAAACCTATAAAAAAGTTAACCGTTACCTCGTGTGACTGCCTCGGTGGCGTAGTTGTATTACGGTACGACTTCAATACTGAGGTCTTGGGTTCGTTCGCCGGGTCGGGCAAAGTGATATTGAATTTTTCCAATCAGTGTCAGCTCGGAGTCTGGAATTTGTGCCCGGTATGGCGATAGGCTCGCCCCCTATCACGTGATGGGACGGAATACGCACGGCGAAAAGTGGGTGCACTAGTTACGCCTCTGCCTAACCCTCCGGGGATAAAGGCGTGAGTATGAGTATGCCATTACCCCTTCTGTTTTCGCAATTGTCTCACTTTTGACACTCACATACTTATTTTTAATTCTACGTGACCAAATGAAATATTCCAGTACTAACCAAGGGTATACGCCATGCACCTTGTCTGTAAAGGGACTTATTTACCATTTTTGAATGAATTTATATCAAGTTTCATGATTATTTTTCCCGGGTTATAATTTTATTCAGGATCATTAATATTCTGGTTTAAAAAACTGCATATATTTTTTTATTACTTTAATTTATATGCGCACCAAATGTCTAGTCGTTTAATATTCTGTAACTTAAGAAAAAACATAAATATTTTCACGGACTTACGTTTATAATAATAGATGGCTGTAGGATAGGATAATCTGTATTATTTTACTTAAATAAATCTCTTAATGTATAATTTATCCACAAAAACACCCAAATCCGCCCCAGTCACCAAACAGTGACGATTTTAATAAACTTGACAAAGTTGTTACCCCTGCTGCTTCGACAGCCCTATTGTCGAGTTTTTACTGGTCAACATATTTTATGGTCATTAGGCAACCCTGAAATACAACCCAGTCGGTGAAAAAGAATTTGTAAGCAACTGGCTGGTAAATCTCCTTGCTTAGGTGACTAAAGTTTACTAAGAATATTAACTTCTTTGGCCCAGTGGCAGTTTAGGTTGTAAATCGTGAGATACTTGGTTCAATTCCCCGGTCACGGAACTTAATATATGAGATATTCAATTTGAAAAATAAATTTGGTAACTTGTGCGCAGTAATTATACGCTTGCTACCGTTATATTCTGGGACGGAAATAAACTCGCCAAACCTTGGATGTACTATGAGTAGGTTTTTCTGTCTAACTAGATGTAAAGGCGCATAAATGGGCGGATGTATTTATTTATCTTTATAAAATATAAAATGTAGGTACATTAGCATCAACTTTCACGATAATTACCGCGAATCTTCAGAATACACAATACTAAGTTTTTGCGTACCAAAAGTTATTGCCTTGACTCTATTTGCGTTATTAAAGATGTTTTCGTGGTTCAATGACACATACATTATACGCCTGACGAAGTTTTTGGAAGAACAAAATATAGGATAGATATTGTATTAGGTTTTTTATCTGGACAGAGATACATACAAGATGGTAAGCACACGGTGCAAATATTCAAATATCGAGACAATATATCGAAGTCTTTCACAATTTCTGCCGCTATACATTCCAGTACACATGTTGTTCACCAGACTATGAATTATTTCAAGAGTATTCAGGTGCCAGAAAATTCTAGATACGACAGCATTGATGTATTAAAAAACCTTCGACAGTCACTGCAAATGGAATGCTAACAAAACAACAATGATTAATGATAAATACAACTGTTTGAAGGGAAGAGTAGGTCGTTTACCTTAAGGTAGTCTAGATAATACCGTTTACCTGATAGTAAGTCCTACGGTTGGGTGTAAACAATACTAAAATAAGTACATAGTCATTAATTCTTAATCACTAATTATAATTATTAATTTGTAAAATCAATGGAAATCAAAGGTTACACGTGTACAACATAACAATCGGTATCACAACAGAAAGGCAGGAAAATGATAATTTGCAACCCAGTTCTTAGTTTACCGCTTGTGATTCCCGGTTTTTGCTTCATCAAGTATCTGAGGACGACGAGCGTAATTCAATTTTATACTTGTAGCTGCTGTTTATGGACGGTGATTAGCATTATGAGACTTAGACGTAGGTAGAGACGTAGTATCACAACTTCTGGGTAAATGCTACCCTTCATATAAATCTATAAGTCGACCAAATACAACAGTTACACTCTAATCTATACTCTCTAATTAATGGTAATAAAAGGAGTACTATTAACATTAGCTGTTTGATACTATTCGCCGTGCACCCACTATTCGCCGTGCGTATTCCGTACCATGACGTGATAGGGGCGAGCCTATCGCCATTTCGGGCACAAATTCCAGACTCCGGGCTGATACTGAATAGAAAAATCCAATACCACTGTGCCCAACCCGGGGATCGAACCCAAAACCAAGGCAGTCCTTATACCAGTACCACTGTGCCCACTGTACCCAACCCGGGGATCGAACCCAAGACCGAGGCAGTCCTTATACCAGTGGATTATACAAGTTACCAGACAAACAAAATTCTCAGGATATGATGTAAATAGTGGACTTTATTAAACATATAAAGGAGATGTCCGCTTTTTGTATGAGTGTTGGGCCTCAAAATCTAACAAGGCTCTAACTTTAGGGATATTAAATGGCAAAATATGGAACTTATATCCATTAAAAAAATATTTTTAGACCCCTCCATTCATACCCAACTATTTTGAAAACTTACATATTAAGTGTAGTTTTCAAGCCAAACCAAATTACATGAATCTCAAAATCGGAGGTCTTTAAAATTAAACGATTTATTGCAAAAGCTTAGTTTTCAGGAGTTCTATCCAAATATATATAAATTGTCTTGTTTAGAATTTCAGGCCCGTTTTTGGACATGTCCTTTCAAAATTTACATAGTTCTTATACTTTAGATTTTATTGATATCTAAAAAACCCCGATTTCGTCACTTACTCACTCACTCACTCACTGATGATCACCAAAATTCTTAAGGTACTTCCTGAAGTCCTAGAAAGCTGAAATTTGGTATGTATGCTAGTATTAGTACACAAACAACAAAAAAATATATAAAAATTGGAACTTTTACTCCCCAACCCCTTAAACAAGGGGATGGAAGTTTGTATTTGTAAAATTTGCGGAAGTTTCGCAAAGGACATGTCCAAAAACAGGCCTGAAATTCTGAACAAGACAATTTATACATATTTGGATAGAACTCCTGAAAACTAACCTTTTGCAATAAATCGATTAATTTTAAAGACCTCCGATTTTGAGATTTATGTAATTTTGTTTGGCTTGAAAACTACACTTAATATGAAAGTTTTTTTAAAAAGTTGGTTATGAATGGAGGGGTCTAAAAATATTTTTTTAATGGATTTAAGTTCCATATTTTGCCCCTTTAATATTCCTAAAGTTTGAGCCTGGTTAGATTTTGAGGCCCAGCACTCATACAAAAAGCGAACATCTCCTTTGATCCTAGATGTCTGAAAATTGATATAGGGACTTCTGTTTATATATATTTTAGTAAGTCACCCCCCCCCCTTTAATCTAGGGGGACTTCGTATTACAAATTAATAAATAGGTGTTGCAGGTTTTTTTTTTAAAAACAGCACCTTATAAACTGGAAGTGAAATCCTACCAGAACCATTTCCATGTAAAATGTTTGCCAAGACCATATCATAATATATCTAGCACTGTCCGGCGACTATACAGCCCCTGTCAAAAGGTTATCGGAAGTCATGTAGAGCCAAGCTTCAACTCTACAAGCCCTAACTTCACAAACTCTATACCTTAGTCAAAATATCGCACCTTTAGAACGAAAACGACACAATTCAAAACAATCGAAAATTGAGTTATCGTCATAAAATGACTTAAAACTGGTCCCTTTTTTATAAAAATATAATTAAAAAAGCCCGATATAACAGGTTGGTCCTTTTCCCGCTTGAATATGGCTGTGTTTGAACTATTGTTGTATTGAGAACTTCTATTTAAAACACTTTATGAAGATACCTCTATTTTAGATTTTTTTTAATTGTGTCGTTTTCGTTCTAAAGGTGCGATCTGTAGCTTGTCCGTTTCGTTACTATAAGAACTATTGCATACCTAACAGAAAAGTAATGAACAGTGAATACATTTTTCACCTTACGCACATGTGATGGCAGCGATCATTTTTTATTACAAAGAGTATGTAACTGCACTGCACACCTCACTTTGAGAAAATTATTTTGTTAAATCTAATAAGATTTTTTTTTTCAATTTAGCCGTATATTAGAAGCAATTGTTAGTCTCATAGTCTTATAGTAATTGTATGAAAACGAAATTTCGAAAACGTATTGCCTCTATGTCGTGTTATTGTCTGGTGCTACTAGCGTCTGCTTGTTTCTCTAAACGTATCTTTCATCACCACACGCCCGAACGGAACCTAATCGCCTCTCATATTACGATCCAACGTCATAAAAAGACATTTAATTACTTCATGATTGCGGGATATTTGCCTAGCGCCGACGTGCCTTTGACAAGGGGGCAAATTTACACCAAAAATGAACGATGTGGCTCGTTTAATGGCAATAAAAACGTTACGCATCTCAAAGCTGTTCCTTACCGAGAGAGGTCGATGTCCTCGGACAGATTCGGTACGTGGATACAATATCTTGAAACAAGGAATCGCTCAATTATTTGTTAGGGTAGTGTAATATGACCTGAGAATTTGTTGACGGTGCTGTCTTTTGCAAATGGGAATAGGTATTCTATGTGTGGCAGTTTTTCTGGTACAGTGTCTGGAATTTGTGCCCGATATGGCGATAGGCTCGCCCCCTATCACATCATGGGACTACGCTAACATATTTCCCATGTATTTTTATTACATAGTGAAAAATATATATTATACTTCTCTGCGAATTATAGAAGGTAACTGTGGTATTAATTTGAGCAGACTCATCTTTTGGCCTAACGACAAGCAGCTTGGGATTGGTAGAAGGCGTGTGGTAGGCTACAAAGCTCAGGATATAAACAAAAATGCCCATGATGTCTCCCTTCAGGGTATCAGTGACGACTTCGTGTAACCAGAACTACAAGTAGTCGCGTGTAACTCAATAGTGTACGAACCGACTCGGTTGGTACCATTTTTATAAAAAGCTACTGTCCAAAAGTAACAAAAGTTATATCTAATATGTTTAATTTAATTTCTATTATACTGGCAAAAAAGCCTTTTAAGAAGCTAAAAAAATTTAGGTGCCATTTAATTTTACTCACCCGTCAAGAGTTAGGCCAAGTTGTAAGGTCCCGAGATTTTCATATTTCACAGATAGGAAGGGAAAATGGGCGGCTTTCCGATAAGTCAGTCAACTAAATTAGAAAACGTTTATGTCTACTACCGTTTTGTGATAAACGTCTCTATAATTTTGTATTTTCATAAGTCTATTTATTTTATGATTAGAAAGTCACGCTTATCGTTGAAGGGGAAAGCAGTTATTCAATTATATGTGGGCATATTTCCTATGATTCGTTAAAATGAGTCTATGACTAGTCCTACCGACATAATTCTAGGCCCAACATATCTGTCTCTATCTGATACTGTGCAGACAAACCAAATATCTCTGAATCAGACCCGGGTATCGAATACGAGACGTCAGCACGGCAGACGTACCGCATTTGCGAAACAAATACGACACCGACTCAGTCTACGAAAATAAATAGTATCAAATGTAATCAAAAGTATAAGCAATTCAGTAACAAACATTATCACACGCCTGATCGATCCATAAAATGATTCCGTAGAACTTTGAACTATGGCAATGAAAGAAAACACAGGTTTTATAGCCGAAAAACTCCACGGGCGACCCATAACCGTAAAATGCGGAATGCTGTTAATATTTTGCGTCACTTGTGCGTATATTTATGTGTATAAAGGTATGTATTATAATATATTTATCCCGCAAACAAACTTCCGTCCGCTGAAGGTGAAAGTGCATTTAAATTGGCGTCCACCAGCTTTTGACGTCCGTATACCGGACGCCACTTTTTTGGCCAGTGTCACTTAGGTCCTATTGGTCCTGGCTAGCTGTAGAACAAAAATCGATGGAAGCCAAAAACTCGATCCATTGGCTGCAATAATATATTGGATAGTTCACGAAAAAATCTCTGCCGGGGTGAGGCGCTGCTGCAGCGCGTATATCGACAGCCGTATACCTCGGTAATTTTCTGACGACGATTCCGCGTATTTGGCGTCCGCAGTTGCGACGTTGCCAGCTTGCTCATTAAATCTGTGTCAATAAATCATAACATACCGCAAGCAACACAATATTGACCATCGCAGATCACTATATGGACGTCCAACAGCTATATGCGGATGTCCGATAGCTGTACCATACCATACCACCAGCCCTGTATTATATACTGCCTACTGCTGAGCACGGGCCTCCTCTACTACTGAGAGCGTTTATGCCTTAGTCCACCACGCTGGCCTTGTGCGGGTTGGCAGACTTCAAATACCTTCGAAAATATTTTTTGGGTAATTCTCAGGTATGTAGGTTTCCTCACGCCGTTTAGATAATTGATAAACAATACACACATAACTTTAAAAAATTCGAGGTGTGTGCCTTGAGTTTTGAACCGGCGTACATCCGTCTCGTTAAACTGTTCCATTCCCAACTAGGCTATCGTCCAGCTGCTAGCTAGCTCATATACGGACGTCTAATACCTATATATGGACGTCCAATAGCTATATACAGACGTCCGATAGTTGTACACGGACGTCCAATAGTTATATACGGACGTCTAATACCTATATATGGACGTCCAATAGCTATATACAGACGTCCGATAGCTGTACACAAACGTCCAATAGCTATATACGGACGTCTTATACCTATATACGGCCCCCCGAGGCAATTCTTATGCGCTGGGTCTTCACACCCAATGCACGCCCATGCGCGGGGGGACATTAGTCGCAGGCCGAGGCACACAGTCAGTGTGTATACCTCTTGATTGTTAATCACATTGAGGCCTAAAAGGGCCCGCGAACATTTCCTGGCACCCTCTCTTTCCGCCCATCCTGGGAACCTTCCTCCCTTCCCTCACCTTCCCTTCCATATTCCTCTCCCACATCCCCCCCAGACCCCTGCAGTCGATAAGCCGGGGGACTCCAGTATCCCATTCGCAGGTTTCCCCCGGTGTTAACTGCAGGATCGCCTACCCAAAAAAAATATTCCTATATACGGACGTCCAATAGCTATATACAGACGTCTAATTACTATATACGGACTTTCAATAACCAAAAGTGGACGATAGCCTAGTTGGGAATGGATCTGTCTGACGAGATAGATGTCCGCAGGTTCAACATTCAAGGCACACACCTCTTATTTTTCGAAGTGACGTGTGTATTGTTAATCAACTATCGTTTACTTTACCGGTGAAGGAAAACATTATGAGGAAACCTACATACCTGAGAATTTCTCAAAAATAATTTCGAATGGATTTAAAGTCTGATAACCCGCATTAGGCCAGCGTGGTGAAGTAAGGACTCAACCCTCTCAGTAGTAGAGGAGGCCCGTGCTCAGTAGTGGGCAGTACATAATACAGGGCTGGTATGGTGTGGTAATAGTTATATACGGACGTCCAATAGCTATATACAGACGTCCAATACCTATATACGGACGTCCAATAGCTATATACGGACGTCCAACAGCTCTATGATAACGTGGCAGACAGGTATGTGGCCCCCCTGATAGGAAGGATTCTCACCACCTACGGACGTTTGCAACACCTGGGGTATCACCCTCAAGCAGCCGCTCAAAATCAACACTTCCCCATGAAGTCTGGCGACCTTACTAATTCTGCATCACCCAAAGGTTGACTGTTAGAGAATGCCTCAGGAATTAAGTCATAAGTCACCTGTATTCATTTACTGTATACAAAGTTGAAATAAATAAATAAAGTCCGTTCAGTAGTTAATGCGTGAAAGAGAGACAAAACAATCAATCCATCCATCTATCCTCAGTTCAACAAAGAAGATTTTCATATTTACAATTTTAGAAGGATAGGATAAGATACTCGTAGGTACATATATAAATATCGGGCATCCGTTCAGGTATAGCTCCTACGAGTAGATTTGAAGTTGAAACGGTATACAAAAGACAATGCGACAAGCGATAGTAAAAGAAAGAGATAAGTAAATCCAAAGCTGGCAACGTCGCACTCCCAAATACCAACCATCCTGTGAGGACGTTAAATAGGCGACGCATTAGGTATATCATGATCAATATATCCAGGAAACCAAAAATCTATGACCATGTAGCGGGGTTCAAAAATGTCTGGGCATGACTGCAAAATGAATATTGCCCCAAATAAAATTGCAGGAAAATAAAATATCCCATGAACCAGAAAATCGAAAAACTAAGCAATATTCACAAAGACATCCTAAAAAATTTAAGTGGAACTGGGGGACGCCGTAATGATGCACAGTGTGCATGAAGCCAAATGCGTTGCTGGATGTAAATATATACATACATACGTATGCGGGGTCCGCCTATACCCCCTGCTTTGTGTATTCTTGTCGCTAGTGTGACTTTCTTATTGTAATCTGTTGTTAAAGGTAATGTGTGATTACGGCCTTGTATCTCATTGTATATATCTATATTATGTAAAATGAATTACTGCTTTTATATATATATATATATATATATATATATATATATATATATATATATATATGCCCCTACCGCGCGAACTAATTATGGTTCTAATATGTTTATATGTAGAACATGCACAATGAATAATGAACGATTTTCGAAAATCGACTTTTTTCATGTCACTTCTATCAGTCAAAAAGGCTATTATAGATCATATTATGTCAGTGTCTTAGATTTGTGATAAAATTTATTCGAGTGATTATATTGCAATTTTTTAAATTCTTTTCTTTAAATTCGTGTATTAATTGTATAGTGTATTTTAGTGTTTAGTATTTATTTTAATTCCCTCTTTTGTATCCGCTGTCTCCTTTTTGTGCTATATTTCTGTGGAAACTTTTTTGGTTTGTGTGTAACTTATTTTATCTAGTTTATATATGAAATATTGTTCTGTTTGTTTCCTTAATAAATAAAATAAATAAATTTGACTAGCCAACAATTGTTTACATCTACACTTTTATAACGGAAACTGTCGATATAAATTATAAGTGCAACAATTTCTCACATGCACTGTTCTTTAACACATTAAATATCTTAGTAAAAATTAGTGTACTTTCTTAGTCATTCAAACTCCTGAGTAGTGCTACTGCTTATACATTATTGGCTGTAGTTAAGTTGTTCCTATCATATTTCCGATGTATAAACATTACAAAAGAAATTAGGGATATTATCCATTAATAAAACATTTCAGTTTCCCGAAGGCGTAGCGTTAAAGCAGAAGTTTGTCCAATGCCTCGTAAAACCAATAGAGACAAAGATGGGGAATCCAGTCAATATCTCCGATATTTTGTGACGTCGCGTCGTTTCACTCCAATTCTCTTGTGAACTTGTTTTACTCGTTTTTGATTGTTTGGGACGGCTTTTGTTTCATTTTTGTCTTGTATTTGGTTAGATGATGTTTTTTTATACTAATGAATGACGAGACGCGTAGGTCACCTGCTTGATGTAAATGTCATACATTGTATCATTAATATGAAGATACACACTGCTTTGCATTGCACTTGGCACTATAATTATTTAGCATGTAAACTGATCTCCGTTTTAGCACTTTTTTCTTGACGCATTTTTTCTTTACAATTAGTGGGTTAAATACTAATTTAGTAAATTTCTTGTTATAACATCTTTATTAATTATGCCCTAAATATAACATTTAAATTATTATATTTATTAAAATGCGTAATATCCATTTCTTTACACTAATTATTTTAAACTGCGTTACCAATAAACTTAATTAATCTGTATTCTATATTATGCTCTATTGTCACTTATTAAATAAAACAATTATATAATATTAAGGAACTTAGCTTAATAGAAAATATAAGAATAAATAATTATGTGAGGTCATCATTGATCCAAAAGTGGTTAATATTAGGCCTTAACCTATGTAGGCCCCTTAATAAGAAGACCAGTCAACGACCTCCTTTTTATTTCATTTGTGGCTTTTACAGTCAATTGTCTCAGAACATTTCTCAACTGTACTGAGTGTCACCTCACTCGTTTACTGCGTGATAAACGGGCGACAATCGGCGCGGTCACCTGCGCCCGGTGACAACTGACGAGTGCGGCCTGCGAACGTCACGTCAACATTCTTCAATTTGTAATTCGAAAACAAGATCAAATGTCCCGATTTTATTTATTAACATCACTGTCTCGACTAGCTTATACTGATCCTAGGTTCGGTCTATAAAATGCAATCTAAATTTCAAGCCTTTAAAATAGTTCGTAAGTAGTATTGGTTTAGCAAAGCTGCGATATTTTACGAATTTTATTACTAGCCAGTCAGTATTACAAGCATAGCCTATGGAAACCTATACATTTTGTAAATATTTACTTTAAAAACTATTAAAATGTACATGTAGATTGAAACAACCCACACTTAGTATACATTTATTAAAATAGATAGTACATTATTCTGTATATATTAATAGTAACTTAATTATAGCTAGACACAAATTACCCACGCTACGATATCTTAATGGATGTAGGGCAGATAATCTAAATAGAAGGATTTCTGAGAACATTTAGATCCGTATCTACGCCTCAATTAACTTGAAAAACGACTTTTATTATTATTGTCTATACCTAAATTATTATGTTGAAACAAAGTATTTTTATTCTAGTATCAGAATGCTCAGTTTCTGAATCGTGTGGTTCTGTGTTCGAACCCGGCTTGTAAATCTTAATCTAAATTAATGTGTTTTAAAATATAATTTACCTCGGTTAGGGGGTCGTGCGATTACAATTTGTACGTAAGATGCAACCCAATCACATTGCGAGACGGAAACAAACCCAAGGAACCGTAGGTGCATTAATTTCAGCCCTCGCATCCCTTTTGACGATCCAGCTTTATTTGTTTCTCTGACCTGATAATAATAATAAATGTATTAAATGTTTCTCCCTAGGAGCGAGCTATGTTCAGCAATGAGCGAACTATGAACTCCTGTCTATTTTATAAAATATTTTTTCCTTACCCTCTCAATTTAGACTGGATTTAAAAGTGTCTAAAAATGTTAGTCAAAGTGTTTGCAAATTGAAAACGGCTGAGTCTAGCGATAGCCGGTGCATTAGACGAAAGAGTGCTACCGTAAGATATAGCTCAGGTAATCCTTGTTACTAGAGAAACTCCCCAAAATAATTTAACTTCAGCAAGTTTTTAGATATCCTTTCATACGGAAAGACTGATGGATGCACTTATCATTTTATGATTTGCGTGGGTAGTAGATGCAGATATTGCATGAAAACTCAACTAGCAAATGTTTTTTTATAAGTCTAAATATGTGATGTTAACGAAAACTTTTTAGTCACACACAAACACACACACGCCCTTTATCCCCGAGAGGGTAGGCAGAGGCGCGATTAGTGCACACACTTATCGCCGTGCGTATTTCGTCCCATGATGTGATAGGGGGCGAGCCTATCGCCATATCGGGCACAAATTCTAGACTCCTGGCTGATACTCATTAGAAAAACCTAATATCATTTTACCCGACCAGGGGATCGAACTTAAGACCTCAGCTTTGCAGTCGTACCATAATACAACTACGCCACCGAGGCAGTCAGTAGAGTCAAAGATGATATAGGCGCAATTTTTTTTTACTTATTATCAATTATAATTAATCAAATAATTATAATTTTTCGAAGTTATTATTCATATTATTAACTTCCTATAACACTGATTTTTTATTTGCTATACCCAGACACTTCGTAGGCTTAAACGACGTTGACGTCACGCAGCGGCGCGCAAGGCGACGACCGGCCCATGACACTGCTCAGCTGTTTCGCGCCGTTTGTCACGCTGCCGGGGTAGTGTCACGTCAAGGCTAAACATTGGACGGAATTATGGACTGTCTGAATACTGACTGTGGGAAATAATATTATTATATTATTATGTTATATTATACTAGACTGCCTCGGTGGCGTAGTTGTATTACGGTACGACTGCAATACTGAGGTCTCGGGTTCGATCCCCGGGTCAGCCAAAGTGATATTGGTTTTTCTAATCAGTATCAGCCCGGAGTCTGGACTTTGTGCCCGATATGGTGATAGGCTTGCCCCCTATCACATCATGGGACGGAATACGCACGGCGAAAAATGGGTGCACTAATTGCGCCTCTGCTTACCCCTTCAGGGATATAAGGCGTAAGTATGTGTGTGTGTGTGTGTGTGATGTTATATTCTAAGTATTTGAAATGCTCTCGCTATCTTAAGACTAGTTAAGTTTCAAAATGCCCCGGCACAGGCTGCAACCTTTCAAACTGGTTGGTGTACTAAAATCTTATCTAGCAGCATAAATAGACTAGAAATACAAGACTCCTAGCGGTTAACACCTATTTAAATGGATATTTTTTTGTCTGAACAATTAATGTCTCGGCACTATTCCGGGCCTGCAGGGTTTTGGCTCCCATTCACCCAATATCCCGTTGGGTTAATTTCTGTTGATTAAAAACGTGCTTTCCGTAAAGGAAAACGTGTTTTTCAATTCAGTTACTAATTGCCCTTAGTACTCACGTTTTTCTATTGTTTTTTATTTAAAAAAAATGATTCCCGTAGTTGTCAAACGAACTAGCCTGTGACGCAATAATGAGTTCATTTTTATTCTATAGCCGATCCATACTTATTTATTATTACTAGCTTTTGCCCGCGGCTCCACCCGCGTGAATGAGTTTTCCCGGTATAAAAGTCCTGCTTTATATTTTCCAGGGTTAAAAAGTAGCCTATGTGTTAATCCAGGACATAGTCTACCCGTGTGCCAAATTTCATCGAAATCCGTTCAGTAGTTTTTGCGTGAAAAGTTATTAAATTACTAATATCGTTATTAAAGAATAGGGGATGATGGAAGAAGGTACAAAATTTAGGGTTGTATGTATTTTTTAATGTTACATCATACAAAAAAAATATGTCCGGAAAATAAAGAAAAAAATGGGGTGGGCAACCCTTATCACTCAGGGTGATGAAAAATAGATAACAACCTATTCTCCGACCAAGTGTGAATATAAATTTTATCAAAATCGTTTTAGCCGTTTCGGAGGAGTATGGTAACAAACGCTGTGACACGAAATTTTTATATATATAGAAAGATAGATAAAACGAAAGTAGCTCTGTGGGCTTAGAATGTGAATTTTGATGTTTGTGATTGATCGAGAGACCAATACGTCAATCACGTGTTAGTCTCTCAACCAATCCCAATAAGACGAAACGGAGTCGTGACGTGTTTTTTTGTCACATTCTAAGCCCACTGTCCTTCTTTCTGCCTGTTACGCTTTCGCAGCTGAACCACTGAACCGATTTCGATAAAATTTGATATGGAGATAGTTTGCGACCCTGGAAATGATATAGATTTTTATTCCGGAAAAACTTGCACGCGGGAGAAGCCGCAAGCAAAAGCTCGTTGGCTATAAACGACTGCTGGCTACGGGTTCGATTCCTGTAGTTGTCTGAACTTGAGACCGAAACCTCTTCGCGCGAATAGATTTTTTATACTCACACGTTACGATACCGTAAGTATTCATACGTTGAAGAATTTCATTTTTTTACGAAAGTGTCTTCTGGTATTCTAAATATAAACATATTATTTTATACATGTATACATAATATATTATACCTGTGATTGTGTATCACATTACTTCCTGCTACATCTCTTAGAGTAAACCGAAACCATTGCCGGGGTCACGGGATATTTGCCCTCGCTCCGGGGCGACGCGACGGTAAAAACTTCCACGACCTATGCCATTTGGATATTTGCTCTCGACGTTTTTGTTATGTCGGCTTGTAATATCTGGAGAAGTTTAAAAATAATCCTGTTCGACCCGATATGGTCATACAGGTATTCCAACAGTATTTCCAAAAAAACAATACAATAAAAATTATGAACTTGAATATCAAAATATTAATACAATTTATAATTGTATAATATACGTCTCTTGTACTAAATTAACTTAATTTTCCATAGTAGGTTGTAAATTAAGTTAATTTAGTACAAGAGACGTATATTATGCCTGACGCCTCATATGTCACGACTCTGTTAATAGGAAAAGGCTAAAATCGAAATATTAAAAGTTTTTAAAAATTAAAATATTAAACAAAGTGTTACCTAAGCTGCGATTTCGCAAGATGCGGCAGACGGCAATAGCATGTGCTGCGACGGCAGACGGCATTACTATGCAGTATTCATTTACATACGAGACCGATTCCGACACACGACTGCAAATGACGCGCGACAGATCGTCACTTGTTTTGACGTGTAGCGGCAAGCGGCACTCCCGAACAAACACAGGACTGCCGGTGCAGTTTTACATCATGGACGCGTTGACAGACGAAGAAAGCTATTTTTTTTATTAATTTTCACTAGTGTGTTTTGTCAAAGTTTTAAAAGAGCCTTCTTCAAGTCTATCTATATATATTTAAAAGCGAAAGGTCACTCATTCACTCACTCACTCATCACGAAATCTCAGAAACTACAAGGGCTATTTTTTTATATTTTTTATGGGGATCTCTTTTAGGACGTAGGTGCTCACTAAGACGGGATTATACGAAATTCAGCCCCTAAGGCGTAAAAAGGGGTGGCAAAGTTTGTATGAAACTTCTATAGTTTAATAGTAGGTTTTATTCTTTCACTAATAGGAAGCTACATTACTCCAGAGTGCTATAGTTTTTATACCGGGAAAATATTTATCCTGGAAAAACTTTTAAACGCGGGCGGAGCCGCGGGCAAAAGCTAGTATTATATAAATAAAAAGTAAAAAAAGTTACTAATTTATTTGATAGAATACCGGCTTAAATAGATCGAATTCTAACAAAAAATAAACAAAAAAATAAATGAGTAATAAATATAACTTAGTCTATTTTTATTCTTCCTATAAAATACTATATTTTTTAAGCGTACTATATTTTTTATAACTATTTTAAAAAAATACTATATTCAGACAAAAAAATGTTGGCAACCCTAGGCAACCCTAACCTACCGTCTGATATCCAATGCGTTTGTTTACATTAAGGTTCCCTCTTAATTAGCGCGAATTTAGTTAATAGCTTTCCACGGAGAAGCTACTTATTGATAATTAAGTGGCCGGTGATTTACGGACCGTTTATTCATTCACTTTATTTAGAAGGTCTTTCCTTGAATAGATTTTACCAATTTTTGGTTCTAGGCGTCACTTCAGTGGTGTAGTATTTTAGTATTCATGCAAACTTACCTGTTCTACTCGCTCAATAATGTATTTTACTGTACAGGTAGCTTCACAATGTTTTCCTTCACTATTAAAGTAATCATATGTAACAATGAACACATAACTACGTAGTACTATTCAGTATACTGTAACATAACTATGAAACATCAAATATGCGAGATACAGAAATTTAAGCCGTGAGCCACTTTTCGTTACCCGCTCACTAACTGATAGTCTATCTTTTTAAATATTGTCTTTAACCACAACCAAATTGCCAAAATTCCCACGCTAAGTTAAACCCCCATTCGCCTCAAGCGTCCAGATTTCTTCCACAGCCGTAAACCCAAAAACCTCTCATAAATTAAAGACAGGGCGGGCGGGCGCCATTATATTTCCCGCCCGCTCTATAAAGGCCTGTTGACGTTCATAAAGTTAATGCGATCGGGGCGAAGCCTCTTAACTTGATATTATACCGATATAACCGATGATTTGACGATTAACAGCTTTATGGATATCAGAAGAGGTAGAGGTAGAGGCAATATAATATATTTGTTGTAATTCTTTCGCCAACGTTTTTTACAGGATAAAAAGTACTGTAGCCCTTCGGGATAATGTAGCTTCTTATTACTTATTGTGCGCGGAGAAATTCCAAAAAAATTAGCTACTATTTTATAATATAACAATAAATGGAATTTAATTTTATTGTGTAAGCCGGATTACTTAGGTACATTTATCCCATCTGTGCGTAAACAAGATCGTAAGTTTGATACTCAGTATAGGCAACTATTTTTACCAGATTGAATTCCAAAAAATGTACGTGATTTGCCCGAGTTTAGAGTGGCTCTGCCTATTTAAGAGGATAGGCGTAAAAAACGGTTATAATGTTTAGTAGTAATACAATGCTCTTCAAACCACAACATGACTATAAGTACCATTATTAGGTTTTGACATTTTATATTCCCTTATATCCAGAATTTGCCAAACGTATAAGCTGAGATGTCAAAAAGTGCGTCGACCTCTCCTGAATAGAGTAGACTGACCACACGGCATCCGGGACTCGTCCAGTTTAAACTGACAGAGATTAATTACACTTGACAATTTAACGGAGATTCCTTTAAAAGATAAAATGTAAAATGGGATTTTACTAGATTACAGGATTTTTTGCATAATTTTCAGTTACAAGACAATTATTATCTGAGTGTTTATTACGATTTAAACCTTTTTGAAAGCTGTAGCTGAATTTTACTGACTATACTATCTAAATGCGATACTGTTTTGCCTACTGCGGATACCAGTATATCATATTGTGTATATTTAATGACGTAAAATTAACAATAAATTATTTGTTTTTATTGTATAATATTTAACTTTCTCTGGACTATAATATAAATTACTGCTCAGTATTACCTGTGTGAAGTTGGCAAGTGAGTTTCAAATATCCAAATTTAACTATTTCCATGGGATTGTACCAGGTTTGTACCGGATTGTACCGTTCTTTAATTTGTTTGTACCTCATGGGGGTAGGAGATATGGTATAATTAAAGTTTGGTCAATCAGCGCCTTGAGTGCACTTATATAAACTCGCGTCAAATCAAAACCTGCTGTCATTTTGATGATTTTATGGCAGAATAGAATATAGTAATATGTCCCTCAGAGGTACAATCCCTCTCGATCATAGTAAGAGCCGAAACCAGGGAGTACAAACGACGGAAATGCACGAAATTCGTAGAAATTTATTATTTTTCGATAGAGTACAGCTATTTTAAAACAAATCATCATTGTGATGATTTTATGGCGGAATGGAATATAGAAATATGTCCCTCAGAGGTACAATCCCTCCCGATCATAGTACGATCTGAAAGCAGGGAGTACAAACGATAGAAATGCACGAAATTCGTAGAAATTTATTATTTTTCGAGAGAGTACAGCTATTTTAAAACGAATCATCATTGTGATGATTTTATGGCAGAATAGAATATAGGAATATGTCCCTTAGAGGCACAATCCCTCTCGATCATAGTAAGTTCCGAAACCAGGGAGTACAAACGACGGAAATGCACGAAATTCGTAGAAATTTATTATTTTTCGATAGAGTACAGCTATTTTAAAACAAATCATCATTGTGATGATTTTATGGCGGAATGGAATATAGAAATATGTCCCTCAGAGGTACAATCCCTCTCGATCATAGTAAGATCCGAAACCAGGGAGTACAAACGACGGAAATGCACGAAATTCGTAGAAATTTATTAATTTTCGAAAAAGTACAGACATTTTCTAACAAATCATAACCGTGATGATTTTCTTACTGAATACGATAGAGGAATCAGTCCTTCAGAGGTAAAAATACAATCCCTCTCGATTATAGTACAATCCAAAACCAGGAGGTACAAACGACGGATGTGAAGGAAAGTCGCGGATAATATTATTATTTTTCGATAAAGTACAGTATGTTTTCAAACGAATGATCATCATAATGATTATCTTACTATTCAGATAGAGGAATATGTCCCTCAGAGGTACAATCCCTCTCAATCATAGTGCGATCCGAAATCAAGCAGAACCAACGACAGAAATGCTCGAAATTCGTAGAAATTTATAAATTTTCGAAACAGTACAGCCATTTTGTCCTTAAGTACTCTACAGGAATATGTCACTCAAAGTTATCATCATTCGTCATCAGAATATGATCCGTAACTTAAAACTACACACGCCAGGTGTAAACGAAGAAGCGATAATTTCAATAAAACTTAAAAAAATTTACAGTCTTTTTAAGCCACTATAAACTTGTTCCATTGCTTGTAGATGTCCGTAGGGAAGCGCGCACGGGGCTACGGCGTATCCATCGAATGAGTGGCAGATCAGGCAACCATACCTAAAAAAAATATATTATTGCGTGCATTATATATTATCAAAAAATAAAATCGACTTCAAAACCGCTACAAATCAAAAAATAATTTAACTTTATTTTCGCTTAGTATATACGTATATTTGGGGTCGGTGCCTAATTTTAATTGAACAATGTTTTCGTATATTCCTATATATTTTATATTTTTTAATATTTGTTCGTGTATTTCCTTAGCTTAGCTGGCAATTCCAGTTTCAGCAAGTCGGTTTTATTTTTTGTTAATGTTCATCAGATCCTTATAAATTATATACTTAAACCTTCCCTGAAAAATATACATTTGAATAACGAAAACCCCATCCAAATTGGATTAGCAGTTTTTGAGAAACTCGCGGCCATACAAACTTACATACATACATACGGTTCGAATACAGAACTTTCTTTTATGAAGTCGGTTAAAAAACATTATTATGTTCACGTAGAGAAAGACAGAGATTTAATATTATAAATTTCGTGCATTTCTGTAGTTTGTACTCCCTGGTTGCGGACCTTCTATAATGGAGAGGGATTGTACCTCTGAGGTACATATTCCTCTATCGTATTCACTAAGAAAATCATTATAATGATTATTCGTTTGAAAACATACTGTACTTTATCGCAAAATAATAATATTACCCGCGACTTTCTTTCACATCAGTCGTTTGTACTCCCTGATTGCGGATCCTACTATAATCGAGAGGGATTGTACCTCTAAGAGACATATTCCTATATTGCATTCAGCCATAAAATCATCACAATGATGATTCAATTTAAAATAGCTGTACTCTATCAAAAAATAATAAATTTCTACGAATTTCGTGCATTTCCGTAGTTTGTACTCCCTGCTTTCAGATCGTACTATGATCGGGAGGGATTGTACCTCTAAGAGACATATTCCTATATTGCATTCAGCCATAAAATCATCACAATGATGATTCGTTTTAAAATAGCTGTACTCTATCGAAAAATAATAAATTTCTACGAATTTCGTGCATTTCCGTCGTTTGTACTCCCTGGTTTCGGATCTTACTATGATCGAGAGGGATTGTACCTCTGAGGGACATATTCCTCTATCGTATTCACTAAGAAAATAATTAGAATGATCATTCGTTTGAAAACACACTGTACTTTATCGCAAAATAATAATATTATCCGCGACTTTCCTTCACATCCGTCGTGTGTACTCCCTGGTTTCGGATCTTACTATGATCGAGAGGGATTGTGCCTCTGAGGGACATATTCTTATATTCTATTCTGCCATAAAATCATCACAATGATGATTCGTTTTAAAATAGCTGTACTCTATCGAAAAATAATAAATTTCTACGAATTTCGTGCATTTCCGTCGTTTGTACTCCCTGGTTTCGGAACTTACTATGATCGAGAGGGATTGTACCTCTAAGGGACATATTCCTATATTGCATTCAGCCATTAAATCATCACAATGATGATTCGTTTTAAAATAGCTGTACTCTATCGAAAAATAATACATTTCTACGAATTTCGTGCATTTCCGTCGTTTGCACTCCCTGGTTTCGGATCTTACTATGATCGAGAGGGATTGTACCTCTGAGGGACATATTCCTATATTCTATTCTGCCATAAAATCATCACAATGATGATTCGTATTGAAATAGCTGTACTTTATGGATAAATAATAAATTTCTACGAATTTCGTGCATTTCCGTCGTTTGTACTCCCTGCTTTCAGATCGTACTATGATCGGGAGGGATTGTACCTCTAAGGGACATATTCTTGTATTGCATTCAGCCATAAAATCATCACAATGATGATTCGTTTTAAAATAGCTGTACTCTATCGAAAAATAATAAATTTCTACGAATTTCGTGCATTTCCGTCGTTTGTACTCCCTGGTTTCGGATCTTACTATGATCGAGAGGGATCGTACCTCTGAGGCATATATTCTTCTATCGTATTCACTAAGAAAATCATTATAATGATCATTCGTTTGAAAACATAGTGTACTTTATCGCAAAATGATATTATTATGCGCGATTTTCATTCACATCTGTCGTTTGTACTTCCTGGTTTCGAAACATATTATGATGAGGAGGGTTTGTACCCCTGAAGGCTATATTTGTCTTTCATATTTAGTTCTATCAAATCATCACAACGATGATTAGTTACAAAATGGCTGCACTTTATCGAAAATTAATATTTTTTTACAAATATCATACATTTCCATCATTTTTACTCGCTGGGTTCGGATTGTACTATAACAGAGAGGGATTGTACCTCTGAGGGACATATTCCTCTATCGTATTCACTAAGAAAATAATTATAATGATCATTCGTTTGAAAACATACTGTACTTTATCGCAAAATAATAATATTATCCGCGACTTTCCTTCACATCCGTCGTTTGTACTCCCTGGTTGCGGATCCTGCTATAATCGAGAGGGATTGTACCTCTAAGGGACATATTCTTGTATTGCATTCAGCCATAAAATCATCACAATGATGATTCGTTTTAAAATAGCTGTACTCTATCGAAAAATAATAAATTTCTACGAATTTCGTGCATTTCCGTCATTTGTACTCCCTGGTTTCGGATCTTACTATGATCGAGAGGGATCGTACCTCTGAGGGACATATTCCTCTATCGTATTCACTAAGAAAATAATTAGAATGATCATTCGTTTGAAAACACACTGTACTTTATCGCAAAATAATAATATTATCCGCGACTTTCCTTCACATCCGTCGTGTGTACTCCCTGGTTTCAGATCTTACTATGATCGAGAGGGATTGTGCCTCTGAGGGACATATTCTTATATTCTATTCTGCCATAAAATCATCACAATGATGATTCGTTTTAAAATAGCTGTACTCTATCGAAAAATAATAAATTTCTACGAATTTCGTGCATTTCCGTAGTTTGTACTCCCTGCTTTCAGATCGTACTATGATCGGGAGGGATTGTACCTCTAAGAGACATATTCCTATATTGCATTCAGCCATAAAATCATCACAATGATGATTCGTTTTAAAATAGCTGTACTCTATCGAAAAATAATAAATTTCTACGAATTTCGTGCATTTCCGTCGTTTGTACTCCCTGGTTTCGGATCTTACTATGATCGAGAGGGATTGTACCTCTAAGAGACATATTCCTATATTGCATTCAGCCATTAAATCATCACAATGATGATTCGTTTTAAAATAGCTGTACTCTATCGAAAAATAATACATTTCTACGAATTTCGTGCATTTCCGTCGTTTGTACTCCCTGGTTTCGGATCTTACTATGATCGAGAGGGATTGTACCTCTGAGGGACCTATTCCTGTATTTCATTCCGCCATATAATCATCACAATGATGATTCGTTTTAAAATAGCTGTACTCTATCGAAAAATAACAAATTTCTACGAATTTCGTGCATTTCCGTCGTTTGTACTCCCTGGTTTCGGAACTTACTATGATCGAGAGGGATTGTACCTCTGAGGGACATATTCCTCTATCGTATTCACTAAGAAAATAATTATAATGATTATTCGTTTGAAAACGTACTGTACTTTATCGCAAAATAATAATATTACCCACGACTTTCCTTCACATCCGTCGTTTGTACTCCCTGCTTTCAGATCGTACTATGATCGAGAGGGATTGTACCTCTGAGGGACATATTCCTGTATTCCATTCCGCCATAAAATCATCACAATGATGATTCGTTTTAAAATAGCTGTACTCTATCGAAAAATAATAAATTTCTACGAATTTCGTTCATTTCCGTCATTTGTACTCCCTGGTTTCGGATCTTACTATGATCGGGAGGGATTGTACCTCTGAGGGACCTATTCCTGTATTTTATTCCGCCATATAATCATCACAATGATGATTCGTTTTAAAATAGCTGTACTCTCTCGAAAAATAATACATTTCTACGAATTTCGTGCATTTCCGTCGTTTGTACTCCCTGCTTTCAGATCGTACTATGATCGGGAGGGATTGTACCTCTGAGGGACATATTCCTCTATCGTATTCACTAAGAAAATCATTATAATGATCATTCGTTTGAAAACATAGTGTACTTTATCGAAAAATGATATTATTATGCGCGATTTTCATTCACATCTTTCGTTTGTACTTCCTGGTTTCGAATCATATTATGATGAGGAGGGTTTGTACCCCTGAAGGCTATATTTGTCTTTCATATTTAGTTCTATCAAATCATCACAACGATGATTAGTTACAAAATGGCTGCACTTTATCGAAAATTAATATTTTTTTACGAATATCATACATTTCCATCATTTTTACTCGCTGGGTTCGGATTGTACTATAACAGAGAGGGATTGTACCTCTGAGGGACATATTCCTCTATCGTATTCACTAAGAAAATAATTATAATGATCATTCGTTTGAAAACATACTGTACTTTATCGCAAAATAATAATATTATCCGCGACTTTCCTTCACATCCGTCGTTTGTACTCCCTGGTTGCGGATCCTGCTATAATCGAGAGGGATTGTACCTCTAAGGGACATATTCTTGTATTGCATTCAGCCATAAAATCATCACAATGATGATTCGTTTTAAAATAGCTGTACTCTATCGAAAAATAATAAATTTCTACGAATTTCGTGCATTTCCGTCATTTGTACTCCCTGGTTTCGGATCTTACTATGATCGAGAGGGATCGTACCTCTGAGGGACATATTCCTCTATCGTATTCACTAAGAAAATAATTAGAATGATCATTCGTTTGAAAACACACTGTACTTTATCGCAAAATAATAATATTATCCGCGACTTTCCTTCACATCCGTCGTGTGTACTCCCTGGTTTCAGATCTTACTATGATCGAGAGGGATTGTGCCTCTGAGGGACATATTCTTATATTCTATTCTGCCATAAAATCATCACAATGATGATTCGTTTTAAAATAGCTGTACTCTATCGAAAAATAATAAATTTCTACGAATTTCGTGCATTTCCGTAGTTTGTACTCCCTGCTTTCAGATCGTACTATGATCGGGAGGGATTGTACCTCTAAGAGACATATTCCTATATTGCATTCAGCCATAAAATCATCACAATGATGATTCGTTTTAAAATAGCTGTACTCTATCGAAAAATAATAAATTTCTACGAATTTCGTGCATTTCCGTCGTTTGTACTCCCTGGTTTCGGATCTTACTATGATCGAGAGGGATTGTACCTCTAAGAGACATATTCCTATATTGCATTCAGCCATTAAATCATCACAATGATGATTCGTTTTAAAATAGCTGTACTCTATCGAAAAATAATACATTTCTACGAATTTCGTGCATTTCCGTCGTTTGTACTCCCTGGTTTCGGATCTTACTATGATCGAGAGGGATTGTACCTCTGAGGGACCTATTCCTGTATTTCATTCCGCCATATAATCATCACAATGATGATTCGTTTTAAAATAGCTGTACTCTATCGAAAAATAACAAATTTCTACGAATTTCGTGCATTTCCGTCGTTTGTACTCCCTGGTTTCGGAACTTACTATGATCGAGAGGGATTGTACCTCTGAGGGACATATTCCTCTATCGTATTCACTAAGAAAATAATTATAATGATTATTCGTTTGAAAACGTACTGTACTTTATCGCAAAATAATAATATTACCCACGACTTTCCTTCACATCCGTCGTTTGTACTCCCTGCTTTCAGATCGTACTATGATCGAGAGGGATTGTACCTCTGAGGGACATATTCCTGTATTCCATTCCGCCATAAAATCATCACAATGATGATTCGTTTTAAAATAGCTGTACTCTATCGAAAAATAATAAATTTCTACGAATTTCGTTCATTTCCGTCATTTGTACTCCCTGGTTTCGGATCTTACTATGATCGGGAGGGATTGTACCTCTGAGGGACCTATTCCTGTATTTTATTCCGCCATATAATCATCACAATGATGATTCGTTTTAAAATAGCTGTACTCTCTCGAAAAATAATACATTTCTACGAATTTCGTGCATTTCCGTCGTTTGTACTCCCTGCTTTCAGATCGTACTATGATCGGGAGGGATTGTACCTCTGAGGGACATATTCCTCTATCGTATTCACTAAGAAAATCATTATAATGATCATTCGTTTGAAAACATAGTGTACTTTATCGAAAAATGATATTATTATGCGCGATTTTCATTCACATCTTTCGTTTGTACTTCCTGGTTTCGAATCATATTATGATGAGGAGGGTTTGTACCCCTGAAGGCTATATTTGTCTTTCATATTTAGTTCTATCAAATCATCACAACGATGATTAGTTACAAAATGGCTGCACTTTATCGAAAATTAATATTTTTTTACGAATATCATACATTTCCATCATTTTTACTCGCTGGGTTCGGATTGTACTATAACAGAGAGGGATTGTACCTCTGAGGGACATATTCCTCTATCGTATTCACTAAGAAAATAATTATAATGATCATTCGTTTGAAAACATACTGTACTTTATCGCAAAATAATAATATTATCCGCGACTTTCCTTCACATCCGTCGTTTGTACTCCCTGGTTGCGGATCCTGCTATAATCGAGAGGGATTGTACCTCTAAGGGACATATTCTTGTATTGCATTCAGCCATAAAATCATCACAATGATGATTCGTTTTAAAATAGCTGTACTCTATCGAAAAATAATAAATTTCTACGAATTTCGTGCATTTCCGTCATTTGTACTCCCTGGTTTCGGATCTTACTATGATCGAGAGGGATCGTACCTCTGAGGGACATATTCCTCTATCGTATTCACTAAGAAAATAATTAGAATGATCATTCGTTTGAAAACACACTGTACTTTATCGCAAAATAATAATATTATCCGCGACTTTCCTTCACATCCGTCGTGTGTACTCCCTGGTTTCAGATCTTACTATGATCGAGAGGGATTGTGCCTCTGAGGGACATATTCTTATATTCTATTCTGCCATAAAATCATCACAATGATGATTCGTTTTAAAATAGCTGTACTCTATCGAAAAATAATAAATTTCTACGAATTTCGTGCATTTCCGTAGTTTGTACTCCCTGCTTTCAGATCGTACTATGATCGGGAGGGATTGTACCTCTAAGAGACATATTCCTATATTGCATTCAGCCATAAAATCATCACAATGATGATTCGTTTTAAAATAGCTGTACTCTATCGAAAAATAATAAATTTCTACGAATTTCGTGCATTTCCGTCGTTTGTACTCCCTGGTTTCGGATCTTACTATGATCGAGAGGGATTGTACCTCTAAGAGACATATTCCTATATTGCATTCAGCCATTAAATCATCACAATGATGATTCGTTTTAAAATAGCTGTACTCTATCGAAAAATAATACATTTCTACGAATTTCGTGCATTTCCGTCGTTTGTACTCCCTGGTTTCGGATCTTACTATGATCGAGAGGGATTGTACCTCTGAGGGACCTATTCCTGTATTTCATTCCGCCATATAATCATCACAATGATGATTCGTTTTAAAATAGCTGTACTCTATCGAAAAATAACAAATTTCTACGAATTTCGTGCATTTCCGTCGTTTGTACTCCCTGGTTTCGGAACTTACTATGATCGAGAGGGATTGTACCTCTGAGGGACATATTCCTCTATCGTATTCACTAAGAAAATAATTATAATGATTATTCGTTTGAAAACGTACTGTACTTTATCGCAAAATAATAATATTACCCACGACTTTCCTTCACATCCGTCGTTTGTACTCCCTGCTTTCAGATCGTACTATGATCGAGAGGGATTGTACCTCTGAGGGACATATTCCTGTATTCCATTCCGCCATAAAATCATCACAATGATGATTCGTTTTAAAATAGCTGTACTCTATCGAAAAATAATAAATTTCTACGAATTTCGTTCATTTCCGTCATTTGTACTCCCTGGTTTCGGATCTTACTATGATCGGGAGGGATTGTACCTCTGAGGGACCTATTCCTGTATTTTATTCCGCCATATAATCATCACAATGATGATTCGTTTTAAAATAGCTGTACTCTCTCGAAAAATAATACATTTCTACGAATTTCGTGCATTTCCGTCGTTTGTACTCCCTGCTTTCAGATCGTACTATGATCGGGAGGGATTGTACCTCTGAGGGACATATTCCTCTATCGTATTCACTAAGAAAATCATTATAATGATCATTCGTTTGAAAACATAGTGTACTTTATCGAAAAATGATATTATTATGCGCGATTTTCATTCACATCTTTCGTTTGTACTTCCTGGTTTCGAATCATATTATGATGAGGAGGGTTTGTACCCCTGAAGGCTATATTTGTCTTTCATATTTAGTTCTATCAAATCATCACAACGATGATTAGTTACAAAATGGCTGCACTTTATCGAAAATTAATATTTTTTTACGAATATCATACATTTCCATCATTTTTACTCGCTGGGTTCGGATTGTACTATAACAGAGAGGGATTGTACCTCTGAGGGACATATTCCTCTATCGTATTCACTAAGAAAATAATTATAATGATTATTCGTTTGAAAACATACTGTACTTTATCGCAAAATAATAATATTATCCGCGACTTTCCTTCACATCCGTCGTTTGTACTCCCTGGTTGCGGATCCTGCTATAATCGAGAGGGATTGTACCTCTAAGGGACATATTCTTGTATTGCATTCAGCCATAAAATCATCACAATGATGATTCGTTTTAAAATAGCTGTACTCTATCGAAAAATAATAAATTTCTACGAATTTCGTGCATTTCCGTCGTTTGTACTCCCTGGTTTCGGATCTTACTATGATCGAGAGGGATTGTACCTCTGAGGGACCTATTCCTGTATTTCATTCCGCCATATAATCATCACAATGATGATTCGTTTTAAAATAGCTGTACTCTATCGAAAAATAATAAATTTCTACGAATTTCGTGCATTTCCGTCGTTTGTACTCCCTGGTTTCGGAACTTACTATGATCGAGAGGGATTGTACCTCTAAGGGACATATTCCTATATTGCATTCAGCCATTAAATCATCACAATGATGATTCGTTTTAAAATAGCTGTACTCTATCGAAAAATAATACATTTCTACGAATTTCGTGCATTTCCGTCATTTGTACTCCCTGGTTTCGGATCTTACTATGATCGAGAGGGATTGTACCTCTGAGGGACATATTTCTATATTCCATTCCGCCATAAAATCATCACAATGATGATTTGTTTTAAAATAGCTGTACTCTATCGAAAATTAATAAATTTCTACGAATTTCGTGCATTTCCGTCGTTTGTACTCCCTGGTTTCGGAACTTACTATGATCGAGAGGGATTGTACCTCTGAGGGACATATTACTATATTCTATTCTGCCATAAAATCATCAAAATGACAGCAGGTTTTGATTTGACGCGAGTTTATATAAGTGCACTCAAGGCGCTGATTGACCAAACTTTAATTATACCATATCTCCTACCCCCATGAGGTACAAACAAATTAAAGAACGGTACAATCCGGTACAAACCTGGTACAATCCCATGGAAATAGTTAAATTTGGATATTTGAAACTCACTTGCCAACTTCACACAGGTCTCAGTATTGCTCTGCGCTTGTCATCATCATGAATTAGATTGTGACGCTCTATTACAATACTATCTTATTATATTGCCTCCAGAACACAGAAGTGCATAATACTGTATGATGACAAAAAATAGACTCTCAATTTGTAATTTGTTTTTAATACATAACAGGTATCCTCTAGAGTTCATAACGTGGTTATAGTGTGAAAGATATGTCCGACTTATAATAGTATTTGCCAAACATTCATAGATCTCGTTTGTTGGCCAAAGAGTAATTTTATTTCTGTTTGTGTTTACTTCTAAAAGGACGGTTAGAGATATCCATTTGTCTCCACATAGAGATCAATGTAGGTATGTTTGTTTATAGGTAGATATCTAAATATTATTGTGCACTCTTCCTGTTTTTGTTATAATTTTAGCTAGTATGTAAAGGTGACTGCCTCGGTGGCGTAGTTGTATTAAGGTACGACTGCAATGCTGAGGTCTCGGGTTCGATCCCCGGGTCGGGCAAAGTGATATTGGGTTTTTCTATTCAGTATCAGCCCGGAGTCTGGAATTTGTGCCCGATATGGCGATAGGCTCGCCCCCTATCACATCATGGGACGGAATAAAAATGGCGAAAAGTGGGTGCATTAGTTGCGCCTCTGCCTACCCCTTCGGGGATAAAAGGCGTGAGTATGCGTGTAAAGGTGATGATAAAAATTGTGGTTTTATAGTAACGTATTGTGAGGCAAATGTAGCTTTGGGCTCTAGAGCTCAAAGCCAAGTAATCGTATTTTAGATCTGTAATCCCTTCATTCTACCTACCACTATTGCACTCCTTTGTGGAGGCGGCAGCACACTTTTTATAGCATGTTTCAGCAATGATTCGACTTAATCTTTATCACTTACTTCAGTAAATAAAACAAAGTAAAAAAAAACAATTATATTTATTTCTTAACAACTTAACGAGTATTTACAAAATCTCAAAAGTTCGATGCATTTTTACACAAGCATAACTTTAAAGGTGGTTAGATTACCATACATTCTTCCGCTGAAGACACAATCCAAATGGCACTTAACTGAAAAAATCACCCATATCTTTGGACGTTACGACCAAAATAAAGCTCGTTATAGGCAAGATCAATTTCAACAATCTATTTACAATATACATTCTTACATAAATACATTTTTTACAAAATTAAATTTATAATTAAATTTGTCGTCTGGCTTTTGCTATAAATCTCCAATGTAAATAAATTACGCCTTGACGGTCAACATAATATATAAAAAAAATGATTTATATTCCAATAACTATCTCTCGACTCCACGACTTTAATTTATCGTAATTAATTTAACAAATTATTAAAAGACTTTAAATCCTATTTCAGAGATTTTTCTCATAAAATTCATTTCATTCAATATTGGCTTCAATGTTTGAAGACTCATTTCATCGAAATCTTCTATAAAGGTCTGGCAAACACGAGTCTGTCGGTTCCTTGCCGTCTCATCATGTCTGCTGTCGCGGCGGTAGCGACGAACACTGCTGGCTGACTTCCAAACTCCATAAACTTCCCTCTCTTGTGTTTGGTACTCGCTTTCCTATCTAATCTAGTATCAAAAACATCCTCTCCTTCACTATTATCGTAATCCACAACAGGCTCGTTTAAGACCTCCTTTCTTCTTGCCTCTTTTCTCTTATTATTTAAGAAGTACGATTGTGTGAGATTAGAAACATTTGGGGTGGAGATCTGTCTGGTGATTCTGTTGGTGGACCCGACCCTCTCGAATGGTGGGAAGTGGCGCTGCATGTTTTCCGAGAAAGATTGTCTTCGGTAGTGTAATTGTCTGTCTGACGGTTGTTGATGGGCGAAGGACGCTCGTCTCAGGAACCTCGGCTCCTCTTGACGGTAGACCTTGAGGACCTCTTGGTTGTGGTTGGATTTCAGCGAGTCCTCGTAACTGCAACTGTAAGCATAGTAGTCACTGAAAAAGGATAAACACCATTCCCTAACGGCCGGTCTCAATACGTTACTAACATTTAACTGGAGTTTGATATCTAACTCGACAGTAAAAGTTACGCTTACTGTTACTGCTATTTCAACATCAAAAACTTTAACGTAGCTCTAATGAGTGCACCCGCCGCGCCGGAGTTTTATTTTTGCACTAAGTACTTGTAATATTATTTTTAAAAAAAATGTTATTGAGTCCTTATGTTATCAACTGTGATTCTTTTCTATATTTTACATTCGATTTTATATAAAACTATTTAAATAACATACAGCAAAGATTATTACAACAATTATTAAAATCGCTATGTTCATCTGTGGCAAAAACGAAACGCTAAAGGATAAGGTAAGGTTAATGTATTCTTATCTATCTTAGTTTATAGAAACACTGATACCACCAAAAGTAAGCAATTTAACTGTTAGTAAGTTATTGAGACCGGCCGTAAAACGTTTTTCGCCCTAACTCAATGTATTCTAATACCACGAAAAATGGGATTCCGTTTCAGTACTTTATCTTACGCTTTCAAAATTATCAAATGATTTAGTGACGTGTATGTTTATCTTTATGGCAAATTTTATTTCAAAGAAATCCTTTGTTAGTCAAACATAAGATACCTCGTGCAAATATGAATTGCATTTTTAGGCATTGGTAACTCATGGCAATTGTTCTAAGACATAACATTATTTATTCATAAAGGAGATGTCCGCTTTTTGTTTGGGTGCTGGGCTTCAAAATGTAACCAGGCTCTAATTTTAGGGATATTAAAGGGGGAAAACATGGATCTTGGCTTTATTAAAAAAAAAATAGGTACTTCCATTTACAAAAAACTTTTTTAAGAACGTTCATATTAAGTGCTGTTTATAAGCAAAGTAAAATTAAATAAATTTCAAAATCGGAGGTCTTTAAAATTAAACAATTTATTGTAAAAGGCTACTTTTTAGGAGTTCTATCCAAATATATATAAACTGTCTTGGTTAGAATTTTAGATCCGTTTTTGGACATGTCCTTTTATCTTTTATTGTGTAGATTTATAGGGTATTTGTTACATCCAATATAGTAACTTGCATACATTTGTATTACCAAGAAAATAACATTAGCCTTTAAGTTTCATTCGCTCATCTTGGGTTTCCTAGGATAGCTTAGCCGATACATAGTGGCCGCAATATATCGGGTATAAAACGACTATTTTGGAACTGTTTCAAAAAGGCTCCAATTGTCATTGACGTTCCGCTGACGACATTCAACGCTACATTACGGTCTTTAACATAAGGCTATCCTAGGAAATCCTAACTGTGATTAAATTTATAATCAAAATAACACTTTATCTGCAGATGAAGAACACCCACTCCCAGCTAATATATAACACGAAGTCCATTCTAACAATAATGATGCAAAAATGCCTTTACACAAATCCTTCAATGATTTATGACCTCGTGACATCCCTTCACCGGCTTATGATATCTACATGAATTCATAACTACATATTCACAAAGCCCGTGCTCTTCGCCATGTCTCGTATTATTATATTTTTCGGCAAACGCAGTCTGTCGTAAATTATCGGATCCAGAGTCTAAAATAAAATACGTGCGCTTAATATCACGTCCAAGTTTTACAAAATATCGGATGGACTTATACTGTAGTTTGTATCTAACTGTCGTCGATTTGTGTAGAAGAATAGAAACATAAGAATACAAAGATGGTGCAGATTACCGTAGTTTTATCAATAGAGCATGATTCTTAGTTTATGTTTGTTATTGATGACCGATGAAATAATATCGTCTACGTTCGGCGTTAAGCTGCGTCGCAATAAGGCGTAAACGAATTTCAAAACAACATTCAAATAACTCTAATAACAACTGACTCCAAAGACATATTGATAAAATACTCTTCTTGCCGTTGTTTCTACCAGCCTTTGAGTTTGTTATATTTGTCTCAGATTTTTATATTCACCACGTGGATCATAAAAATTAATTGTATTATATCTAGGTAAAGGACATACTTATACATTAAAAACGGTGAGATCCTTTGTATTTCACGCTAAAATATTAATGATTGACCACGTATAAAAAATTGTAGTACCTACATAATTTACTTGGTGTTTTGTCTCTTGCTTCCAAATTGTTTAACAATTAAGAAAGGGACAACACCATTATTTATTATAACGCTGGTTTATAATGTAATATATCGATAAGATGGAATATGTTTAGAAGTAGCCTAAGAGTTTTATTGGTTTACCATACCAAGGCGTACCTAACATTAGATGGCTGTTAATCGCAGTACATAAATATTTTTAAAATTGTTTACCTAGAAATATTGGTTCCTTGTTTAATTTTTTATTTATACACTCACCCGCTGCTTTCCTCCGAGGTGTGAACGCTGGAGTGTCCACACGGGCACCTCGCCTCCGCGATGCCAGAGTCCTGGCCGCTGGAATTCACTGACGTTATCGAAGTGTCCTGCCCCTTCCTATTCGGATGCGTTGTGTTAAATAGGTACATGTTGGTAATAATGTTGTGATGTTAGCGCTACGTAATAATTTTGTTAATGTTATTATGTTTATATTTGTAACAAGTTGGTAATATGAATGTGTTATGTAACTAAAATTAGTAATGTTAGGATTGGTGATGCGGTAAGAATTTAGATACTTAATCTGAATAATTACTATTTACGATGGTAAATATTTTGGTACTAATATTCCGATTTTATTTTTGTAACTGGCATGTTATACGATATGCTAACTAAATGATAATGATTCGGAAGATGGCACTGATTAATTAGTATAAATGTAATTAATTAATATAAATGTCGAAATAACAGGATAGCTGTATAATTATTCTAGAGGCACGTTATAAAACTTGATTTAAACAAGGTTCCCAAGTGATTTTTTATTGAATTCTTATTATTTTTACTAACTGGTGTTAAAGTTTATGAAATAGGAGATTGTAGATTATAATTATATTTTATATATATTTAAGTATTTGTTTATGCGAAATAAAAGTTCTAATAGAATATTAAATTTCGGTAGAATAGAATAATACTATAGCTCTGTTAAAATATTTGGATTAATAAAGAAAACTAACTCGTCCGTCAACTTTAAGTAAGCTGAAGTCATAAATTACTCCTTTAACTTCGCATTTAATGCATGAAGTTGGGTAAAAAGTTCTTTTAACTATATATAAAAAAAAAAAACTATTGAATAAACGGGCCAACTATGCTAATAGTGAATAAAATTTTTGTGCGTCCGTAATTTTTAATATCCACGTTTTAGATGTTATTTGTATTATACTGCCGAAGAATGTAGATGTATAATTATTTTTTTATGTTATTATTGTTATCGTGTATCGAGTATTAGACAGTAGCGTTTGTTGTAACAAATGAGTTAAATTGTATCTATAAGCATTTGTAGGAACAATTTTTAGTGCACGAAGAAGTAAGGGAATAATTATACTAAAGATAAAGCTACAACTGAGTTATAAATATTATGTTGTTTTTTTTTTTTTTTTTTTATAAAAGCTCGGTATAGTGACTGCACCGCACCTGATGGTAAGCACGGGGCAGTCCAAACAGAGAATCGAATGGCATTGGACGACTATCCCGTGCCATTCGACACAATCATGCCGGCCTGACCAGCTGCTTCTTCACGCTACGGCGGAAGGACCCAGGATTGTAGGAAGGAGGGAACACGTGTGCCGGCAAACTATTCCACAGCCTGATGGTGCGACAGAAGAATGAATTATGGAACCTAATGTTGTCAGTAATATAGGACACATTTTTAAGTTCTTCTAATTGATTTACAGCAAATATAAAATTATGCGGGGTCCAACAATAAAAGACTAGGTTTTGGAGAAAAACTGCGATGGTAGCGTTAGTAGGAAGAAATACACAATGTAGTTAAATAGTGCAGTTAACCATGAACCGGTGGCTAAGTTCATAAGTGTAGTAACAGAAAAAACAGCTAACAACACCCTCACCTCTTCTGAAGAGGACGCTGGTTGAACTTAACGCACATCCTTTCGTGTTTTTGAGTGAACGTGTCTGATTCCCCGAACTGGTTCTTCACGCATTTCTGATGAGCCTTCCCGAACTCCTCGACAGTGTTGCCATGCGGGCAGACCTTCTTCGCGTTGTGACTGATCACGTCGATATAGGAATCTGCTTCGCTGTAAGACTGGTTCAGTTCTTGGCACTGGTTCCCGCCAGAGGGGAAAAGGCCGCCGTATTTAGTAAGGTGCTCAGTTGAGAAAGCGTTAAGACGTTGCTGCGTGTAGGGTTTGTGTCGTTTTCTGTTAGAGAAAAGGTTGAATGTTATTTGTGTGTATAAAGTTTTGGAATAGTTTAGACTTTAGAAAATGTACAGAGTTATGTCTTTGGGTCTTCGCAATTCACAAAAAGAAACATCTTAAAGCATTTTGTATGTAAGCGAATGTATCATCTGAATAGTAACCAGTCGAGAGATGATATTTGTGAAGCAGATAAATTAAGCAAAAACGGTCGTAAAATATTATTTATATGCTTTTTTACGTGTTCATAACTTCAGAAATGCACTTGCTTTTAAATATATTTTTTTCTATGTTGTATTGTGCAAACCCAAAGGATGAATTCATTGTAAAGCTATACAATAGTACGTATTCATTTTTTACTAATGTAATAACAGTGTATTTGTTTTATGTATCACTTGTATGAACATTTCTTATTACATTAATTGTTATTAACTTATAAGTTTGATTATTTGCACGAAATTAAACTTTCATAATGACTTATATTTTACCTTAACTTTAAATAGGCGTAGGTATATCTATTTTTTTATTGCATTGAATGACGAGACGAGCATGCCGTTTGCCTGATGGTAAGTGATACGACCACCCATAAACAGTAGCAACACCATCCAGCACCTTGACTTACAAAGAACTCTGTGGCATTCCACGGCGCTCGTCATCCTGAGACATGAGATGTTAAGTCTCATTATGCCCAGTAGTTATACTGGCTACAATGTCCTTCAAACCGAAACACAACAGTGCATGCACACTGTTCCTTGGCGGTAGAAATAGACATTGCGGTGGTACCCACTCAGACGGCCTTTTACTTAATGAGAGACCTACCACCAGTAAAAATAAAAATACCTTAATTATAAAAAGAGACGTCCCTATAATACTAAATTTTTTCTGAAGCTGAACTTCCCGTATGGCTGAACTTTACCCACAAAGAATAATAACTTAAATTTATTTTACCTATCCAATTTGAAAGTTTTCTTTCTGTTAAATCGTCTGAGACTAATTGTCCCTTTATCATGAATTTTGAAGAAATTAACCTATTGATAAATAAAAAATACTTTGGGTCGTTCCTTTGGTGTAATCATAAGCCTAATTATTTACAAAAGAAATAAGAAACGGTGCTAAAGAAAGAAGCTGTGCTAGAAATAAAGACAGTTCAAGCAACTATCTAACCTGTACAAAGGTTTCAAAAAACAACTAAAACGTCTACCAAGTAAGTTTATTTTCATAATCTAAAATAAATACAAGCTTTGGGACAGGGAGTGTCGTCTTCATGTGAGATATCGCGAGACGTGCTTTCTTTGGTGATGGTGATGAGGTCTGAAAGTGAACACCAAGAAATACCAAGTTGCATTGACATGCTTGTAACAACATTAACTACGATATAATGAAGACAAATAATATAACACAAGATAAACAAACAGTACACGTTGTACATTGCGATTGTTATCGAAATGAAACAAATCAGTAGCAATTTTAACAAATTAAATTGAAATGAAACAAAGCAAGCTGTTCTCATTGTTTGACTACATGGTTTACCCAGGACTGGATGTCCCGGTGGAGGTAGTTAGGCAAGTCACCGGCCGTAAAAACAATTTCTGCAACGGGCCTAAAAAAGTGTTGCGCTGCCTATAAGCAGGAGGGAGGAAAGAACTAAATATTGGTACACGCAGTATCCTGATGGTTCAAGTATTATTCGGGAAGCGATTTCCTAAAAATATCAACAACAAAAAAACTTCTTCGCGTTATTCAATTTTACGTCATGAAATTCTTGCATCTATATTCTATACTATCTTTTGCTCGCGGCTCTAATAAGTTTCCCGGGATAAAAAGTAGCCCATGTGTTAATCCAGGATATGACTACCTGTGTGCCAAATTTCATCGAAATCCAGTGAGTAGTTTTTGCGTGAAAGAGTAACAAACATCCATACTTACAAACTTTCGCGTTTATAATATTAGTAGGATTCTATATTAACTGTGTTAATGTTATACAGTCCACTGTTTTTATTATATGATATCGGATAAATTGTAGCGCTTTTAAAACATAAAAATCTCATCTGATTTATTATTGTGTTCCATGAATTAATGTATCGATACTTTGCATATTAATGCATACTTAAAATTAAGTAAACAATGCAAATATGAACGAGGCTATACTGATAGGAAAAACTAATTTAGTAATACAGCTATGGTTTACTAACAATGTTCATCTCTTCAATTACCTAGAGATTTCGGATTTTTATTATTATATAATGTATAAGTTTAATGGGTATTTGAAGTATTTTTTATACCGTTATTGTTTTTTTACAGCTATCATCTATGTATTGACAATAATAACTCCTACATTATTAAACCACATTTATTGTTTTTCCTGGTCTTAATTTTTTTCATGATCACTATGACAGCGAGATAAATAATATTAAGAGTACATAAGAACATAGATCGTAATGTGGTTCGTAAAAAAGATCGGAAAAGTGATTTCAATCAACTTCTTAACTTTAAACCTCTTACAAGGGCTTCATTAATCAAAAAATAATATATTCAGTAAAAATGGATTAATCCATTTCAACAGATTCCATTATCCTCTTTATCGTAACTTTTCACAAGTCCAAAGTTTTGTTTTACGACTTTTTAAATGAATTATTATTCATTGAGATGTTTCCCCTATAAATAATATTCATAGCTAATTTTACGAAACAAGTTTAATTACTATACCGTCGTTCTTCTTAAAAGGTTACGTCTATTTTTATAAATACACTAAAATATATGATTAGTTATATAACTTCATTTTGGATGTATTACGCAACATAGTTTGTTACTGTTAAACAAATTTATTCTAATGTATTTTATCATATTAAAACAGATTTAGTATAATACTAGCCTCTCTTCTTGTTCAACACTCTTGCTTAGAACAATTTGATTTGATTTTATAAAAACAAACTAAATCTACTCTATCATAATTTTACGTGTGATTTTCTACAATCACCCGTGCTACGGTATTGAATATAATGGTATCACTGCTCAGTAATACATAGTTATACATACCTTCTACTTCTTCTGACGCAGAGAATGCAAACAGCAGTTGTACAGGCACCAACAAACACTATACATCCAAGTGCTACCACACTGATTTCCATGGTAGTCAGCATTCTGCTTCCACTTCTGGCTTGGACCATGGTAGTGTCTCCAACTTCCAAAACCCTGAACCCAGCGAGATCGTGCCTGAGGTCTGCCTCCCTTTTCAATAACGACCTACGGGTACATAAATTGATGAAATAAACAGTTTGAACAAAATTAAATATTCTAAAAAGTAAAAGAATAAAAGTCGTTGGCTCAGATTTCTTCAATGGACGCCATGTGGTGCAATGTAGATGTTATATTTATATGGCTATAAATTATAACGATTAACATAACCGATTCCTTTGTGCCAAATAAAATAATGTATTTTTTGTTCACTATTAATTCATATTATGCTGGCACGATAAATATTTAGAGTGATGCCGTAATAGATTTCACAATATTGCGGAAAGCGTATAAACATTTTGCAACAAATGTATCTAGTAATTTTGCTGGGTTTTATCTACGGAATTTAGGTCCATATACCGCTTTGTATCCCTTCGCTAAAGATATTGCGGTAAAAAATTAGCCGCCTATTATATCATGTGAATGATAATAAAATAATGGATAAAAGGCTACGCGCAAATTGCGCCTTTGAAGTTTAAAGGTAACCGATCTTTTACCATTATTTAATAAACCAAGGTTAAGCTGTCATTTAATAGCTGAGTAAGCGCTGCGGCACAAACAATACTTTACTGTCAAAATCCGTCACATATTGCTCAGATTAATAACTAAAGCAAACATATTATAACTGAAGATGTCATTAGAGCTGATGTTAATATGGGTTTATTAAATAGCGACTATCTTAAGATTTTGACAGCGTTTCAGCTGATATCGCGCTTCAGAGCGAAATTGAGTTACATCTATTAATTAAGTATTAGTAAGATCCATTTACCCTTTAGCGTATATTTATAAAAACTTACCTTTGCAACTCATCCATATCAATAATGGCATTCGATAGAGGATCCACTGCGTATATGTACATGTCAGTTCTGAAACAACAAATGTGTTTTAAACCTATAATCTCTTCCTAGCCGATTTCAGCCACGGCGGCCAATCTGAACAGAGATCAGCCAGGTACGCAGGAGATATTATAGTGCACAAGTGTGTGCGCAATACACAGGTGCACTCGCTATTCCTTCAGTCTCATAGTTCGGTGAGACGGCAATCTGACATAACCGGAGAGAGATCAGGCGCAGGACCAACGGCTTTACGTGCTTTCCGAGGCACGGGGGTACCACACCGCCAACTTCCTGACCCCGAGCTGCGACTGAGTAATTTTTAAGATGAAAAAACCCAGTCACAATTTTTTTGGCCCGACCCGGGATTCGAACCCAGGACCTCAGCGCGCAAATTGTACTCGTAACGCGTACGCATTACAACTACGCCACCGAGGCAGTCAAAAATTAGTATTAAACCTATTGATTAATGGAGTCCGCTGTCCAGTTTTTTGATAGAACACGTTTTAATTTAACATGTAGGGCTTTGGAAGGTAAGGATGATAACGTGATTTCGTTTTGCTATGATACTATATAATATAGATAGCAAAGGATATTTACTAAATGATATAAATTTACTATCTGAAATTTGGTATGTCCGCACTGTAATAGCATATTTACAATATAGTTTACGAATTTAGTTACAACTTAAAAATCGCATTGTTATGAAATATTATAAGAAATAGTCGAGCTTCTAAACAAGATGTACTAATGTCGTTTATTCTAAAAACACCTAAATAAAAAAATACAATACGACCACCCAAAAATATATCTTGGTGAGGCTGAAGTGTTCGAATCTGCGGCTTCTCATTTTGGAAATCGCCGGTCACTGCTGCGCAACATACTGTCATAAGCATATTTAACCAGATTACATAACTAACTGAAGGTCTAATTTCATATTACGGTCTTTTATATCTCTCCTTAAATTTTAGATAATTTTTGCATCTACTTACGCTTGACCATCAGTAGTAGCTTTCGTGTTGGCTTCCAATCTTCTTACCCTGATATCGAACCCGGTCATACCAGTAAGCGAGCGAGTGATGTTTTCTATTTCTCTTTCTACTTCCATTGGTTTTGCTCCCACAACTAGCACTAATTGCTTGTTTTCGTCTAGTACATAAACCTGAGAAATTGAGATAAGAATTGAAGTATCATGACCGTGATGCCATGTTCAAAGGAACGATCTAAATACAATTGGTAAATTAACTAATCGTAAATTTTTAAATAATTATTTATTGTTTCAATTTTCTGACCTGTCAATTTCACCGAATACTATAGATGTAATTCAAAAGTGGTTATATATTAATCATTCTGTTTTGTATTTATCTGGTGGTTTTATTAAATTAGAGTTTAGTAAAGATTTATAAGGTTTAATTATATCACAAAAAGTTAACGCTGCATAGTAAAATTGATGAGAAATTAAAAATGTTTAATTGATTGACATATTTAGCATATTTTTTTAATTGTCTTTGTTTATATACGCGCACGGCATACTGACCCTACTGCATTGATGGTAAGCGGAGAGGGGTCCAGATAAAGTTTCGAGTGACGAGTTAGGATTACGCCTCGTCAGTAGACACAATTATGCCGGCCTGTTTGAACACAATGGCGGGGTTTTAACGCCGCTGGTTGCCATCCGGGTGGACACAAAATATTCCTACCACAATCAGTTTGTTTCGTGCACCTACTATTTTTTTTATCTCTGCACCATTCCTGGTTTACTGGTAGAGAATGCCTTCGGCATTAAGTCCGCCTTTACATGTTTTGTATGAAGTGCAAATAAATATCTCAGTGGTATTCTATTACAATCCATATATAGTCTACCAGACTTATGCTCGCGGCACCGCCTGCGTTTATGGGTTTTCCGGGTTAAAAGTGGCCTATGTTATTCTACGATAACGTAGCTTTATATTGGTGAAAGATTTTTTAAATCAGTCCAATAGTTGCTGAGTTTATGCTTTACAAACATACAAAAAAACAAATCTTTCCTCTTTTAATATTAGTATAGATTTGTTGTTGACATCCAAAGATACTTACAAAAACATTTGCAATTGCTGATTTGCCGTCATCGGCGCCCCTTTTATCAGTTGCTTTAACATCAAATCCGAATACTCTCCCAGCGTCTCTTGCCAGCGCCGACACCACTCTCACCTGCCCTGATACCGGGTCTATAGCAAAACGTGGGGCTTGCTCGTTGATGATTTGATAGCGGATGTCCGCGTTGATACCAATGTCGGCGTCTGTAGCCTGTGGAATGCAAGAACTTATAATTTCAAGTACAATAATAAAGTATAATTATAATTAATATAATATCTGGTACACTTTTTTATTGTAATTAGTTTTATTAACCTCAAATGAACGTTATTTGTTTCTTATGTTTAAAAATCAGTAGTATTTGCATCAATGTATTTGTGTTCCTTAGTTATTGTTGTAGTTTCAACTACAATATTTCCTTATTTGGCTTGCTTATATTTTTTCCAAGCAAATACATAATCTAATTAAGTAAAATGAGTAACTTACCACTAACTGCATAACTTGATACCCAAATGGTGCAGTGGTGGGTATAGCGGTGACTAACGGACGGTTCCCATTTGTGAATTTGGGCGCATTGTCATTTATATCCCTGATCCTTACAATGATCTTGACGTCATACTTCGTCATTCCTTCCAACACATCATCAGCTACAGGATATATCATATGGGGTAGTTCTCTGCTAATCTTTTGCCGTTCAGCACGTACTACAACTTCATAAACGTCCCGTACCTCCCTGTCTGGACTCCTAACTAAATATAATGTACCGTTTCTTGGATCTATTACAAACGTTCTTTTAATGTCAGGATCATTCTCATTGAATATGTAATATTTCATTTTGAAATTCTCGTAATATTCTGTTAAATTCAATGTTACTAGTTCCACAGGTGTATTGACGTTTTCTTCAATCTCCAACTCGTAGTACCGAGATATGAATACTGGTTTATCGGAAACTTCCTGTTCATCTGGCACATCAGTGACTGTCAACATTAATATGGCCGTGGAGCTCAAACTGGGTGATCCTAAATCTGATGCAACTACTGTTACATTGTGTACTGTCTGAGTTTCGTAATCTAAGCGTCCGGTAGTAGTGATTATACCTTCCTTGGAGTCTATAGCAAAGATATTTATTTGGTTTTTCCTTTGAGGAAGACTGTATAAGATCAAGCCATTACCATTACCAACAAAATCTGAATCGTTTGCGTACACTCTAGCAACAGTTGTGCCAATTGGTGCATTTTCTTCTAAAGTGGCTTTATATACCGGTATCATCATTACTGATTCGAAGTTGTGGTTGGATAACTCATCAGCTTCTGGATGTTTCCATTCAAGAATTTCATCAAAACCAAAGAATTTCGGTGCGTTGTCGTTTATGTCTAAGACCTGAACTTCTACGCTCACAGAAGACGACAATTTTTTCTCATGACCATTATCTCTGGCCACGACAGTAAGAATATATTTATCCTCCTTTTCTCTATCCAGTTCTCCGTTTACACTAAGCACTCCACTTAAGGGAGATATCTCAAAAGGCAAGTCTTCACTAGTAGGTTGCAAAAAGTAAGTTAAGTTGGCGTTTTGACCAAAATCAGCGTCAGTAGCGTCGACCTTGCCCAGAACCCTTCTGGTATACTGTGCTTCTTCGACATTAAAATTATACCATGACTTTTTGAACATAGGGAAGTGATCATTAACATCCTTTACATAAACTCGTACCGACATGTAATCACTTAGATCTCCTCCATCTAAAACCGTTATATTAAGTCTAAACTCGGATTCTGGAGGCAACGTTCTTGTGACAATTACATTACCATGTCTTTCATTAATAACAAAGTATTTTTTTTCTGATACAGCATTGGATGGCGAAGCATTTGGTGGGATGTAATCTTCAGATACAAAATCGTACCTAAGTTGGCCATTCACACCGCTATCTCTATCAACAGCGTGCACTGTTAATATAGTAGATCCTATGGCAACACTTTCTGGAACCATAAATAATGGACCTAGTTTATCCACATCTAAAGCAAACTTATTTTTGGGTAAAGCTTCAACTTTACTTTCACCAGATGTTCCGTTCGGGTTTCTTTCTTGGTATATTTTCACATTACTATTTTCATCGGCTCCCATTAATTCTACATTTTCACCCAGAGGAATGATGATTTCATTGAATTTCGGCACGTTATCATTTTCATCAACAATAATTATTGTTAGTTTTGCTTCAGAACTTAAACCTCCCCTATCCCTAGCTACAATTTTAAGTATGTATGTGCTTTTCTCTTCTCGGTCTAAATGATCTCCAACAAATGTAACAACGCCAGTATTTTCATCTACCTCGAATAATTCTCGACCTTCCCCGATCATTGTGTACGCGAATAAAGCGTTTTGTCCTTCATCTGCATCCCTAGCTATTATTTTATTTGACATATCAACAATTGTCCCTTTTTCAGCGTTTTCTTTAATTAACCCTTCGTATGCAGTGGAGTCGAAGACTGGTGGATTGTCATTATCGTCATCAACATGTATTGTGACTTGGTATATGCCAGCGCCGGATATGACACCCTTGTTGAATTCTGCTATAACTGTCATTCTATATGTGTCCCTAGTTTCTCTGTCCAAAGGTTTTTGAGCGTAGATGGTACCGTCTTGGCCTGAAAAAAAATATATTTTTCCAATATACATTTAACATTATTATAGTTCAAAAGCTCAGAAATTCGGTCTTTAATAAACAACACTGGAAAATTTATTATTTTGTTAAGGAATTTTGCAATTGGTATTAATAACTAACGGTGGTTTTTTTAAAAATGAAAACTATTATACCTATAGCAATATCATCCGTCACGTCTTGCTGGTTGGCTATCAAAAATCTGATATTACCGGTACTGTTACTTGATATAGAACTTATGTTTAGTTGGAATATTTGTCCCACAGTCGCTCCCGCTATATTTTCCTTAACGTGGAATACTATTGGAGAATGAGCTCCTCTGAAAATAAAATAGGATTATTATTTTTGAAAAAAAAAATCCTGCCATGTAGATTCTATGCATACAATAATGGCAATAAACGTAATACCCACAAACAAAATAAAAAGCGTACAATCTGAACGTCTTACATATAAAATTAACTTTAAAAGTACCTCAACAAAACTCCTCTCTCATCATTCACGTCCACGACGTGGACTGTAGCGTTGGTGGTGACTGTGATATTGGTGCCGTCCTTCATGGCGACAGCTTCGAAGTCATACATGGGCCGGTCGTACTTACTGAGCTCGTCAATCACAGTGATCACTCCTGATCTTTCTTCTACAGCGAACGGTACTGCAACAGATTACCTTAAGATTATAATTCCATAATATTTAGACCTTTATTTTTTGTTATAATTTACATAATTCACTAAGTTATCCCATAATTAAGGCCCTAGAGCCAGTTTCAGTACAAGTTATCCCTAGTATTCGACGTCGTTATCCGACGCATATAAATTATATTTATACATACACTCACGCCTTTTATCCCCGAAGGGTTAGGCAGAGGCACAACTAGTGCACCTACTTTTCGCCATGCATATTCCGTCCCATGATGTGATGATGATAATGTGACCTATCGCCATATCGAGCACAAATTCCAGACTCCAGGCTGATACAGAGTAAAAAAACCCAATATCACTTTGCCCTACCCGGGGATCGAACCCGAGACCTAGACATTGCAGTCGTACTGAAATATAACTACGATACCGAGGTAGTCCAACAGTCAAATTATATTTATTTAAAAAATATTTATTCATCATAACTTACACATAGTTTTATCCCAATATTGGCGTAGTAACGTATGAGATATTCAAAATGTATCATAGCTAATGGTTTCAAAGTATTCGACAGATCAAGGTTAGCTTAAACGTTACATTAATACCATTTTAAGTATCCTCAGAATAAATTTTAAGTATTCCATTTGTTTCGGATCACGCGCGGCTTAGTTTATCTAATATTATTTTTGTAGGTCATATTTTCTCGAGCTATATTTAGAATTTTACTTATTTTTATTCTAATGTTAATTTAGCATCCACCTACGCATAGTGGACTTATTGTAAATCTGAAGGACATTAGTTTGAACTTTGAAGTTTCACTTATTAGTTCATTATGTCTACGTTGGTTATACATTATAGGTATAGTCAATGAAAAATATGTTCGGTACTTGCCACTAGCAAAATTAAAGTTTGATAAAAAAATCTTTGCTTAGATAAACATACCTCCTTCTTCATATCCATGAAGCAAGTCATAGGAAATCTCATTTCTGTCGAGAGTATCACTGACACGTATTTGACCAACGCTAGTACCAATACCAACATTTGAACCAACCCAAAACTCGTATGGAGCTCCAATGAAGTCAGGTCTGTCTGGTTTGTTACCTGAAAATAAGTGCAATGTAAATAAAAGTTGAGTATGAAATATTAACATGGTTTTTTATTTTGTTTTAGCTTATTAAAATGCGACATGCGTTTTTTTTTAGTTCCTAATTTGAACAGATTCCACTGTTAACAGAATGACAAAAACAGCGATGGCTAAGCTTCGTCGTTATGCCTTGATTTTTGGTCGCCATTAGGGAGCTGTTTTTTTGTTTAAAGGAATTTAGTAAAAGCAAGTGATAGAAAATAATTCAAAACCAATAATTGTTTATACCTTTAGTTGCTCTCGTTACATCAATTGTGACTACTGCCAAAGAATATCTCCTTTCACTAGGATTAGCCGGTTGGTCTGAAGCTTCTACAAATAGCGCATGTCTCCCCTCAACAATAGGAGATTCAGCCACACTAACAATACCAGTTTCAGCATCTACTTGGAATGGCGACGTAATGGTCAAGTTACTAGTCCTTTGCAAATCGTACAGCACCATACCATTTCGCCCTAAATCTGGGTCAACTGCCTTCACTTTACCAATGAAAGACCCAACTTTGGCGTTTGATTTAATTGTAAATTCGTATAGATTGCTCGGCACGAATGTTGGATTGTTGTCATTGGCATCTAGTAGAGTAACTTCAACTTTTACATACGACATGAGTTCGTCTTCAAGATATTCTATATTATCCTTCTTAGGACCAAGTTTGTCGGGGAAAACGTATGTTGTTTTATTCTTTGGTGCTGGTGTTATGGTCGTAGTAGGCTGTCGACGCCATTTTGCGAGTCGCTGCTTATCTAAAAGGGTTCCAACTACGCTTGGATTTTTCTCTTTGGCAAACACTTTCATTCTTATTGATGAGTGGACTTCTCTGTCTAAGACCGACTAAAAAGTAATGAATACTTAAGAACATGATAATTTTAATTATATTATCGTAATATTTACTTATGACTGCCTCGGTGGCGTAGTTGTATTACAGTATGACTGCAATGCCTAGGTTTTGGGTTCGATTCCCGGGTCGGGCAAAGTGATATTGGGTTTTAAATTCAGTAACTGTCCGGAGTCTGGACTTTGTACCCGATATGGCGATAGGCTCGCCACCTATCACATCATGGGATGGAATACGCATGGCGAAAAGTAGGTGCACTAGTCTGCCCTGCCTACCCCTTCGGGGATAAAAAAGGCGTGAGTGTGTGTGTGTAAGTACTTATTAAAAACAAGGATGTAACAATCTATGCATGGACACGAAAAAGATCTTATTTGAAAAAAGTAGTATTTCATTTAATACATAAATACATACATAGTATCACAACTTTTACCCTTTACATGGGTAGGCATAGCTGTACCACACACAAATTTTGCTTGCTATGTTAGGTCCTATGTGGGAGGCGGGCCTATTGCCATTTACCGGGCACATTTCCAGATGCCGGGCTGATACTGAGAAGAAAAACCCAATGTCACTTTGCCCGACCCCGGGAACAAACCCGAGACCTCAGCACTGCAGTCGTACCGAAATACAACTAAGCCACCGAGACAGTTATTTAATACGCATGCTCACGCCTTTTATCCCCGAAGGGGTAGGCAGAGGCGCAACTAGTGCACCCACTTTTCGCCAAGCGTATTCCGTCCCATGATGTGATAGGGGGCGAGCCTATCGCCATATCGGGCACAAATTCCAGACTCCGGGCTGATACTGAATAGAAAAATCCAATATCACTTTGCCCGACTCGGGAATCAAACCCGAGACCTCAGCCTTGCAGTCGTACCGTAATACAACTACGCCACCGAGGCAGTCATTTAATATTCATATAATAATTAAAAATACCTGATTTCTAACTGTAAGCCATCCAGTTCTAGGATCGATAGAAAAAGCTCCTTCCTGGTCATTGAGTTGATAAGTAAACTCTCCGTTTTCGCCCTGGTCTTTGTCTGTTGCCATTACTTGTAGAACACTGAAACCTAAAACATTTAAAAACCATATAATTTCATCTACATTTCGCGAACACAATTCTATGCATTTTCCCCGGTAGGCAAAAGCATAACTAGTATGTCATGGCATAAAAAACCTGTCTTACCAAATCCCAGCTTAACATTCTTAACGGCTTAACATACCCAGCGATAATGTAGACGAGGAGCAAAGACGAAAATAATAAGATATTTTTTAGTTTCTTTTGTTTACTATAAAAAAAAATACTATAGCCATAATTTTGAAAGAAATATATTTATTATTCAATAAAATTTAACATAATAGTTTTCAGTGACCGTGTTATGTGTCAAGGCGTGATATGAAATTAATAAGTATCTGACATTTTCAATTTAATTAGTTGCCCGGCGATCGAGTTTCTTCTATCAAGGTTCTTTAGATTGCCGCCTTCATCTATTTTTACGTAACTTCTACGCATTATAGAGAACCCCGAGGGATTTATTGCATGGATGTGGATATTGCATAAATGTCTGCTGAAAACGAGCTAAGCCAGTTCTATAATACCTACCCATATAAACTCATGCAATTAGTAAATATTGTCATCTCTAAAGTCAGACAAACAAAAATGTATTATTATTTATTAGATCCATAGTGACGAATTATAATAAAGTATTCAATAAACGCCTCTAACAGGTTGGTCTGGAAATCTTTGGGGGAGGTTTATGTTCAGCAGTGGACTTCTAAAGGGTGAAGACGAAGATTCAACTAACCATTCGGCAGGTTTTCCACTATGCTGATGTTGTAAAAGTCCACTTCAAATTCGGGTAGGTTGTCGTTTAGGTCCAGTATTTCAATCTCCACCCTCGCTTGAGCAGCCTTCAACGGATTGTCCACTTGTGATGCTTGAATTTGAAGTATGAACGTGTTTCCTACAAATAAAATACATTGAAAGAAGAAAGAACATAAAGCAGTTTATGTGTGACAAATTAAATCTATAGCTCCAACTAAGCTTATGCTGGCAATAAAGCTAGCGCTGGTCTTTCGTTGGGCCGGTTGGTGATGTCATGGTCGCCAAGACAGACTTAAAAAATTTATATTGTGGCTCCATTGAATTTTTATTTGTATCTAGCAATTGAGATTAGATATCCTCTAAGCTTACCATAGTATTTATAGAAGACTAGATCTTAAAAAAATATATTGCACATTTTGGAAATATGCCTAATATGTCAAATAATTGTGTTCAAATAAAATCTCACCTGGCAATCCGCTCTCGGCTTCGAGATCTATCTCTTTCTCCAAAAACAAAGTACCATTATGAGGATCCATAGCAAAGAGTCTTCTTTCGTTCCCTGACAGGAGCTCGTAGCGTACCGCCGCCTGTACGCCTATATCCTGGTCGAATGCCCGAATTGGCTCCGGGAATAACAGCTCTCTATGAATAAGTTTGCCCTGGAATTGAAAATATGGCGCTGTCATTCAAATTTCAATGTAATATTTTACAGCCAACTATGTTTATTCGATTTGTTTTTGATGTTGTAAACCAACTATATTTATACGTAAATTAATAAAAAAAATCTTTAGCCTTGAATCAGACTGTTATGATTGTATAAAAAAAAAACTAAGAAAAGTCTTAAAGTCAAAGCCGACGTACGCAAAGTACAAATTAAGAAAAAAAAATATTACCAGCAATGGATAGAACTCCGGTATCTGTGTTCTGTAAACGTCCAGGGTGAACTTAGGTGGTAGGTCATCGTTGTCTTGCACCACGATGTGAACGGTTGTGTTGGAATTGCGTGGCGGAGACCCGCGATCCTGGTAAATCACTTTATATATGGGGCATTCCACGTGAAGCGGGCATACAAAAAATGTTAATGTTTCCGATTGTAGTAATATTTTACTATGTTCTACCTGTATGTGTCCTCCATCCAGATACAAAATATTTTTAAATTATAAGGTCTGGTTTGCGAGTTAAAGGACTTTGAAGTTTTGAGTGGCCGGCTAGTATGCGCCCCTTTGAATACCATTATCAAGTTTTTCAAAGTTACAATAAAATAAATAAAGTAGTGAAATGAATACTTCATTTAATGAGCTTGTTAATTGCATATATGGAATTTGAAAACAATATTTTTTTTTTGAAAATAAGTAATTTTTATATTTCATACTTGAATTTCACAAAGTTAGCAGGTTTAGATTTTTATATTTTTTTCTTTTAAAAATAGCTACTATTGTGTAAATAATCCTTGCCAAGTTTCATAGTGAGCTCGGAAGTTGTTTAGGAGTTAGACCGGTTACAGTGCCGATGCGCGGGGGCCGCCAGAAAGAGCCAACCAGTAAAAACTTTCAATCAGACAAAATATTTTACATCAGTTTTTTCTATAATTGTTTGCATTGCTTTGAGGATTCAATTACAATGCGATTCAAATAAGAATGGGAACGTTAATGACCTTTATGTGTCAATTGTCACTTGAAAAGTTAAAAAAATGTATAGAAAACTTATTAGTATATCAATAACGGTTTATTCTATTTTGTCTAATTGACTCTTACATCAAATTTAAATAAAAACGTTATTGCATCAAAAGTAAAAAGTTTAGTAACTTCTTTTTTTCTTAGAGAAGATACACAAGGTTGATGACTAAACGTCTTTGTTGGACGCGTAATGTAAATTCACAGAATATTTTTATATTTTATAATTATTAATGGCGATAGGCTCGCTTCCTATTACATGGAACCTTACAGAGATTTCGAAATGTAGGTGTGTTACACATCTGCCTATCCTTGAAGAGTGGAAAAGGCGTGATGGTGTGTATGAATGTATGTATTCAGATGTAATTGAACCCTCAAAGCAATGCAAACAATTATAGAAAACACTGATCTAAAGTATTTTGTTTGATTACAAGTTTTTACTGGTTGGCTCTTTCTGGCGGCCGCCGCGCATCGGCACTGTAACCGGTCTAAGTCCTAAATAACTTCCGAGCCCACTATGAAACTTGGCAAGGATTATTTACACAATAGTAGCTATTATTAAAAGAAAAATATATAAAAATCTAAACCTGCTAACTTTGTGAAATTCAAGTCTGAAATATAAAAATTACTTATTTAAAAAAAAAATTGTTTTCAAATTCCAAATATGCAATTAAAAAGCTCATTAAATGAAGTATTCATTTCACTACTTTATTTATTTTATTGTAACTTTGAAAAACTTGATAATGGGATTCAAAGGCCCGCGCATGCATACTAGCCGGCCACTCAATACTTCAAAGTCCTTTAACTCGCAAACCAGACCTTATAATTTAAAAATATTTTGTATCTGGATGGAGTACACATACAGGTAGAACATAGTAAAATATTACTACAATCGGAAACATTAACATTTTTTGTGTGCCCGCTTCACGTGGAATGCCCCATATACTGATGCTTTACAGCCTAGTTGAGCTCGATGAAGTCGACACCAGTATCTCATAAAAAACTGTAAAGAGAAGCCTTGCTCCAAACTACGCATAGGAAATAGCTAAGAGTTCAAAAATAAATACTATTAAAAAGTCTGCAATGCACATAATATTTTGCTGGCATTGTGGATGTTCAAGCAACACATTTAATTACATTCCATCACATGACGCACTTACTTGTTTTCTGTTATACAAAAAAAAAACAAGAAGGAACTGATTCAAATAACGATAACGAATAAAGTAATAGATTATTAATCCATAAACGTAACAGCGCTTGCAAAGGATGAAGATAATAACAGAATTAACCTTCAGACATTGAAGCTCTAAACTATCTAACTTAACTTAGTGTCAGCGTGATGAAGACTGTCGATTTAGTTAGGCTCTTAAACTAACTAACAGTGAAATTTCTATTAAGATTCCAACGCGTCACGGATTCCAGTAAAGGGGAATTCTGAAATGTTACCTTGGATATCAAATAGGTTACTATTTACGGAATTATGGATTATGCCTTGATGTTTCTAAATACTCCAGGAAGGCAGATGATCAACATATTTGCACGGGATATAGTATGTTGTATCCAACTGAATAACGACTACGATAAATATTTGTAAAAAAATGCAGATAACGCCTCGTTACAATGACTTGTGTTCCAGGGTCAGCCGTTGTAATGCAAACCGCCATCACCCTGGTATCTGCCTAAAGACTAATTTTGATGAATGCAATTATGTTTCCTTTTACTATTTTTTGTGCTTTTTATCTGGTCCAGTGGGGTAATTTTTCCATGGATAAAACGATTAATAAAAGATTCATAATATATAGGTATTAGGGTAAAATTGATGCTATGACAACATTGTAGGCGGTTTCCCAATATTGATATATTATCCATTCCCATTTCCATTATATTAAGAGAATAATTCGTCAATATAATTTGAATTGTAAACAATTTCGAAATTAGCTGGAGTGTTTCTAAGAATATGAAAAATGTTTGAAAGGGAATATTATTCGAAATTACTATTTTGTTTGCTGTTATATTTGTTAAATTCTTTTTGATAAATTGATCAATCAGTTAAAATTTTCGAGTAGAAATAGTTTTGCTTACGGCTTCGCTTGCGTTAAGGTCCGCTAACGGCAAAAAAAAAAATATTTTATAACGCTAAGGGATAATTCATGAAGTGGCTTCCATTTCAAAATTTTATAAACGGTCCACAGTACTTTCAGAGATTAGTAAGTTCAAACTCTTCAGCTGTACCAAATAGGGTGTTGCGCCGACCCCGTAATTTAGGAAGATAAGTGCGAGTGATAAGGTAGATCAGGTACTAGCTATTTATGAAGTAAATAAATTTAAAAGAAATAATTACGATACTTATTGCATGGCGAATTTACTTTCATTATTATCAAACCGTGACGACTGATTTACGAGCTGTTTAAAACATATGTTATTTACCAATTTGTTGCGTTACAAATTCATGCAATACACATAATGGCTGTAATAAATAAATAGAGCATTCAAAACATTGATTAATTGTTATATTAATTAATAACTAGCGTATATTACGAATATTTAAGTGGTAGGTTCTCGTAAACAAGGTTAAAACAATTATTTAGTATTGAAACTAGTACTAAGCTTAAATTTTGATGACAACCAACCCCTTTGAAGTTAGTTTTTTATTCTGTCACGCAATATATCCCATCTTGAAATAACTTACCGAAGCCATAATCCCAAGCCTGAACTCTTTATCTCCAGCGTCATAATCCAGTGGCTTCTTCAACAGCAGCGCTGGCTTGTGAGAACTTTCCAGTGCGAAATGTCCCTCTTCATCTCCAGATATGATGCTGTACTGGACATCGGAGTTGGGAGTGTTTGGCTTGTCACGATCGAATGCGCGAATTCCTCTGAAGATTGTCAGACCTGGTGAAAAAATTAAGGGAAGTTAATCTTTGTTCTTTATCAGTGTGCGACCGAGTACGGGCGTAATCAAATGATTAGAAACATACTCATTCACGCCTTTTATCCCGTGGGTAGGTAAAGATGCAACTAGTGCAATTACGCTTAGTGAAACTCGTATCCATCCCTAATTCTATTACCAAGCAACTCAATGAGTATTTTCAAATGTAATTACAAAGGACACATCACGCCTTTATTCCAGAGGGGTAGGCAGAGGTCAACCAGGGCAGCTACTTTTCGCAATGTGTGTTCCGTCCCTTGATGTGATAAGGGCCGAAATCTATAGCCATATCGGGTACAAATTCTAGATTCCGGATTGATACTTAGACCAGTAAAGTACTGCGCCCGCCACACATCTACGCCACAAGACTTAAAAAAAAAAAATTTCTACTATATATAAATTTTCCTGAGTTAGGAATCGAACCTCACGTTTTACAGATACGCTGACACTATATCAGTCATTTGAGTATTTCTATAAATTTATATTAATATTTCAGTGCCAACAAGTCATTTCGACTAGAATTTTAGTGATCGCCGGATATTAACAGCCCAGAGTCTGTACTGTCACAATTTAAACCGTCCGGTCCCAAGGGTCTAGCTTTGTTTCTAACATCTGAGATGGAAGGCTTTATACGGTGTGTTGTACGGCGAGTGGGTATCAATAATATAACAACTAGATATAATGCGATTTGTATCTCATTAACTTGACCACAAGCTGGAAAACAAAAATTGAATTGAACTTATATAAATAATTTACAATATTGTTCCTCAAGTCCTATTTCTATATTAAAATGCTGATAATATTTGAAAGTGGACGGAGTGTGCATACCTAGCAACTGCAAAGGAATTTTGTAAATATTTACCATTTTTCAAGAAATTAAATATACCTATATAACATTTTGAAATTAAATTAATCGAAAATTATTAAGTTTACATATTTATTCACTATTTTTCGATTATACTTTGTCATTAGGGTTATTCTTAATACCGCTAGTCTGCAACATCCTGTATGTACCCTAGGGCATAAAATATGTCTAGCGGTTTGTCAAATAGTACGATGTAATTGAATGGGATTCTTGCGAGATAGAAGATAATATTACGCCAGGGCGTAGTCAAAATATTACGAGTTGTTAGGGAAATAGGGCGATGTAATTGGATTGGTCGTTTTTTTTTTGCAATTCCCAAGGGATTTCAGCGGGTTTCATGTGATGGATGATTGAAGTTGCATGCCAACTATCATATTTTTTTTTAAGATTTAATGTCTAGGTCAGCGGAATATTATTTTAACTTGCTAGCATATCACAATTTCTGTATTTTTATTGTTTTGATGCATTTATTCCAACCTTAACCTGCACTAATATATAATTCTTTTGTTGAAGGTAATTTTCAAGAGTTCGAGCAGGCAGCATCTAGCAGCCGGGTGAAATACACTGGTAAGTTTTCACTTTTATAGAAAACGTAAAATTACCTTTTACAATTAGAAAATATGCAGGGAATGAATAAAACCACATACCAGTAGGCGTCAGTTCATCCACAGTAACGTGATATGGTGTGTCCATGAACACCGGTACATTGTCGTTGACGTCTTCTATGTACACTGTCACCGATAGATACGCTGATATCTGGAAATAGATAAAAATATTTTAATACAGGGAAAGCACTTAAGCTTAGAGTACCTACACGGCGCAGTACATTGATTATTAATTTAATTAGTAGAATGTAAATTTGAGTTGAGTTGAGTCCTTTTTATTTGAAAACGAAACAGCATTACAAAACTATTTTTTAATAAGTAATGTAAACAAATTAAAGTTCGTCAATCTTAGAAAGCAATAAAGGAAATAAGGTACACTCTAGAATAACACTTATTTTCCGAAGATACACATCCTCTAACAATACAATTAACAATAATCCAGAAATTTTCAACTTCGTTTATTATTCTATTAAAATTGTCTTAAAAGAAAAAATGGTTAAATGCGTCTACTTTTATTTAAGTTTAAAACCTTTGAAGAAAGACTAGCATCATTTCTAATGTGTGTGATTGTGTCATGGCTGTAAAACGCAGCTAATCTTGGTGACAATCACTGGGAAAGGAAAACGGAATGCATACGAAATGGCAAAGATGTTAATTTTATGACATCCGCACATGTTTCACTAAAAGTGATTGCGGATGGTGAATCAAACAGTAAAAATGCGGACGTTAAAGTGAATGTTAACAGTTAACTTAGTTTAAGTAAATCAATTTAATAACCAATAGTCTATCTGTTTATATCTATGCTTATTAATATTTTTATCTAGTTCAGCCGCTATATACGTGTTCTTTTTGGTTTTGAAAGTTTCCTACCAGCATTCCTTATCGTTGATAACCCTAGATCTTCTAGATTGTAATTAACCTTGCATGTATGAGATACTCAAGCATCCCTATTCTTAATCGTAAAAAGTTACTGAAAACCATTATAAAAATTATAGGTATCAGGGAATCTATCTCCCCTTGTACCTAATATTTAATCACTGTAGGGAAGGGTCAAGGCGTGTAAGTTACATAAACGCAGGAAGCACGAGTGATAGTGGCCGAGCCAGTTAGTGTGTTTTTCTATTAAAAAATGCAGTTCTCGCCTTTTACACCGCGTCCACTCTTGCCGCAACACTTCCTTTATTATTTCCTAGATTCCGCTGAGTTACTAGAATTTTGAAAGTACGATTAACTCTAAAATATGCAACTGGTTGCATCTCGTTTCATAATTGGGCGTTTTTATGCGCTATTGAATTGCATATAAAATTGCACAAAAATATTACAGTTTGTTTATGAGGTCTTATTCCTTTATTATTTTCTTTTTTCTCTTTGTGAAATGTGTTTTAAAAAAACGAGCAATAAGTCTATCATCTTTATTTGATTGCATAAATAAGGAATGTTTAAAGCCTTGTTTTCTTTCGAAGACCTTGTGTTTTAGACCAGTGACGTAAAAATATCCTTAGTTTGACTTCATAAAAACGATACAATAATGGTGAAACATCAAAAATTCCATTAATAAAATTCCAAGATAAAAATCAAGGGTTGTTATAAAAGGGCCTTGGCTGGTAAATGTTATCTCAAAACCGGGAACAATACCAGGAAACCGTGAAGTGCAAATTAAAAATGTCATAATAATTCATCTGGAAGGAGTTTCTCCCGTGGGACCTGGAAGGGGAACGATCTCAGTTTGAAAAGCATTTAAATTCGCAATAGTATGTGGGTGAAGGACGAGTCGATTCCGCGTTTTATTTTTATTTAATATTAGCTTTTGCACTTAGCTCGTGCGGTATAAATGCTTTCAAGGGTTAAAGCATTGAGGTTGAAATGTAGCCTAGACTACTCTCTAACGAATCAGTCAGACAGTAGTCTGTAAATCTGACATATTTCTGTCAATGTAAATCTCGTCAAAATGGGTTTAGCTGTTTTAGATTAGAAAGGACTAATACACCGATGATAATTAAGTGCTTGATTAAGGTTTTAGTTCCAACCCAATAACTGAATGAGCTAAAAAAATATAATCATAATCACAGCCAGTCACTTTGACTTTATTTTATCCATTTCTGTGCTCGCATTTATAGACCGAAAATATCTTTATTTAAATGATCACGAAATAACATCTTAAAAATCATTAAGAAGGACCGCTTCAGAACACATCGCAGTGAAGAAAAAAAATATTTGTAAGACCCACCAAATCATCGCCAGCATCGAAATCACATCCGAGTCTGAACTTGACGACATTCTGTGGGGTGTCGCTGTCTACCAGCGTGTCGACACTTTGTGCTAGCACCACGGACACGTGAGTCCTGTTCAGGTCTCGGTACGTGAAGAGATGAGCGTCTTCCTCCTTGTCCACCGGCTGGAGGCTTAGGTTCTTTCTGGAATAGAGAAAATAATTAAAAAAAAATATCTTTACATTAAGCGTCAATGGTAATGTTGGTATTTTTATGAAACGGGTGAAACCAGTATACCGCGTTTAACCTGAAGAAGTCAATTATGTGTATCTTTCTTACTTTAGACATTTTGTTTTTTCGAGTACAGCGCCATCTATAAGAAAATACCTTTACTACAAAATAGAAAACACGTTGTTAGTGTCGTATAAAGTAAGACCACTCTATATTGTTCAGAAAAATGTTTTTAAAATCCATTATAATTTAGACTATTTGGAAAAAAATAATAATGGGCACTCATGAAAATTCCATGTAATTTGGATTCGATTTTTAATTTTACATTATTTATGAAACATCTTTATTTTAACCGCATAATCAGAAAATAACATTATTAATATCTTGTCAATAGCGCCCTCTGTACAAAACATTGAAAAACAAGTATGAACATGAAAATGAACAGTTTAGGTGTCAAAAACTAAATTACGCAAATCCTGCTTCCAACATTCCACGCGAGATGTCTCTAATATAAATTTTGATATAACTTATAAGCTGGTGTTAGGAAGAGCATTGAGGTATAGTCGCGCTGAGGCAAGTTAGGATTATGTAGAGCATTGAAGTTTATGTGTAGAGCCGCGCTGTAGCCAGTTAAGGTATTCTATTGATAATTTTCAGCCTGAAACGACTTGACCGGGACGGTGCCGCAATCTTACAGAGAACTGTCGTATAATTACAGGCTTGCAGCTGTTGTATTCCACGCTTCTTTAATGCACTGGCAGTAATTTTTTTTTATGATATAGGGGGCAAACGAGCATACGGTTCACCTGATGGTAAGTGGTCACCGCCGCCCATGAACATCTGCAATACCAGGGGGCACAGAGATGCGTTGCCGGCCTTTTAGGTGGGAATACGCTCTTTTTTTGAAGGACGCCAGGTCGTATCTGTCATTGTATAAATTGGACATCATTTATCACGTGATTACTAATTATACTTAATAACTTAAAACGGTTATCATTTACTACATGATTTAACCCGCCCGCTTATATATCTATATATAAGCGGGCGTAGACGGGTTAATAACGTATTTAACTTATATCATTTTTTACACAAAACGTACAGTCAAAATTATATTTGTTACCAAATGTTATGGCATGAAATTACATTTCAAATCATTACATTCATTTAAATCATTTTATCCACAAAGAAACTAACACAACTGTCCAACTAACAGTCCATTAAGGTTTCAATTTAAAAGGATTTGAACCGACCTCACGGCACATTAAGGCAACATTAAACTTAACTGTACACTAACCTAATTTCTAACCGAGGCGGCATAAACTTTAATTACAAGAGTAATGTTATAATTACATAAGTTGTTCTCACGTCGCCCGGAAGCGGATATGATGTGCAAATCTCTGCAGTTTGTTTATTGTTGCGATGAGAGTCTACTGCTTATTGATGTTGGTGGATATTTTTATATACATTTTTATGCCTGATTGTGGTGTTTTATAAAAAAGGAATAATAATCAATGTTCTATTGCAATCTGTAATTAAATTATTATTATCAAAGATCGTTACATACGCGTATGAACCCTGCCCTGGAACAGTAGCAATACCATCCATAGCTTTAAACTACAAAACTATGGATGGTAAGGGTGCTATCGAATTATCAAGTGCTTTGCACAAAAATCCTTTAAAATTCAATAACAATTACCATATTAACTCATATGCCTACCAAAAAAATAACCCGTCCCGGATTTAATATTCCATGATTGATGACATTATTGATAGGTCAAGTCTGGGGCGAATTTTTATTACTGATCTCCATATAATTTAAAGATCGAATAAATAAGAGGTAAACATGAAGATTCCCATCCAATTTCCATACGAATGAGCTAAAAGAATTGGTTCATTTGAAAATAATAAGGAAGTTTCATAAATAAAAAACGAATTAAAAAAGATCGACCTTGGCACATATTGATGAGGATTCAATAACTTGATCTAATATATTACATACAAGTTGTTTACACCAGTATGGTTGAAAGACATCAATTCTTTTTCACGTTTAAAATATTTTTATGGCAATTAAGTCTACGCTCAAACTAGGTTGAACTAGATTTGCCTGTACAGTAAATAGTATTTTAGGAAATAAATGTAGTATATACCGGTAAAGGAAAATGTTCATAATATGAAGATATACGGATATAGGCTATACGGAGCAATTATAGGCAACAATAAAGCCACGCGAAGTCTTAATAAGTGTAAGAAACATTTTCTGTGGTTGCTGCAATAAGATCTAAAGTTTACTGATGTATTTATTATTGTACATTGAGTTTATTTTTTACAAAAAAAATATTTTTGTTTATTATTCTCAATAAAATTCTCAATTAAAACCCACATGTGATTTCTTCTATATGGCTACAATAACATATTTTAGAAATCATCTTAGATTTCGAAACACTAATTTTCAATAAATATACCCACCTTCAATAATTTATCTTACGTATACATATATATATTATGTATTATAATTGCGACAGATCGTCCCGAGATTTATTAGTATGTATCATCAGAACTGGTTGGTGAAATCTTAATTTGGAAATCATAATTTAAATGTTCCGTAGGTTTATTATACAATCAATTTATATAACATTTATTAATCGGATTTGTTACATAAATAATTTAGTGGTTAGGTGATTCGAGAATCCTTTTCTCATATCCGTTATTGAAATTCTTGTAATAGGGAAGATGCAAATATAATATTTATCAATATTTTGTGGCTAAAATTTAAAAAAAACGTAAAAGAAGGGCCACTGCAATGTTTTTATTTTAATTAATATCGATTTTTAACAATAATTACGAATTGAAAGTAACGTGAAAAAGAACGTACAATACATTAATCTACCTCTAGTGACGTCACATCTGTTAGGACAACTTGTTTAAGGTTAGAGTTGTAAAGGTAAACATTCTTTAATTGCAAAAAATAATAGGTTTTCGAATCAAAATGGAAGTTGGATTCATAAAAAAAGAATCCAGAAATCTACCGAAAGTGAATGTTCACATGGTTGTAATTTTTCGTTGATGAAAGTACAGAGTTTTCAAGTGTATAAATAAAAAGGAACTAAACTACTATGAATTAATCACAGTAAGACTTTTATTTCTATTTCATTCAGCAGCAAAACTACACATAGCAGTAATTTCAGGGCTTATGGCGACAATGCAATCGATTATATCCAAATTTAAACTAACGCACGGCGAAAAGTGGGTGCACTTAGTTTCGCCTCTGCTTACCCTTCGGGGATAAAAAGGCATGAGTGTGTTTGTGTGTGTTCGTAGTAACATTGATGTATTTTTGCAAAAACATATCGAAGGTCCAAACTTATGCATTTATGTATGCCACCGGCGAAGAAATATGACCAGTGTGACGTCACTAAGCGTGTAGCTCTGTTTGCGCGCGAATATGTAAACTGTCATTTTCGAACCGCAATTTTTGGCAAAAATTATAGTATTTCAATTTTTTTATATACTCGTGATCTATTCCACATGAAAATCATTCAAATGAAAGCAAAAATAAAAATATTGCATCTTCCCTATTCAGGTCCTACTAAACATATTTAATGACATCGAACAGTGAAGCTTGACGGCTCTTTGGTAACACTAAACTCTTTTTAAGAATTAAAATAAATAATGAAATAGAACCCATAGCAAGTATTTACGCTGCAGCTACCTTTAGGGGAGGGGAATATGGATTGGTAAGTGGAAGGAGTTTGTTAAGTGTCCGGTAATCTCGCTGATTCTATGAAATACTTTAATCGAGCTGCCGTTTTCATTATCTATACATAATGTGCTTTTTAAGATATTATCAAAATGATATATAATACTTCTACTCATATTATCTGTCAATAAAATATTTATAACTATTGACACCATGCACCCCACGCTTTTTTACAATAAAATTCTTTTTTTTCTTATATACACTATTCTTAATTCAAATTTATTTTCTGTTTTTTAGTTGGATTTTCTATAAAGCGTGTTTTTAGTTGTTTTAAACTATTATTTATTTTAATTTTTTTAGTTCTGTTCTACTATTGTGCAACGGATGTCACTAAAAAAAACGAAAGCGCCATCTTGTGACAAGTAGAATTTTTTTACGCATAAGAGTATCCAGTTTAGTTATAATTCTACTATGGTCCAACAGATGTCACTAAAAATATATATAAATTGACAAAAATCTCATTTTGCAAATTGAATAGTTGCCTAATCTTATCAAATTAGTGTATTGTCATCGGTCCTCGACAAATCTACAATGTTTGAATAAAATCTGACCGTTTAAAGTGGGTCAAAATCGCGCCCAAAGGAGTCGGTTACAAACATACAAGTGAAGCTAATATAAAGCGTGTAATAAATTAAAAAACCTTCGAAAAACACGTGTATTTCACAAATTTTTGTTAACGCCCGTGGATCTCCGAAATCCGATCGAAACTCTATCCAACCTTGATATGATTTTCAAAAGGTTATCGTATTTACGTAACAAATTAGTGGATTAAGCATCGATCTATTTGCTTATTCTATTTGCGGTTTCAATTTTTTATTTATGTATGTGGTATGTGTATTCATTTTGTAATTATAATAATGCTAATTAAAATGTGATCACGAATTGAATTCAAATGTTTCATTGACGTTCACAAGATTCTGACCTTTAAAGAAGGTGTTAGAATAATATATTTTTTTTGTAATAAAATGTGCAATGCAATGCAATGCAATCAGCCCTGTAGTATATAAATACTGCCCACTGCTGAGCACGGGCCTCCTCTACTACTGAGAGGCGTCTAATATCATATCATAATATTAAATCAAAATCCTGGGAGGTGTTTGTACTGTTTACACATAGTCAACAAACGTGTTATTTATTATCAGCTCGTCTCTTCTTGCAGCCATATAAAGTAGAAATCTGCTTGTGTTTTTTTTTTCTTTTCTTAGTACGCGCTTCCATTGTAGTTTATGGTACCCTATACCATTTTGAACTTACGTAACTTAACTTTTGACCTACAATCTTGGACCGAGTATTTATTATTCTGTGTTTTTCATGCCCTCTCTACGCTTTATTTGGAGCCATTATGTTCATGTTAATTATATAACACATTATGCAGTGTAAACTGGCCCTTACATAATTATGAATAAGAATGTTTTAGCAATAAAATTACAAAGTTTACAGTGAATTGCCATTACAAAAGTATTTTATTTGCTTTATTTTGGATAGGTCCCATATTTATATTGCATGTGCCAAATGCATGAAATATGAATAAGAAATTTCATATTTTCAAATCTGTTAGAGTGCCTTGAACAGCTTACGTTTTATGCGGTTAGTTTGCGGTTAGTTTATAGTTCGGACCAACTAAGCTGGCCGGTATGACAATTAAATTTTCTTCCCGACGCGATAACTCTGTGAGAACGTCTACCCAAAAAATTCAAAACCGTGTCATGTCATACCGGCCATATTAGTTTGTCCCTACTATAGTGTAAAACCGGGAAAATACAATTCAAAAACAAGAATTATGACATACAACTCTTGAATATTAAAAAACTCGTATTTAATTAAATATCACCCGTATAAGTTAATTTGAATCTATAATCAATTATAATTTACTTAATATTAATAGCATTAATCTGTACCGACGGCGTCAGACACATTACATAAAAAATATCTATGCATATATTATAATAAAAGCCTAGATTTACCTACTCTGCACATTAAATATTATTGGAAACAGATACTACAGATAACAGTTGATAGATATATCCCTTCCTAGCCGATTTCGGCCACGGCGGTCAATCTCAACGGAGATCAGCCAGGATCTGCGACTGAGTAATGTTTAAGATGGAATAACCCAGTCAAGATGTTTTTGGCCTCGCCCAGGATTCGAACCCAGGACCTCAGCGCGCAAATTGTACTCTAACGCGTAATCAATACAACTACGCCACCGAGGCAGTCAGTTATAGTATAGTTAATATAATATTATGTGCTTTATGTCTATTATAGTTAGTAAAATAATAAAAAAAAGTTTATAAGTAATTTATTATTTATTTTATTAATTCAGTAATAAATCATTAAAATTCGTTATCCTCGAAAAAAATATACTTAGTGTCTATTTCTACTGTAGTTTACAATAGTTTTCTTAGTATTATAGTCGGTGTACCTATTCATGCAATTATAATGTACCCTCTACGTACAACATCTAATTACTGGTAGTCAAAATTAATGATGCCTGGCGTCCGAAATTTAACTTAGATCTCAATATGACGATTATCGTTATAATAATCTTGAGATATATAGTGTAAAAGTTTTGGTAGTGTAGTATTATTAAATGTGTGTGAGCAGAGATGTTTACGAGACGCTTAGAGAGATTGGCTCGAGTAGACAGTCGCCACCCAGTCATATAAAAAAAATATTCTACAGCCTACACGCAGTCTAATATTTATGTGTTCATATAAAAGTGTATTAAATATTAAAATTTATATAACTGAAATAGAAAGTATTAGGAATTTGTAAAGCGATTATAGATGATTTCCTTTGAAATAATCCAGACAGTTAAAAGTGAAACTTTGATGGTTCGATTAATTTGATCGCTATCTGTTATTGATATTTTAATGTAGTATTTGAAAGTGAAAAAGTAATTAAGTCAGCGTGTTGATGAAGACAGATATGATCTTTTCTATACTGATTTTAATAACTAGTTCAGTATCTTTGTTTTACTTAACCGCAGTGATTAAATTAAGGCTTTGCTTTTCTAACGAAAGGCTTATTTACGTTGCTGATTTATGTAAATTGTTAATTGGTGTGTAAGTTACCTCTAGCGATGCTAAAGCGATGTATGTCCTAGGGCCGTATTAATAGATGCAAATCAGTTTCGCTCTGAACTGCGATATCAGTAGGGATGCTCTCAAATTAAGGTCGGCATCTTAAGTCACTCGCTATTTAATAAACCCACATTAACAGCAGCTCAAGTCACATCTTAAGTGACAATATGTGACCGATTTTGACAGCTGAGTTTTGTTTAGTAACAGGACCAACTCAGCTGAGAACCAGCTCTTAAATAACAGCTTAAGCTTGGTTTATTACATTATTCAATACATTTAATGTCCTGTTGAGATTTTACGTAAATGTGAGATTGATTTACTAATACCGCCCCTAGTATTGAACTCGAGAGCCTCTGTCCGTTCAAGTCTCACTCGGCCTCTTCTCACACCAATGTCAAAACAATATCAAGAATGTTGCGGAAACGATTTGGCTTTGTATTTACTTTAACTTAATCGAACCCAAGACTTAATCTTCTAGAGACTTTCAACTCCAAAATTAAGCTAAAGTTGTGTAAATAAATGTTATAATATTATTGTCAAAATTTATATAAAAGAGCCCGTTAATTGGACGCAATTTGACAAATAATGTTTAGATTTTTTAGACAACTCGAAATGTTAAATTACTCGTGGAAATTGACTATTGTCTAACCACAGCCGTTTGTGTAACAGTAAAATACGTGAAAATTACATAAATATTATCGTATTAAATAAATTGTTTGTATAATTATAGTTTTGTGACACTGCGGTTATAATCTGGCTCTCAGATGCGAGACCATAGGTTCAATCCCGCGCAAAAAAATCACTTTTGGTTTATATTCTATAGTGTGTTCTAGAACTATTATTTCCGGAAAAATATAAAAAAGTCTGGTTTATAACTATCAAGGAACACTAAACCAAGGGTCTGGTGTTAACCGGCATAGCGATATCAACCCAATTCACTCTAATAACAGGTGTTGGTCTCGCATTCGCTTGGAAGACCTTTCTAAATTAATGCCCCTGTGGTGTAGTTTCATAAAAAAGTATCCTATACGTTATTGCTTGTTATAGGATTTGGTCTGCATGGGGAAATTTCATTCAAATCTCTATTTACCGGTTTACTTTTAAGAAACTTCTAACATCTTAACAAACTTTAGCCATTAATAGGATAATAAGTTAATTATTGAGTGATTATTCTATGCTGTTAATAAAAATCTCGTAGCTGAATCTTTGATAAAATAAATCGAGTTAACACCTCTCTTACATAAACGTTTCTAGGTTAAGCTTACTGTGAAGTGTTAACGTAACCTTACTGTCCATAGTTAAGATGACAAATGGCGTACTAATGTAATATAATGACTTGTTACTGAATGCTCACTGGAAATATTCATTGTAGACGAGCGTTTAATACTTTTAAAATGATATTTTATGAATAATAATTGATCGTTAGATAGAATTTTTTCTTGCTATTTATCTATTTAAAGATTCTTGGGAAAAAGTAGCTACAAATACCAAAGCGTTCAAATCACATTGGATTATATAACTGGCCTGAAATTTTAGAAGCTTATGATTCACGGCCCAATTAGGATCAAGACATATAGGTCGATTAACACTATAATTTGACTAAAAATAAACTTTAGCATATTTCGAAATTTTACTTTGTTCATCGCTTTTACATAGACAATCAAGTCATACACTTTACACAGTAGTGTTCACTGTAGCGGTTATTTAGCCGCGCGCGCACCGCTCGTTTGTAACGGAACCTGACCATCACTTTTACTATCGATGTTGCGTCACAACTCATTAGATTGTGCAATAGAAGGGTTCATTATATCAGCTTTTGTACCTCGCACTTTGACAGGGTTTTGATACTTTTTCTGCCTATCGTTGATTATGGAAAGATTAGATGCGGTTGTTTTGGTAATTGACGTTATTTGTCGTAGATTAAGGAGAAATTGCCTTTTGTTTTTTCGTAAATTAATTTACATAGTAGTGAAACTATTGTCAATTATGTTATTACATAAATAAATAAACTTTATTTGAAATAAAATATTGTAGGAAAATCTATTTTTAAATCTACATATAAATTTAACCTGTCATAATTTTTGTATATAAATAGACAATGATTTTGGGCTTAACAAATGCTTAAAGCCTTACTGTAACTAGTTTCGGTTGCAGCATGAATGGGTTCACTCGACTGTGGTTATACCACTGTAGCAAAAAAAAACTTACGTGAATTGGAAGCTTTATTGTTCCGTTTCGTACAGTCAGCGTCATTACATGTTGTTACAATGTAAGTGAAAGAAACTAACATCCATCAAGGCTTACTCTTAAAATTAAGCAATTTCTTAAACACAAGAAAGCAATTTATATTAATGGTCACATTTAATTTTTATTTAAATGACTACGTTGCAAACTGTTGCAAAAAGCGTAAGACATTCTCAAAAAATAGGAGCGAGGTTCTTAAGAGGCTGTTTTGAGATGGTGTTACTGATAAAATAAATTAGGATAATCGTAGGTAGGTTTCGCCAAAAGCAAATTTTAATTATGACAGTAAGTAATAGAGATCTCAAAAGTATCTAATCTGGAAGAGCCACGCACTACTTATGTAGAACCACTAAGTTCCAAAAAATCGACATGACAAAGTTTCATAAGGTTAGCAAAATTAATAGACGTTCCTTAGATCAAATACCGAAGTCACAAAATACATTTCTATTCTCAAAATTGGACAACGCGCTACGATTCCTGAGACAATGTGCTTTTATAGGTGATAGTGAAAATTTATGATCGGCTTAATATATTTACTTGGTCTCCTACAGAATACTAGAACATTCTAATACAGAGCTCAGAGTTTGTATAGCAATCATCAATTCCAAGGACGTAGGAGTATAAATCAGCATTCTTAAATCTCAATCCATTGTTTTTATAATTTTAATAAAAATTTAAAACACACTTGACATTTTAATGTGAAGGTAGCTAAATTTATAATCACATTTGAGAAATCTGCTGAAATATTAAATTTGGTGTTGTTTCATTCATCTATTTTAATGGTGAAAATTATCATTGTTATAGCTCATGACTTATCATCTTTTTATTTTGCATGGCAATTACCACTACACTAGACCTGATAGTAAGTGTAGTGTAGCCCAAACATTGCCTACTAAAGAGTGATGGTAAAACTCTTGATTGTCGCAACAATTATACCTACCTGACTTAATGCATGAATTCAAGGAAAAAACGTTTTAATCTTGAAAAAAAATTATATACTACTAGGTGTTGCTCGCGGCTTCGCCCGCGTGTTAAACCTTTCCCGCTATAAAAGTCCCAAAACACATTACGACGCTAGCGCCATCTACTTAAAGAATGAGATTTAAAATATCCATTATTTCCCATAGGAGCAAATTACCGAGATAAAAAGTAGCTTATGTGTTGATCCAGAACATGATCTACGCGTGTGTCAAATTTCATCGAAATCCGTTTAGTTGTTTCAGCGTTTACTTCTAACAAACAACCAAACATACAAACATACATTTTCACAAACTTTCGCATTTATAATATTAAGTAAGATAGTAAGTGTAAGATAGATTGTTGGTAATTATTTAGGATAGTGTTTATCTCTGCGGTATGGTATGTCGAGTTAAAACACCAACCTACTTATAAGATTTATTAATACATTGGGTTTAAGGCAGGTAATAATTAAATCATTATATTAATATTGAAATCACTATTCATTTTAGTAAACGAGGCCGGATATTTTAAATAAATTATTAGACTTACTAAAACTACTAGAATCACAAATTTATATCAAAAATTAAAATTTTAGGTCTCCTTAAATAATTTCTGCCGCCAAACAGCATTACCAACAGCGATGTGGTCCGGTTTGAAAAACATTGTAGCCAATTGATTGACTGGGCGTTACAAGACTAACGTTATCTGATGTCTCAGGGGAACGAAGTGTAGTGCCGTGGAATGCTTTGTAAATCAAGGTTCTGAGTTGTCTCTAATGTTTTTAGGCAGGCATAGGCTTTTTATCAGGTAACCTACTGATTTTTCATGTCGTTTATTTATGTAAGAAATCGAGATACGAAATATATTATATGTGATGCAATGTCCACAATACAGACAATTTGATACAAATTAATGAATAAAATATCAGAGATACATAATTAAAATTGAATAACTCAAGGCTAGTATTTCCGTACAGGTTCCAAAATGTCATCTAGGTATACTAAATACATAATTTAATCCGTTATTTATTCTATTCGTGGTTTTAACAAAATAGGTATTATGAATAAGAAGGCGTTGGTTTACATACGATTTATTTGTGCAAATAAATACAGGAAAGAGCTTGTTCTCGTTTGAAAATAAACTCCACGACAACCTATATGTAGGTAAGAAATAAAAACATACATTAATTACCTTTATACCTTACTTTTACTCTGCACCTTATTTACCTTTACCGCCGAAGAACTTTTTCCAAGTTAAAAGTTCCGCTTCATATTTACCCAGGGATTTCAAACTACATCCATTACAAATTTAATTGAAATCGGTTCAGTAGTTACAGAGATTACTTCCTATAAACAAACTAACAAACTTTACGTCTATAATATTAGCGAAGACTACAACTATTTGTGCACCGCTACGTGATTGCAGATAAAGACAAAAGATAGTATTTGCTATGATACAACTGTCAGCGTTAACAGATGTGAAACAAGTCATTTCATTTCAATTTCCAAAAGTTTCGTTTCTCATTAACATATGACATAGCCCTTTAAGAGTACGAATTATAAGTTTCCTTTTTCATAGAGGGTCCAAGGATAACCACGTTCTAAGATGCGATGCACAGATATCCTTATAAGGAAACCCAAGGCAATTCCTCAGTACTTAAGGATTTTTCTTAGTATGCATGACCAAATGAATGTCGTTAGTGGGCATTAGACTGAAATTGTAATTAGAGGTTTAGGAGTAGCAACATGTTTTTTTTGAGTAACAGAAGCTAAGTAATCGAGCGGATTGATGTAGCAAAGTTTACGCCATTTACTAAAATAATGTAGAGGGTAATGAAACCAGTGTAATAAAAGCGGTCTTATCATTAGGAAAGATATCGTCCAAACAAATTTATGTGGAGCGTCGGGAACATCTTATCAAATGTGTCAATTAACATTTTCAATGAATACCCATGCCGCCTAAAAAAATTATGATGCTTTTAGAAATTTTAAGAAGACGGAAAGCCATTGATTTGGTTTTACAGGTGGTAGGTCTCTCATAATATGTAAGTGTCCGTCAAGGTACCACCGCAATGTCTATTTCTACCGCCAAGCAGCAGTGTGCATGGACTGTTGTGTTTCGGTTTGAAGGACATTGTAGCCAGTGTAACTACTGGACATAATGAGACTTAACATCTTATGTCTCAGGATGATGAGCGCAGTAGAATGCCACCCAGTACTTTGTTACTCAAGGTGCTGGATGGTGTTGCTACTGTCTATGGGTGGTCGTATCGCTTATCATCAGGCGAACGGCATGCTCGTCTCGTCAATGCAATAAAAAAAAGAATTAATTTTACGTGTTTGGTTAACTTATTCATCGTACAGAACTCAAAAACCATTTTTTTTATGTTTTATTTCTTACTATAACATAATGTATGAAAAGACCACACATCCCATCTATTTATGTTCCATGATCTAATACCTTGGTTTTCGACACCAAAAAATATAGAAAGTGTTATTACGTCAATGAGAGCGATTATGCATATATTTGAATGAAATTAGCGGTCATTAGTTAACGCATCAAAATTCAACATTTGTATCATCATGTGAAACTTATTCCGGTTTTATTTATTGTGCTCAAGATAAGTAGATAATATGCTAATTAGTGTTTGAAAAGACGGATAATCATTTTTATGTTAACTCTCTGCTTAATCCCTTAAAGACAGACATGAATTTAAATAGCAGTATGTATTAGAACAGTAAGTTTCCCTTTACTTCGATAAGAATGATAGAAATAATTATCTGAATTACTGGATCTAATAACTATGGAACGGGAATCGTCACAAGAGCGAGATAATATTATTTTCATTACTCCTCCTATACTACAAAATATTCCAGTTAAAGCCTTACTTCTACTATGTTTCCTAGTGTGTTCAATCGTTACCTAGTGCATTGTTTTTGATTTTCGATTGTAATTGTAAAGTGTTATGATCTTGATACCCACGACAGAACACTTGTAACTTAGTGTAAGCCGTTTGAAACTAGTATCTTACCTTGGATGCACTTCGACTCTAAGCACTTCATCTCCGACCCTCAAGTTTTCTGGTATCCTCACGAACTTCAAATATTCTCCAACCGGGTAAAAGTTACAACCTGAAACAAGAAAGATATAATTTATTTTTAATATTAACCAAACGATTGTATCTTCTAGGTGGTAGATTTCTCGTATGATCGTCTATCTTGAATCCGTTGTAATTACCGTTTTGTCTACGTCGCACAGAATTTAAATCATACTTGTGTTTCCATTTGTATGATATAATAAAATTAATATTACAAACGTTAAAGTATAACAAACAATGTTTCAAAGTATTTTGAATAGTTTTGCTACTATTCATGGAGGGTTATAGCGCGTACAATCAGCCGATTTTCAAATCCTATACAGATAGAAAAAAAACAATGTCGCGTTGCTTAAAAATAAAGAGTATTTTAGATCATTACCTTGTCAAGTAATCCGTTAGTCTCGGTGGTCATCTATTGCTAAGCCATTAAGCAATTCGTAGGAAACTTTTGAGTTGGGCATTACGCTATGCTGATACGCAAATAAATGAAAACACCCAAGTCTTTTTCGTGAATCGTCAGCAAAAGGGACTAGTTGATCAGCCTGATATTAATTTCTACCGACCACGATCCAGTAAAAGAGACTAATTATTTGAAGTGTCAAGTCGACACCTGAAAGCTCGTTCTACGAAGTATTTAGGGCCGAAATCAATTTATAAACGATATTAATTGCTAGGTTCGAATCTATCTTAAAACTAGACCAATCAAAAGTAAGTTTGAAATACTTACAGGTGACTTATTTTAAATGTTTTATTTTCAGGATCAGCAAAAAACAAATAAAATTAAACTTAACTTAACACAGTATAATAATGTTTTTGCTGATCACAATGTATCTGCAAACTATTTCCTTCAATTTCCTAACGAGGCAAGCCTGTATCGAGGAAATTGTCCTGCGAGAATATAATTTGAGTTCAGTTAGTACTACAAATCTAAATAACTTATATAAAAATATAAAGTAACAAAAAACATATGAGAATATTTCTTTAGAAGTTTGACTGACATGCTTAAAATAAATTAACTGAGTATCGTGGTTTACAATTCGATCGATTTGAAGGTAACGATTGCTGTTGTTGATTTCAGTCATTAGTCACGACGCATCTGTTAAGAGAGGGCGTGCTGCCATCTGGTACGTGATTGTAAGTGATTTCCTCGTCGTCATTTAGTTTTATAATTTATTCTTTGCGCGAAAATGACCTCAATTGGATTTAACCTTAAAGGTCTATTTAACCCCGAGATATAAGTAACATTCTGTTGACTCCATCAAAGACAACATTCTTTATCTCGTGTACATTTACAAAACAATAACCATTATACTATAACAGTACGAACAATGAAATAAGAAATACATTCTCTCATATAGAGCGATATGTAAGGTAGTTTGCGAAATACTGAACACAAATGGATCAGGTCCGTTCAACTGGCCCATTGTCAGGGTGATTAAGTGGGGATTATAGTTGACTGCCTCGGTGGCGTAGTTGTATTACGGTACGACTGCAATGCTGAGGTCTCGGCTTCGATCCCCGGGTCGGGCAAAGTGATATTGGGTTTTTCTACTCAATATCAGCCCGGAGTCTGGAATTTGTGCCCGATATGGCGATAGGCTCGCCCCCTATCACATCCTGGGATGGAATACGCACGGTGAAAAGTGGGTGCACTAGTTGCACCTCTGCCTACCCCTTCGAGGATAACGGGCGTGAGTGTGTGTGTCTGTATATAGTTGATATATTTTTGTTGGCCAGTTTGGGAACAAACTTTGGAAGTGGAACGTGTGATGTAATATTAAGAAAATGTAATATCTCGTTTCCTTAGTACATTACCATTCGTTAATTGTAATCAGTTTTATTATTTAGAAAATTAAACAACGAACATACATTAATCACAGAATTTTGTTAAAGGGTAGGTCTATGAGAGAGTGTTAATATCATCAGTATACTTCCAAGACTGCTTATGTTCAAGTTTGAATGACATGGTAGTTGTTGTAATTTGAAAGTATAATAACACAATATATTTAACATCAAATTTTGATGAATACTTAATGCCTTTATATGACGGACGCACTAAATCATGCAGAATTTTACAAGTCAATATTACTGTACAATTTTAGATCAAATATCTTTCAAATATAATTAGAATACGATGTAGAAATTTTATTTTATCACCAACCGGTTATTTTAACATCCAAGATGAAGAAATCGATGGGAATCTCGGCTGACACCTTCATTCTCAAGCAATTTGTCGCAGAGATGGCAAAATTGTTTCAAAGACGATCGTTTTGGGTTGGGTAATTGAGTTGCAATATTTTTTATGGTTTTTGTAATCTATCAAACGTTGGTACAATTTGAAGAAGATAAGGGTGGAGATTGCAAGTATTTGTAACCGGTGATTCGTAAAAATCAACTTTTCAGTACTGTAATATGTAAAAAATGTGGCAATAAACATGCTGAGAACTTCTATATTCTTTCTTAAAGTATTGGCAGTATGTATACATTTATATATAATTCCTCTGATTTTATGAGTGTTCATATATAGAACTGATTAAGTAGGTAACATACTTGCTCTATTACCAGCCTTATTCTATAAAAACTTTTAATGAACTATTACTTCTCGTCAACATTTTAACTTTTACAAAAGGTATAAAACAATTCACGAATAGCCTGTTGAAATAACGGATCCTCGTCGTTGCCCAATTTGGATGTATTTCATGATGAGATAACGAGACAATCATCAGAAAGTTAGAAAAAATTGTCCAGTGCAATAGGATTAACAATAGAGGGTTACTTAACCCAAATTATGTTACTTTCAATTTTTAGAGTATGTACGTTACAAAATTGTGTCAGCAAATTCAAACCATGCGAATTATTTGATTTCTGATCACCACTGCCTCAAGATTTTATCAGAGAACGGCGAATTACAAGTCCGCTTACTGATAACTAATAAACACTACCTGGATATAGCCACCTTATCTAGTTAATTCTGAGTACGTACTAACTACCACTATTCTTTACTGAAATATCCTTGAGGGAATGTGAATATCTACGTGATATTATAGTAAGATTCAGTACCGTGAAATTCATCAGACTATTTAGAATCTGACCCAAAGCTAACAAAGTAATTCATAATTTCCACTTTAAAAGCATAATCTTGTTAATAATTTTTCCTATCGCTCCTAACAATAGGATTCTCAAGCTGCAATGGGATGGCGTGATGCTGATGCGGGATAATGTACCGTAGCGTTGACGTGTAACCACGTAGCGGAATCTGTTATGGGAACTGGATTAGCGTTGGTCCAGTCTCGAGCAATATGCATATCTCATAATCGTGTAGTTTGAAGGAAAACAAATTATTATTTCGGCATTATGTGAGTTGACATCTTAAGTCCCTGATGACGATAGTATAGTTGTTTACTGAGCTATGTTATTGTTGGGTTATTGTTGGTAGTGTTAGTATTTAACTCTTTGACCTTTCTTTCACTAAAACTAGATGGTTTGACCTTGTGATGTTAGAAGTATCCAGATGTTAAGAAGATCTTAATCTTGCCTTTACTTATCTTTACAGTTCCTCCTCAAGGACCTGGATTTAATCTCAAATCGTATCAATGCTAGCCTCTGAATTAAAAAAAATAATTATTTAGAATTTAAGAGAATAGATAAGAGCTCTTAGTTTAAATACACCAAAATGTAATGTAGTATTAAACGATTTGAATCTGAACACAAAACCAGCTCAACGTGTGGGAACTTGATACCATTGAAGATCATTTTGATAGAATATCTTTATGATATAACTTCCTCTGTTGGTCTATTGTTTCATATTTTACTAAACCATTAAATTATAGTGAAGGCAAAGAGTAAATTATGTAGGAACATAAATAGACATTTATTTCTGAACTTTTAACTTTCTTCCTGTACACGAAGATACGAGAGTAAGACATTGTCACTTATTTATACAAATGAACGATATGCAAGTCACCCGCTTTGTAAACGATACGCTTGGCAATAAAAAGTAGCAACTAAAATCACGAAGCATCGTGCACGATGATACACTAGCTGTTAAGACTCATAATGCTGGTAACACCTGCCTATAATTTCATTAAAAATTGATTATCAGTGCTTGCCTACTATAGGCGAAAGAAATAAATAAATCGCTGTAACTTATCCAGTACGATTATTTATAAAATCAATAATTTACCCTACCTACATTATTACAATATTAGTTTTAAATCACTTTTCGCAAACAAAATTTGCCCAAAACAAATGACATTTGGCCAATACCACAAAAGACCTTTCTAGTAGATACTTTTATTGCGTTCCTCTTAGCAAATAAAGGGGTAGGAGATGTTGAAGGTAAGCAGAAGGGGATTGTGTTTAATTCTTATCCACCACAAAACTTCTCACAAGAGAGTATTAATAAACTTCCATCAGATATGCAAATCGTAGATGATATCGACGCGATGTTTCACAGACTATTATTCGGTAGACACAATGCCGTTCAGATGGCCTTGGTACTTCAGATACATAATATTATAGGTGTCAAAAACTTGAATTTTAAAGACAAACTATATATACATAAAAATTATTTATTATAGTGTGAAATCAATGAGTCTTCGGGTTACGTTCTAGGATTCAGCACCTATTTTTCCTTTTTTAATGGTAGAAGTACGTGACACCCACATTTGGCCAGTAATGTTATGTGCCATGTAATAGGAAGTAATTTTATTGCTTCAGATCCGCCCATAAAAATCATCATTCAATTATCAATCATCTATATTCCTCTTCAATATTCATAATTCCTTTGGAAGTACAATATTTATAAGACGTGCTTATCACTCATGGTCAAATGACCCATTATCTTATTTATTAAGCCCAAAAAAAGTTTCGACACTCGTGGAATTCTACTCGTTAAAACAATCCATTATGGTATTTACTTCACCATTCATCATAATCACACCAATGAGACACCACCCACTAGAGATTTAGATTCTGCCATAAAAGACTTAACCAAGCCGATCCCCTAGCAAACGCTATTTCCACAGCGAAGACCTACGAGTATAAACCATGTAATAGGAGGTACATTTACTGATTCGTTATCTGTACAATGAACGATCTGTCGAGTTCTCGCAGCTCAATAATACTGTGTTGCTAGTCCAGGAGCTCGTGATTACGTGAATTGCAGAGTGATTTGATTTTATCAAGTACAATTGGGTGTTAAAGCCGTTAGAGCTTGGGAATAAAACAGATTATTGTAACTGACTGTCATATCCACACAGAAACACCCATGATTTTTCATATTATACTATATTGGTAGTACATAAAACAGTTACATTACAGTTGTTTTTATATGAACTTATGTTTTATATGCGGTTGAAATAAAAAGGGATATATTTTTGAACATAAATATTATCTATTAAAAGCATTAAATTTACGTGACGCATATAAAACGCCTTTCACTTAAACACCTGCCGACTACCAAATTATGACATTCCAAGAACTTTTTTGATGAAACGTTAATGAAACAGCTTATATTGCTGGCTTTATCAAACTAGTTTTCAAAGCTACAATTTGAAATTCTAAAATTACTCAGATGATTTAGGATTATTCAGAGATTATACATTTAGAAAAAGAGTCTCAATATCGGCTGGCAAGTGAGTTAAGAATATGAGGAAGTTTTCTGAGAATATTCCATATTGTATTTTAAGTATTACTATAAATTATGAATGCAAATTTTCTCTGTTTAACTCTTCGGGTAGAGATAATATTACAAATAAATAACTTAAACTCTGTTTATAAAATACCGTATCTGCCCCTAAGGCAAACTCCTAGACCATAGTCAGCAGCGTACAATCATTTAAAATAAAGGCTGGGGTTTGTTGCTATTTTATTATTTAGGTTGCACCGCGAACGGTACCTCAGATACTGGCTCGTTAATGAGCACTCTTGAGATTCAGATCCGGGGTACTTTGGTACCGTTTTTGAAAACGCTGGTCACGAAGTTAATGTTATAATTGTAATTAAAGGACATTTTTGTGATTTTGATACTAGAAACATAGAAGCAGGACGAAAATAAATTTTGTATACGATCAAATTATAATCAACCTAGCAAATTGTGTACTCTGACTGTCCATTATCAGCAGAAACCCCAGAGATATGAAATATCCTGAGACATTAGATGTTAGATTTTAACGTCCCATAATTACACTGGCTACAATTTTCTTTAAACCAGACCACAGCAGTGCTTGCTCACTGCTACTTGAATGCCGAAATAAATATGCGCTGGATCTGTCCAAGCGGAGTTTCGCATACGGCTTACGAGGCATCTACACCTTTCATTAATTACTTAAATTTTATTACTCAAATCTTTTAATCGCCTCATTTGTCTAACGCCAGCATACTTAGATTCCGCACTAGTGGGTTTTCCGACCCCATTCAAAGGTAGAGCAACATGAATTTGTGAGTGTTTAAATTTTAAAATACCCATGCGTTGCTGGGGCTTGAAATTTGTGCCTGATAAAGTGATATATGCTAGCCAATATCAGATATTCATTAGACAGAATAAACACGCGGAAAATTGGATGGATATCTTTTGTCACCGCCTTGCCTGCGAATAAAGGCATGGGCATTAAGCACTTTTCACTGAACGCTAGAATATGACTCAAACGGATACTTTTAGTGCAGTTACGTGGGAAAGTAAATATCGCATGACCGTACAGTTTATTAAATTGTATGCATTAAGACCGACATCCTAAGATTGTAGGAAGCGGGCTGTTTGCACTAACGGGTTCTGCAACAGACTTAGAAATCGAAAACGTCATTCCTTTTTTATTATATTGTAATTATTATTATACTTTTTCATAAAACTTGCAGAAAATGTAAAAGTGAAAATAAATTGATTATATTTTGTCAAAATTTTATGGTATACGATTTAAAATTAACGTATTAAAAGCTACCGCTACCCACTTTTCTCTCTACTGACCACGTGAGTTTGAAATTAAAATATAATAATACACTAAAACTTTTTTTCATGCTCTCAGCACTACCCCAACTGTAAAATATTAACTAAAAGATTCGAATTTTTTTTATGAAATCTTTTGAAATAAAATACATAATTGCTGTGCTCATGCAATTACGCAATTTGTCTCGGCATAGGGATCGAAATCAGAACCTCTCGTTTTACACGTACGTATCACCCGCTACGCCACACTGTTAAGAGAGCTCGTAAACTAAGGTACCTGTATTTTAATTCCATGAGTCGTCTAGGCGTAGACATTTTTGCATAATCTGTTTACATATTTCCAAGTATTTAGGGCACTATTCGGTAACGAAGGCCGGCGTCTAGTTGCACCTGTTAGTTTAACTGACTTTAACTAGATGTATTAACATACGAATTTGACCAGGCTGCAGTAACTTTGTGTTCAAAATTAATGAGGCTGTATTAAATATATTGGTTTAGTAAATTAATCAGTATAAGCCGTTTTAACTTTATTTGTAACGTGGAAACCTCAGGAATATAATATAGCTTCGTATGTATTTGCAGGGGTAGAGTAGAGTTAGCAGAGTTTGTTTCGATTTCATGACATGATGGAGGACCAGCCTATGGCTCTATTGGGCACAACTAGACCCTTGTTGATTGTTTAGATCAAAGTCGAGCCGGCCCAGCAATGTTGTATGCGAGATTGTAGCTACTTCTTAGCTGTTAGGTTATATTACACTGTTCACACATCTCATGTTAGGTTTATTAGTGCAGCTGATTTATTTATTTATAACCTGTCAAATTATGTTTGGTATAATGTCATCAAACGGCCTTGTTAATGTTGAAGAAACCGTGGGAAACTGTGATTGGTAATTAATTGATTTTCACAGCGCGACGGTCGGCAGCGCGCCTTTTCCACAAGTATTATGTAAGTATTCGTTATTTGCTTATTTATTCTAAATACGAAATCTAAATTAGATTATCAAACCAAAGATGCGTGGGAAGTGTTTGGCATATAAAATAATTCCGAAGTATTTCAAATAAATTTTATTTGTCAATTATCGTATTAAATCATTTATTTGGGGTCATAGATTAGGGTGTGACTTTTGTGTTTCGACGGCTTATATATTTATGTGATGGGTACATTTGTACATAAAAATTCCGATGGGTAGTATTTATTAGCAAGCGGTGGAATGAGCCCTTATTCTTCTGTATTTTAACATTGCACACAACCTCTGACAATACCTCTCCGTTCTCTCTTAATATTCAATTCCTTACATTAAGGGTCGATCAATTCAAACTATCGAAGTATTTTTGCCATCTCTTTGTGTTTTTGTTCGGGTTTATTCCACTTTGACGAAACTTACATAGGCAGGCAGTGAGAAATCTACGCTACTTTCATCCCGGAAAAAGGAATTTAATGCAAACAGAGCTCCGAACGAAGGCTAGCCATTACATACGATAAAATAGATAGTAGATCAGTTTGCAATATTTTATTAGAGTAATAATCATCTTATTTGTATAATAACGGTAATCTTTGAGCGAATGTTCCAGATCAAAACGAGCCGAGTAATTACTATAAATGTAAAGTAAGCAGTAACTATTATTTTCATTATATTTGAATGGATGACAAATTGGAATTGATTTGCAATGATCTGAACTCAAAAGCGTTTTATTTTTTATTGCAATTGAACGATATATTCTCGGGAATGATTTAATGTTATCTCTTCCTGAAAGGACAGATACAGAGTGGAAGTCATTTCATAGAATCTTGTGTAGGTTTCTAATGTATTCTATCTAGAAATACCATTCAAGTTATTTTTTTATAGTATAGCCTTTGATTAATTATATACAAAGAGTAAAGCAGAAAAATAACGCACCTCAAATTGTATATTAGTTTCATTTAAACAAATAGGTTAGACTACGAGTCACTCAGCCCAGCAGGTGGAAAGCGCCACACCTGCCTACAAACAGAAGTTAGGCTACACCACAAAAACTGAGTTAGATAGACACCTGCCAAGACAAACTCTCTAATACAGTTGAATCCCGATTATCCGGACTCGTACGTAACAACTCACAGTTCTAATTACCGATTTAAAATATTTTGACTGCACAGACAATATATTAAGACGATTTTATTCACACCTTTTTATTACAGTTATATGACGAGACGAGCATGCCACTCGCCTAATGGTAAGCGATACGACCGGACCGTCCATAAACAGTAGCAACGCCACACAGGACTCTAAATTATAAAGTACTGCGTGGCACTCCACTGCGCTCGTCACCCTGAGACATAAGATGTTACGTCTAATAATGCCTAGTAATTACGCTGGCTACAATGTCATTCAAACCGTTACACAATAGTGCTTGTACTCCTCTGCTTGCCACCTCCGATGGATGACGGTATTTTTTTGTGAGTATCGTATTGTATAAACTTTATACGACGTATTTAAAACCTATCACATAGTATAAAAAAGCAATAAATAAATGTTTATTACAAAAAATTAAAGGATGGATGAAAGAAGAGGAACGAAAGAAATCTATGTCGCGAAAGTGAGTGGTAGCGTCGGACGGGGACGTCCTAGACGTACCTTCATGGACCAAATTGGCGACCTCCTAAGGAAGGGCCATATAAGGAGTTCTCGTAACCGACGAGCATGTATGAAAAGACTTCTTCGCTTCTCTAAGCGTGTTCTACCGTCTGTATCATGGTGAATGCTCTGAGGAATTGTTTAATCTGATCCCTTCCTCTCCTTTCCTCAGCAGAACCACGCGTGCTGGCATGCGAAGCCACAGCTTGATGGTGAAAACCATCTCGGCCCGAACCAATAGGTTCGCTAAATCTTTTCTTTGCCGCACCATCAGGCTTTGGAATAGTTTGCCGGCGCACGTGTTCCCTCCTTCCTATAATCCTGGGTCCTTCCGCCGTAACGTGAAGAAGCAGCTTAGTAGGCCGGCATGATTGTGTCGAGTGGCATTAGATAACCATCGACTGCCATTCGATACTCTTTCTGGACGGCATCGCGCTTACCATCAGGCGAGGTGCAGTCACTTTGCCGTGCCCGGATAAAAAAAAAAAAAAAAAAAAAACTAATGACCGTAGAAGAAGCGAAAGAGGTATGCTTGGATCGTAGCACTTGGCGCTCCATAGTCTCTGCCTACCCCAATGGGAGAAAGGCGTGAGTTTATGTATGTATGTATGTTATAACAAAAAATAAAACCGTCTTCAAAACCACTACAAACCAAAAATAATTTAACTTTATATTCGCTTAGTATATACGTATATTTGGAGTCGGTGCCTAATTTAAATTGAACATTGTTTTTCGTATATTTGTTCGTGTATTTCCTTAGCTTAGCTGGAAATTTAAATTAGGCATCGACTTTACCGCTTTTGCTAACTTTACGTCCATATGGCGCAATAGTCTTTAATCCCGCTTAAGAGAAATTATCGCGTCAGAATACTGTCTATTCGACCCGACATTTCTTCTAAGATTGCTCAGCAGTTGTACACTAAGTGGTGAATATAATAAATAAACGTTTACGTAACCGACCGGACGTTTCCGACCTGTCCGGTGAAAAAAACGAAAGTGGTCACACGGGTTCGCATCGTAATATTCATGATTCGTGGGTTGTTTATGTTAAATAACTTTTGCTTTGCGTTTGATCTACTGATTGTACGTGATAAATGATTTTGATGAAATTTTAGACTAACAATGATTTTTTTTTATAGTTGCCATGTTTTTGTTACAAACTGGTTTTAATCTATTCTTTTAATTTACTGTGATGGGAGAGAAATCTATATACCTATACTTAATGCAAAAATTTCAGCAACCAATAAGTATTTTTCAAATCGCAAAATACAGCGACATAGAGTCAGTGACCAGAAATATTGCCAACAATATCCTTCAAATGATGTCGGTTAGGCAGAAATAGTCAGATTTGTTACTTACCCTGACGCACTTCCGCAAAGAGCGACCTGTCATCTAGAAATACACACATGGGTGACCTCTACAGATATTGTTACTAAATTTTTGGACGTCACTTATCCATTACCTGTACAGTCAGCAGCATAAGTAGCTGAACAAAATCATAATTTTAAATTACCTATATACGCGTTACGTTAAACTGAAACATTTTTTTTTTCATTTGAAGTAAATAAAGTAAATCTCTTTTATTTTATTTTTGTGAAGAGAAAAAAAGATTAGTAAGAACACAAAAGCATGTAGGCAATTTGAAATGTTGAATTTGTTCAGCTACTTATGCTGTACAGTCGTACATCTAAAGGCATTTGAACGTGTCATCAAGTAATTTTCATCGTTTTTGCTCAATCAACACTGAATGCATAGTTCCCGACGCGCCCGTGCCATTACGCAGGCTTCCGTTGTTTTTGCACAGAGCCAACGAACTGCGCCCGCAAACAAACTGCTTGTATGCAGTATTAATTACGATGAGAATCTCTTCCTCATGTCATTATAGTCTATCTGTATGTATCAGAGGTATGCTTTCACTATAGGTCATATTTTAACCGACATCAAACAGGAGGGTTCTCGATTCCACTGTGTTTACGAGCTGGACAGTCACCTTTGGTTTATTATGGTGCCTTCCAATAATCATATCATAGTTGTTACAGAACTTACGGCCGTAAGACCTGCGAAACCAACATAATCGTACCACTACTCTCAGTGATGGGAGACAACACGATTTTTCCCTGCGAAAATAATGCATATGCCTCCACAGGTGTGGTATTATTATCCCGTAGATGCTCAAACTGTAGTATTTCTTTGTAAGCATATTTTATTGATACATGGAAATAGAGGTGTTTCAACTGAATATTAAACCTGCTATGTAAACCACACCCAACGAACTCCGAATACAGTTCACTGCGATTTTAAAGGTTTAACCAGATCGTGCTAATAAATAACATGTATGTCCAAATCTAATTTAGATTTCCTCATCCCAGTAACGCCAATTTCAATCGTTTATCGGAGTTACAAAACCAACAGATTTATACAACTAAATGTCGAGCAAGTGGCTAAATAAATGGCGCGACTGCTTCTCAGTATGAATATCTAATTTGCAATTACCCATACATAATAGAGTCAAAGACCTAAAGCACTGCGCTCTTCACCTTTAGACATAAATATCATAGCTAACAGGAGGCTATCTTATCAGCAAAGTCAGACGGAAGACTCAAAATACGTCGTTTTAATATCCTTCTAATAGGAACACGATTGTAGTTGTACGCTTATGTTTAGCAGCAAAAATAGGTCAAAGGTACCAACTCAGCCAGGCTGTACCTAAGACCTTTAACTAAGTAGATTTGTCTCTATGTAACATAATGTTTTATTATTACAATAATGACATAAATTACGTAAATGAACTTTAGCTTTGAATCACAAAAACACAAATAACTAATTTATATGTTATGAACGCACGAAGTGTCATACAAATTGAACGATTGTTGAGTACATTTTGATGGGAATTGATGAGCCGTTGTCAAAATGTTATAAACCATAATCCCATTATAAATGGCTTAATTTACGGTGATTTGGAATAATATGTATGATTCCCTTAATATGGCGATCGTTAAGTTAAATACAAGTAGCGTTGTAGTAAAATTACTGTTCTCTTCGCACTTGAAAATCATAAAATCTAATTACAATGCCCGCAAGACATAGGTGATAGAGCCAGTCCCTCTCAGACATTAGATAATCTTTTAATAATGCCTCAGAATAAAAGCAGCAACAATGTCCTTAAAAACGAAAACACAAATGTGCTTGCACACTAAAAAGATGTATACACCTACCTTATTCCCTAATCTTGATCAGATTTAACGTTTCACATTTTACCTTACACAATCCACAATCCATCTATTCTCATTCAAATTTTGTTTAATTAATTTTATGTTATCAGATCTTCAATAGCATATATTTTTAACGTCAGCTTAATGGTCCATACATCTTGTATTGCATCACGTAGCTCCCAACATTTTGGCTACATAATTAAAAAGTTATTTTACATGCAATAGCTAAGATTAAGTATCATTTTAGAGGATTACGTTGCTAAATACTGTTTAAATATGGTGTGTGGAAATTTATTTATCGCCCTTTCTATTGAGACAAAGATCAAAAAAATTATGGAATTGATTGCGTATTTATCATAACTTCATACCTGCTTGTAAAGCTAAGGATAGCTTGTTACAAATAAATGTTTACTCAAACTGTATATTTCTAAAAGTACAATCCGTAAATCTTCTGCAGCTTCAGACTGAAAAACACACTTTATAGCTCAGCATCTACCACAATCAAAATACCGCAAATGAGATGCATTAGGCAATGGTTTAACTAAGGCTTTCTAATTTTCCTCACTTTTATTAGTCTTATTCATTTTAATAGAAGCTTAACTTCAATCGTTAATAATAGGAAGTATATTCTTCTCTTCAATAAGCCTATTAAATAGTATTTTGTCACAAAATAAGCAATGTTGTTTATTGTTCTATCAGCAAATAGATACTTATTTCATTATCCAGGTACTTCTTTTACTAATAATCTTAGTAACTGCATCTGTGAATAGTCAATCTTTGAGGATTTCACTAAACCGAACGAATTAATTAGTCGAAGAAAAGAGGCAGCGTGTCATCACCTCGAAGTATGAACCGTTTAAAAGTAGGCTACAATTTCACTAAGACTTATGCCATTTAATTACATCATTATCCACCTTACACCTTCGTGATAAGGGTTAGTACAACAGAAACAAAAGTAGAAATATCATAGCCAATTGATCACTCAACTTTTAACCGTAGGTCGTTGTGATAGAATTTAAAGTGTGCTGAAGTTAGGGAGCCGGGTCGTGGGATTCGACTCAGATCTCGCACAATACTTAAGAAACGAATGATGTTGGATTGTTGTGTGATTTCTTATGAGGCTTCTATTGTCACTTCAGGAAGTATTGCGGGGAAACTAATTGTCGCTCCGGATGGGAAATTGAATTGTCGGAGCAGCCTTTTAACGTTTAGTAAAATGTGTCAGGAAGATGAATCATTTTACGATATAGGCCTCCAAATAAATAAGTGGTTATAAATAACCATATTATAATACCAGAAGAATCTAAATATTTTCATTGCGTATGATTAGTGAGACTCAAACTGGTTGCTTACCTGATGGGAGAGTGTCACAACTACAGCAGTGGCAACACTGCCCAAAACTTTGAAGCATGAACATTGCATTCATCATGCGACAGTTCTAGATGATATTGTCTTTACAAATAGTTAATTGCTGACAGAAATTGACAACTTGGTATCTATCCAGACGAATTGTCAAATGGAAAAAAATGTTACAATTTATAAATTGAACCTTTTGTGAAACGTTGCCATGAAAAAGCCATATTTCGTATACTTAAAAAAATAAATTACATAATTATCATAACAGGTGCGATGAAAATGAACAATAAACATAATCTGACAAACTGATTGCAATTGGCGGCGATGTTTTACGTAATTTCGCCGTATATTTACATATTAAACTCTTACACATAATCATCAGATATTATGGTATACTTTACGATGTAATTTATGGGTTAAGTTAATAACGAATAATTTGGAGTAGAACCTAGGATATATATTACATAACAAAGTATATAAATGTTGTGTGGAAGAAGGTTCAATGTGTAATAGGCCAACTAATGTAGTAACGTAGGTTCAAATCTGAATGAAGGCTGACCTAATTGAACTTTCTAAAAATGTGCGTTGTCAGTTAGTCAGTGGCAAGATTTTGGTAAGAAGATAGTTCAAGAATATTTCAATTTATCATATCTATTTTGAATGTGTCTGCGATGCTTGTTAGTGTTTTGCGGATGTAAGAATTTCGGTTTTGCTCTGAATGACGGTCAATTGTGATGTGACACTTCACGCGCGTATGTTTTTGTAAACAAGGTGTTGTTTTCATCTATGGTTTATAATATGTGGGTGACAGAGTGCAAGCAACGGAGCCAGTGCACCGCTTCACAATTTATATTTTGGCATATACTTTTAATTGTGTTGCTGGTAAGACATAAACCAAGTGTGACTTTAATAATTAAAAAAAATGTTTAAACTTATGTTGAACTTATACATTTTATAAGTACAGTTTTATTGTTAATGTAAAAAGAATATATTGAAAGCAATACAGTAAAACCAGTTATGATACAGTATATTCTATACTCTATTGAGGGATCGTTAATCCCTACAAGAACATTAAAAATCACGTTTCCAATTATTGAAATGAAGTAGATCTATTAAATTAAATGTATAACATTCGTGTGACTTCTCGGGTCAGACGGAATATCTTTAAATTTTAGGTTAATGTCTCTAAATTTTGTCACCACTTTTTTACTAAGGCGTTTCCCCATTTCGTGAACTCTAGCCTGACCTATTACTTAATATGGAGTTGGCACAGAGGTAAAAATATGTTTAAACTCTAGCTCGAAATCAAATAAATTTTGTGATGCTTTTTAAACTAAATCTGGCAAAGAAGTTAAGATAGCATTCTGTGACAGATCACAGAAGAGTTTCCTCTTTTATAAAAAGCCTTTTCTAGAGTGGCCTAATCGGTGAATATTTATTAATGTCTATTTGTTACATATTGTTTGGCTGCGCACTAGTGTATTTATGTGCTCAGAAGAGGCTAGGCTTTTGGTGGCGTAGCCTTGTGTGATTGAACTCTGTGATATTCATGTTTACAATATTATAATGATGGCATTATGGTAGGAAGTATACTTCGCGATTTCCTACAGAGGTTAAAGGACTAAAAGTGTTATAATATAAATTAGGCTGCTAGTTGACCTCACATACATCACAAAAAAACTCTTTAAATTATGAATTAGTTTAAAGTTCACGGCTCTCGCTTTCCAAACTTTCACCTGCCGTAACTATTTGCTCTAAGTTAATGAACGCAATTTGTTTCGTAGTAGCTCATTTTACGTAATATAATGGTCATATTTGATACCTGTGGTTTAAAAAATACGCAATTTTCATCAGAGGAGTTCCGTGCCTAGCAATTGAATACCCGCTTGATAGTAACATTAACTTTTAGTCAGTAATTATAGAAGCTGCAATATCACACCCCAACATTGCTGTCTGGTGACATAAATAGATTGTACGATAGTACGTTCATAGAAAAATCAGAAACATACCTAACAGTCTAAATGTTGTGGTCCTCCGAGCCAGAACAATGCCAGTCTTTCCGATGTTCCTAACCGAATTACTGTTATGGTATATATTATCACATAGAAGATCAAGTTCGGAAATTGTTCGCGTGTTGAACGCATCACTCGATTCGTTACAAGCTTTGTTCGTATACACGTGACCAATCGCAGAATAGCGCGCACCAGAATAGTAATGGATAGCTTGAAGATAAATTTAAAGCAAGGTAAAGGGAACGCTATATTGATCTACAGGCAGTGGACTGAGCCTTAAACTGTAAGGTCCTGTGTTGGAATTTTTGCTCGAGCAACAAAATTTATGACTTTCTGTTATCAAATACCCATCTGCTGCCTGGACTTGGAATTTACGTTATTACGGTAATTAGCATCTATTTACTACGCTGTTTTCTTTGAAAGACTTTATTCTCATATTATTAGCGGTTACATAATATTACACACACATACACATACTCACGCCTTTTATCCCCGAAAGGATAAGTAGATGCGCAACTAATGCACCCACTTTTCGCCGTGCATATCCCATGATGTGATAGGGGGCTAGCCTATCGCCATATAGGGCACAAATTCCAGATTCCGGGCTGATACTGAATTTAAAACCCAATATCACTTTGCCCGACTCGGGAATCGAACCCAAGACCTCAGCATTGCAGTCATACCGTAAAACAACTACGCCAACGAGGCAGTCACATACATACAGACATAATATTAATTTATGTATGTACAAAATAAATCACAGGAGACTATCATTTTATAGTGAACTTGTACTTACAAAAAGCCTCCTTCAGCAGCGCCGAAAGTACCACCAAGCACACAAGTCTCGCGATATACATTGTCACTGGTGACGTCACTAGTGCGCACTCACATACATCTTGTCACTACACTGTGATCACACACCACGATTTGATGGGATTCTGGAAACAAACAAAATAATGTTACATAACTTGTTGTAACCCACCTGATATTTTAAATTTTACGTACGAATTGTCCCTTTTTTAAGCGACTTCCATAAGGAGGAGGTTATCAATTGGTGTGTTTGTATTTTTTTTTATGTATGTACACTGATTTCTCTGAAAATTGGGAGCGTATTTCCTTGATTCCTTCTTTATTTAGTTATATTATGACATGATATAATAGTAGGTACATACAGTGTAGTCCAAATATATATATTGTTCATCGGAATAAGTCAATTTGTCAGTACGGCATATGAAAACTATACCGTATCCTACGACTTACCAGCCGCACGTCGGAATCGAACCCAGGCTGTGCCACGCAAAGGTTTGTAATTCAACGATGGAGTGATGTTGCTACTGTTAGTAGCAACACTAGTCAAACATAAAACTTAGTTCCGGTACTCATGTTACCATCAAGCGAGCGGCTTGCACTTTTCGTCATATCAAAAGGTGATTTTTAACAAACAGAATAAAATACTAAATTTATTGTCAATTCCAAAAATTCACCACTTTCTGATTTATACAAAGAATTGTATAACCGAAAAAAATCTTTTTCCTCCACATCAGAAATATTTGCCGGCACCGAGGCAAATGTCAACGTTGCGCAACAAGTGATAGTGTGTCAGGAAGAACTGCTAATCCATTATTAGATAATGTGAGATTTTGAAATGTCGATATCGGCAACACGTTATACCACATACATACAAACTTAAACACACACACACTCACGCCTTTTATCCCCGAAGGGGTAGGCAGAGGCGCAACTAGCGCACCCACTTTTCGCCGTGCGTATTCCGTCCCATATGTGATATGATGTTATAGGGGGCGAGCCTATCGCCATATCGGGCACAAATTCCAGACTCCGGGCTGATACTGAATTTAAAAAACCCAATATCAATTTACCCGACCCGGGAATCGAACCCAAGACCTCAGCATTGCAGTCATACCGTAATACAACTACGCCACCGAGGCAGTCTATACATAGTCACATACAAACTCGTCTTCTTTTAATCCTAGAACCGCAACTAGAGCACCCAATTTCTGTGGCGAGTCTATAGCCTTATTGAGTACAAATGCAAATCCCGGGAAATCAAGTGTTTTTGTAATCCTAAAACTTATACGATTTTTGGTTGCTCGGTATGAGAACCGAAGCCAAAACCTCACGGTTCACATGCTGCGTTGCCACTAGACCAGGGGGATACTTCTTATACCTCACTATTATTAAAGTACTTAGTATACCATATTCAATGAACGAGAAAACAGAATGTAAACAACACATTCTTTTGAAGAAATTCGTTTTGTTAACTATCGACTGTCAATAAACATTACAACGAATACAATGGCAATAATTGAATAAATAAATATGTTATCTTTATCCATTGCGGTAGCTAATAGTTAAACTGAATAACGACCAAACACATGGTAACAAAAGCTATAGTAGCTTGTGACAAGTCCATTATAATTAATATCAGCCAGTGTACAACCTGTCTGGCAGGCCGGCACAATTCCGGCAATTATTGAGGAACACAGTTTTGTTGAAAAACATATTGGGACTGCATTAAACTTGCCAACGACACACATCAAAAATACCTACGGGTCATGTTGTTTGATTAATATAATTTACCTTAATAAAGATTGATTTTAGATACCGATGAAAATGTATTAGATAATAGTATGCATGGAGATAAGACATATTATCATACATAATACTTTAATGATAATATGTTATAAAATAAAGTAAATATGTATTAGAAATGCACCACTCGCGGTACATTCGGACAGTCATAACAATAATAACGCAAGCCTTATGTAAAATTAAATTACTGGCGCGCATTGTTCTTAACCATCCATTGCATTAGTAGGTGAAACAGGTTTAATATAAAAATTAAAAAAGTACATGCAATCATTTACGCTACGAATTACGGAATGGCCCACTCAATATACAGTTGTTTTTTTAGATACTTCGTAAGAGTATTGTATGATTTTTCATGTATTTAAGCAGAATATTCATAACTATCTACGATGAAATATCTCGCAGCATATTTTGCGATAAACAGTAATAATAGCCTAGACTTATTTTAATGCAGGATGCATTATACTGATTAAGATGAAATTAGACAAAAGATATATCTGTTTGTCTAATTTCAACTTAATCTGATTAGCAAATTACTCTTGACAAACATCTTCACAAACTTTATTATTTATTATATTATGTGGTTAGATAAATGTACAAGAGAAACTAAAAATGCCTCCAAGAGTCCTGACTTTAAAGGAAATTCAAGATTCACTTTTTCTCATAGTTCTAGAACAAACATTTCCGGAATCCACAACATTTGCTCGACAGGGATTGTTTCCGCGGTCTTTTGTTTCATAGTCAGCATATAGCCATCGAGACAGTCGGGTCAAAGTTATCACGGTGAGATTGTCGTGAGTTTATACAAAGCTGTCATTAACATTTAAATAAGAAAAGCAATGCGCTTCCTAAATTAGCTACAATAGCTTTTATTAGGTCATTATACATACATTCACACCCGCGCCCTTTATCCCCGAAGAGGTAGGCAGAGGCGCAACTAGTGCACGCACGTTTCGCCGTACGTATGATGTGATAGGCGGCGAGCCTATCGCCATATCGGGCACAAATTCCAGAAACTCCGCGCTGATACTGAGAAGAAAAACCCAAAATCACTTTGCTCGACCCGGGGATTGAACCCGACACCTCAGCATTGCAGTCTTACCGTAATACATCTACGCCACCGAGGCAGTCATAGGTCACCGTAGATTTGCTTAAAATACTAGAAAATCCAGTTGACTAACTCATTATCTAATGATAAATAGCCGCACAGCAGCCACGTGCGAGACTGTTCCGGTTTGAAGGACAGGGTAACTGGACATTACTAGACTACATCCAACTCTAATGTCTCTATGAGCGCTGTGCATTGCTATATAGTGGTATTCAAAGATGCGAGTACCGTTTTTTTAACAAGAATTGCTATTTCCTTTATTTTTTCAAAGCCTGTATTCTTGGTTACAATAGGTTTTATCAATCTGAGTATCCATATATTGTTGCCTTGTTAATTTGCTTCTTATATAAATTAATTTAAACAGTTATTTCAGTAGAGTGTAAAATATTTATACAGGTTTGAAATTGCCGCTTTTAAGCCATCGGCAAATAACCGTTTCTCTACCTAGAGTGTAAGACGTTAATGTAGAATTATTACTCAAACATAACGTTCTATAACGTATTTTGTTCATGTGCATCATTTTGCCTTGAGTAGAATTAAGTACTCAAAGAATGATGAAGACATTTTCATATGAAGATGTGACTTCGATAACAATTATTCGTCCGTATACGACCGGAAAATAGACCTTTATATAGATAGAAGATAGTTTTAGTACAACACGTAAGGTAATCACTGAAACGTCTCATATAAGCTAGCTAGCTCTCTCGCCGCTAGCTCGTCTGCCAATACTGGCAATAAAAATATATATATAAAATTACACTATATCCAAAAATTACAACAGCTATAAAGTCCTGCAAACGACTGTTTTGTTTCTACAAAAAATAGTAGTGACAGAAATAACAAATCGGTTATGCATACCCCGACGCACGCTTGCGTATGATACCTACCATCTAGTGCATTTAATATTTCCATACAGATATTACTAGATTAACTAAATTGACCCTTTCTCCGGGAATCTTGCTAACAGCTTCGAACCAGTCATTTATAAGCGCGATACGGGTAGTAAACTGACACATTGATATTTGACCCAGCAAATGTTATGTAGTTATGTGATAATTAAAATTTTCGATTTCGTCATAACTGTGATACTTATAATAGTTTAAAAAAGCATGCGGTGCTTTTTAAGATATTATCGAAATGATAATCCTGCTTCTCACATCTGTCAATGAAATGTTTATAACTATTGACACCCTGCACCCCTCGCTTTTTTTACAATAAAACATTTTTTCTTATTTATTTATTATTTACACTATTCTTAATTCAAATTTATTTTCTATTTTTTAGTTGGATTTTCTATAAAACGTGTTTTTAGTTGTTTTAAACTATTATTTATTTTTATTTTTTTAGTTCTGTTCTACTATCGTCCAACAGATGTCACTAAAAATAAACGAAAGCGGCATCTTGTGACAAGTAGGATTTTTTTACGCATAAGAGTAGCCAGTTTGTTGTAATTCTACTATGGTCCAACAGATGTCACTAAAAATACATAAATTGTCAAAAATCTCATTTTGCAAATTGAATAATGACATAATCTTATCAAATTAGTATATTGTTATCGGTCCTCGACAAATCTACAAAGTTTGAATAAAATCTGACCGTTTAAAGTGGGTCAAAATCGCGCCCAAAGGAGTCGGTTACAAACATACATACAAGTGAAGCTAATATAAAGCGTGTAATAAAAAAGCCGAATAATAGATTATGGGAAAGGATGCGTCCCGCGATTTAAAAACAAGAAATCAGTTAAAATGCTCTTTCAGTGTTACATAATATTCAGGAATGTGTTGGGTAAATACAAAATTCATACTTAAATAACAAAGTACACAGCTTATGAAATGTAAATTTAATGGCTAAATTCGCTAAATCAAATAGAAATAAATAAATTTACTTCAACAGCCCGCGTGATAAGCATTAAAACATTTGAAATTTGCAAACACATACCAACTCCCGTATGGTCTAGTGGCTAGGATACCTACCCGGTACAGGAAATATTTTCATGCCGACAATACTATTATCGAAGAGTTTTATCGCATAAACTTCATTAGGTGCTTTTTTTTAAATATACCTACATATTCTCAATAGGGTTCGATCCCCGGGTCGGGCAAAGTGATATTGGGTTTTTAAATTCAGTATCAGCCCGGAGTCTGGAATTTGTGCTCAATATGGCGATAGGCTCGCCCCCTATCACAGCATGGGACGGAATACGCACGACGAAAAGTGGGTGCACTAGTTACGCCTCTGCGTTCCCCTTCGGGGATAAAAGGCGTGAGTATGTGTGCGTTTTCAATAGTTAAGAAGCTATTTTTGGAAAGTTCATATTTAACACAATTCAATTCAATTTCAATTTAACTACGATCAAAAGCTTAGTTAGAGTAATATCACAGTAAATTTATTAAGATATGCTGTTGGGGAATCGATAAAACAGAATTATAATAAAATTTACAACTAACGAAATGTCGCCAGTTCAATCCGTAGCAGACAAAAGTTTGCATTTCCGCTAAAATTTATATAGCTGTTTAGTAAGACCAAAAGTTCGTTGATATCCTAGTGTGGGGTCAGGGCTTTACTACTGGTCATATTTTAAGACGCAGTAAAACGCGGCTAAGCGCGATTTACTTTCTATAATAACTATTTACCATTACTGGTTTCGGTGCAATAGATTTGCTTTCCTTGAATCTCATAAACGACACTTTCCCTGGCTTCCGTTTTCATAATTGCTCGATATTACGTAATTTTTATAAGTATCGAGATACTAATCTTATATCTGGAAGGATTTTCCTTCATCTTATTTAGTATATGAAGTACTTACTTTCATCAATTGTACCTACTTACGCAAGTGGGAAGCAACCCATACCAAAATATTTTCTACTATGATTATTTTTGCTTAAAATGTTTGGTATGGACCAAATTGACGACCTCCTAAGGAAGGGCCAAATAAGGAGTTCTCGTAACCGACGAGCATGTATGAAGAGACTGATGACTGTAGAAGAAGCGAAAGAGGTATGCTTGGATCGTAGCACTTGGCGCTCCATAGTCTCTGCCTACCCCAATGGGAGAAAGGCGTGAGTTTATGTATGTATGTATGTATGTTTGGTATTTTATTAAGTGACACCTGAGATATTTGGACAATTAACTCTAATCTGTACATGTAATAAAACAGTAGATCCCGGTGTGTGTGTTCATTGAAAGAAATGTGATAAAAAAGAAAGGGGGGTGACTAAAGAAGAGTAATGGAAAACAAATCAGCGATTTTTATAATTCTTTTCTGTCTGTCTGTTTTTCTGTTTGTTTGTTACTGTACATCTCCTAAACTAATGAACGCATTTCGATGAAATTTTGTATGGAGATAGTTTGAGATCCTGGGAAGGGTATAGGCTTATTTTATTCCGCTAAAACACTTTCACGCGAGCGAAGCCGCGAGCAAAAGCTAGTGAAAATAATAAATCTGCTATTAATTGTGCCAATTTTTTTATGACCAAGTCAAATTTGATTGGCTTATGGGTGGGTTCCCGTTTACGGAAGTAGGTCCAATTGATTTTGCCAATATGAATAGGATATGTCCTACAACTACTTAAAAAAAGGTATTTAATTATAGTGGATCTTTATGAATTTTCAAAAATCCTTTTATAGTGTTCGGGCAAGCTATATAAAAAAATGGTATACAATATTTCGTTGCTGTGATTTGTTTGTCAGATTTCAGTGATAAGAATATTGTGTGGTAGAGCTTCCTCTAACTATTATAATTAATAACTACTTTCTTTCATCGTCTATGACAAAATGGATTTTAGACATTAGTTCGTTGTGACCCGAGGTGTCGGGAAACAGTGAAATCAGCTTTGTAGGTTACCGGGCCGAGCTCTTCAAGAAAACCCGATATTCAATGTAAAGAATTCCAATGTAATTTTTTCTCCTATGCTAACTAATTTATATAAAACTGATATGGACGCCAAGATAATGTAATTTAGACCAAGCAGTGATTAACAGACGAGGCTTTAGACCAAGCCACCTATTTCGCGGTCGGTTAGTTTAATGTTTTCGATGAGAAAATGGTTTTGCCTGGTACTTAAGATCTTTATGGGTTCCAAAAAAATATAACATTTGATCTAGGACGACTGAACTATCTTGAACTGTCTTTTTCATTTATTGCAAGCTTCAAGCAAGTTTAATGATCATGTGTTGAAACAAAATACGAAATGAAAGTGACGAACAGATTTTGATTGAATTATAAATGAGTGACGTTAGAAACCCGAAGATTGGTCATAATTAACTAATCATGGTAAACAGAATAGGTACGAGCGCTTTCCTACCCAAAACTATAGGCGGATGCAATCGCGGACTTGTAAATTTACGATGAAGTGAGACTTAATAATAAATTGAGGTAAAATATTGAAAATGTCATAACTTTCAATCTCTTTTCACGTATATAACTAATTTGATACAAATCACGAATCTTGAAGGAAATAGTTATAATGATATAGCGAACTTTGAAAAACAACTGATTATAAAAATAGATTTGGCTATAATAATAAGTTGTATTAAATATGGATTTTAATTTTAAATATTATGGTGTTATCATAACGCACCTGAAAAAAAGCAAAGGTTATCGCACATTGGACGCGATGCGATTGTCAACGATAATATCCATTTATTATTTTGTTTTTCATAAAACGGTACTAACCTAATTTAATTCTATTAGTATAATTTTATAAGGAATAAGAAAGGATAACCTTTACCCAAAAAAAGAAAAAGTAGCTTTGACCTCACCGTAAATCCGACAATCGCATCCGAAACAACATCACATAACACTCAACAAAAAAACTTGACAATTTTTTTTTGTAAAAAAATATCGTCAAATTCGGAAAAAGAGTTTTCCAAAACAAACTCGGGTTCGCGGTGCGCGTGCGCAGCCTCCGTGCCGTAGATCGCGACTAAGGTTGGTTGAACTTTACGCCGTCGACAGCGCAAAATATGCGAATATTATATGAACTAGCGGTACGCCCGGCTGCGCTCATAGAGACCGTAATTCTGATGGCGATACGCTTGAGTAATGGGACTGGGGAATAAATTTAATGTTATGTTTGACGGTTATTGTGTATATGAATGAATCTTAGAGGATTTTACTGCTTATAGTTCTGTGCTTAAATCTTAAAATCTGGTGAGCCACGTGTTTTCCTGAAATAACCTGGAATAATGTACATGAAAAAAAAACGTATGATGAAGTGACATCATGGACAACATTGGTAGCATGTTGAAATTATGAACCACAAATTTCTGACATCGATGCCCAGTTCAGACAGCAAAAATTTGTGTTCCCTGCTTTTTGGCGGTAGGAATAGACAATGCGATAGTACTCTATCTACCTAAAAAATAGTAGTCAATTTTCCCTAAGAGACATCAAATAAATTATATCAAAACACAAGGAAATTAAACACAAATTTTAGTTTTTGGTTAAATGTTTGATTGATGAAGAAATAAAAATGCAAACAACGTGGTTACGCAATACAGTTTCCAGCTAATTTGGTATTAATACGGGCATTTTAAAGTGATCATCACTTTATACATTCGTTTTTTAATTTCCATAGACTCCATGGCTCATTTAATTATGACAATAATTATAATTAATTATCGGGTCAATTGGTTGACATTTTTATTTACATTTCTTACGTAACTTGTAACTTGAAGTTTCGTAGCTTTCTACTACATAATTTTTTTATAGGGCAAAGTTGAGACAGTGATACCACCGAGCTGATCAATTCGTGCTGAAGATAAATAATATGTCTATTGTCTACAGTGTGACTCTACTACATTGCATTGTAAGAGCAAAGGTCTTACTGAAGTGCAGTTTTTGTAGATGAGTGGTAATAACCAGAGTGGGCCAGCAAGGGCGGATCCAGCTTTCCAGTCAGGAGGGTGGAGTCATATAGTCGAGGTCTAGTCAGAGCAGACTCCAAATCGATTACAGAAATAAATTTCATTATAAAAAAATCTTATGAAATATTAATTTTATAAAATATATCAATGGGACTCATTAAAAAATTATCTGTAGTTACTTAGACCCAGCCCAAAGAGGGGAGGGGATCATGACCCCAATGACACCCCCCCCTCTGGATTCACCCTTGTGGGCTACCATATAGACAAAACATACTTCCATGCTTTTACTTTAATTAACGTATAATATGACCAGCAGCGTGAGCGGCGATAGCCTAGGTGGGAGTGAAACGGACTGCCGGGACGAATGTCCGCAGGTTCAAAACCCAAGAGAACGCACCTCTGACTTTTCTAAAAAGTTATGTTCTTTTTGAATTATCGCTCGCTTTAACGGTGAAGTTCTCTGTATTTCGAAGGTATGTGAAGTCCGCCAACCCGCACTAGGCCAGCGTGGTGGACTAAGGCCTAAACCCTCACAGTTGTAGAGGAGGCCCCTGCTCAGCAGTGGGCAGCATATAATACAGGGCTGGTATGGTGGTATGGTATGACCAGCAGTAGAAGCGTAATTATGACTACCAAATAAGGTAAGTAAGAACTTAGAAGGCATTATAGTAGGAAATATTAAGAAATATTTCACGCCGGGAAAACAATTTGTTGGTTTGTGTAACTTCCGACAGCCTTCAATAAACGTCTTCATTTGTATGTAGTGTCCTTAATGTACTTTGTTGTTTGTAAATATTTCGCCATGCATTTGTTTTTATAGTAACCAAAAAGTTAAGGCATTTGGCGCACAGTATTTAGCGATAATATTCATGAACTTAAGGGCAATAAAATAGACCTTATTAATTAGTGCGACGACGCTAGAGGCTACAATATTATCATTAAAATCGTAAATATTTTAGTTTATAGTATCTTACCAGTCAATCTAAAGTGTTACGATTATACAAGTAGGTAGATGCGTTAATATAGCGATACAAAGTACATCATAAATAGCCGCATAATTTTCTTTCTGTATTTGGCTTCACTTTACCATTCTTTCCTCTTTAGTTTCCCTGTTCTATGATGATATTTTGAACTTCTTCAAGGAATTTCTATTGGACACATGAAGATACACGAAATATAGATAACATGCGTGTAGATACAAGCAGAGGTTTATCAGAGCGTGGTGCGCGGTCGGGGCTGATGTCGGCCGTTATCACTCGCTGCACTTTCTACACGCTATTTGATACTAAATAAAGAGCGAAAGTGAGATTTTCTTTAAGGAAAACACCATGAAATTTATCGTAAACATTAACTTTTTGTCATTCTCAGGAATGAGTAACTTCTCAAGATGGATTAGATTTTGATTAAGTCGTTTAGTTTGAGAGGATCGAGCAGTGCATCTAAGTGCCCTAAACGTTAATATAAAAGCTGTACTTATAAGCATTTATTAATATACTAGCTTTAAGATTCATCCCCATAAGGAAATAAATGTACTAAAAGACTTTCTTAGTCGTTAAGGCTAGGTTAGACGTTAAGGCTCAAAATTATGCATTTGCTGTCCATCATAGATGTAAACCTCTTGTAAACACGGCATTAATTGCTGTCAGAAAAATAAACGAATCGGGCCTAATTTACTGTATTACATAAAACATCACGCTATGTTTATTGAGGTGTAACAGAGGTGTTTCTAAATAAATGCAAGTTGTGGAAACAAGTATATCTAGATATGAATGCTTATTAGGTTAATCGACACACGGAAAATATACGGTCTAATTGAAACATGAGGTTTCTTTTACTGCCACTTGTGATCTTTGCTTTGTAAAACGTGCAGTACATAGATTACGTGATATATTTCATAGAAAAGAGGATTACTTCATCTGATAGTAAGCAGCTGTTATTTGCTCATAAAAAATCTCAATACGACAACGTCCATCGATTAGCATCATTCAGTCGTAAGTAAAAGTTCTTTCGTCAGTCTGTGGGTGTCAGATTACGAAGAAAATACTCAAGAAATTTATAATATTATCCATCTTTCCCTTACAACAATCTTTGGTCACGTTATTAGTCAGTTATTGATTATCCTATCTAACGCAACAAATAAACAAATCACTTAACTCTCTCCGATCACCGTGGCGAATGAATCATTATTTTCGAAAAGATAAAGTAATCAAGACAAACCGGTATTATTTTAAACATTGAATTTAACATTCGCTGATTTAATTTAGAGAAATTCGAACGTTTCTAAGAATGTTACGTAACCATGGAGGTGAATATGTGAGTTCATTGTTATTAATTCATAATGCATGTGGTTGTCTAGTTTGGAAACTAATGCAATATTTGGAAGTCAATAAGTTCATACATTAAAATATATGCACGATTTTGGTTATCTTAATAAAGCTGCTGCAGCTTTTTGATGGAGTCTTAATAGTTGAATAAACATTATACAGCACAAGTATAAACTTGAATACCAACGGCTTTTAAGCTCTTAATTTTCGAGCAAGTATTTGTTTAAACTTTCATTTTTGTTGGGATATAAACTAAAAATATATAAGAAGATAATTAAGTTTTGCAAATTCTAGACCAGATAAAAAAATATAATTTGGGGTCATTGTTTCTAATTGGACTGCCTCGGTGGCGTAGTTGTATTACGGTACGACTGCAATGCTGAGGTCTCGGGTTCGATCCCCGGGTCGGGCAAAGTGATATTGGGCTTTTCTACTCAGTATCAGCCCGGAGTCTGGAATTTGTGCCCGATATGGCGATAGGCTCGCCCGCTATCACATCATGGGACGGAATACGCACGGCGAAAAGTGGGTGCATTAGTTGCGCCTCTGCCTACCCCTTCGGGGATAACGGGCGTGAGTGTGTGTATGTGTGTGTGTTTCTAATTCTTACTTTAATTTAGGAATATTTATTTAATATTTCGTAATTCCAAAATGTGCAACCATCGTCACGGTTGGCTGTACAAACGCAAAAATTAACTGATTATCCCACAAATGATGAATTCACAAATTTCGCTAATCAAATCGTTAAAAGTTTAAGAGCTACTGTCTGCGAATTAAACAAAAAGCTGGCCGTAATTCGTTAATTCAATAATTAGTAGCCATCGGTTTTACGACCTGAACATAGCGAACTAAGCCGCAAGTCATTACAATAATGTATTTTATGTTTGTATAATTTTTGGTTTACTTTCATGCTGGTGTACATTTAATTTTAAAAGCTTTAGCTTCTTTTTTCTTAATATCACTAAAAGCTTGGGTTAGCGAAATATACTCTTTTAAGCATTTTGTAGAAAGTCGCACAAAAATGTATATGAAAAGAGACAGACTAACAAGCTGTGGTGTGGAACGGACTGTCAAAACGAATGTTTCTACTTTGGATTCCTTCTCAGTCCCAAGACACGCGCCTACTCCTCTGACGATTTTAAGATGCATATTATGTATTAAATCTTGATTAGAATCGATCGCTGACCAGAAAAAACATCTTGAGCAAACTTTTATAGAGTTTATCTGCTTGGAATTGAACCATAAAAGATTAGTATGAATTGTGAAGTCATAATAAACATAACCAGGCAAAAATTATATACCAAAAGTTTTGTAACACTTGATATCGACAGTTCAACTGACGCATCTTGGCTTTCCTTTACCATAATAAGTGTTCCTTGCTCAACCAAATAACTCGCAAACATAGCGGATAAAACTTTTGCATACTCAATTCACACAGTTTCATAATGTTCCAATAGTTACAAAAGATGCTCCACTTGTTAGAATGTTATGCAAAAATATGCATCGTCATTTTGGTGTGAAGTTATCCAATACATAACGCTATCTGACTAAGTCTTATATCACTGCAATATCTATTATTTCATACCGTTATTACATAGTGCATGCAGCACTTGTTACTCTAAGTTTTGTGAGGTGTTGCTTCTTATAGGCAGACGTAGTGTTTACTCTCAGGCAACCGATTTGCTTGTCTCGTCATTGCATTGTTTGTAACATTTTTAGTAACGTTGCACTGGCATTAAAAAGTGTAAGAGATTTCCTTTTTTTATAATGTTCATTATATCTATAAAAATATGATACAACAAGCCAAAGCATAGGTAGAAGTAAACCACAACGCTACTTACTGTTTGCAGCCACTAAGCTTCAATACTAGCTCAAAGTTGTTGGAGTAGCCGATTCATCCCGTAACTTCAAACCAGCGTTCATGACTGTCAATTCTTAAGTATTCGACCCCAATCGAAGGGACAGGTTACTGAAGTCCAGACACTAGAACTATGCCAAAAGGTCAACAACATCGCAAATGCTCATCCCGTTAGCAACATCTGGGCACGTTCGTTGTCAGTTGTAATTTAGATCGGTATTTATTTTGTGGTCACGCAACACCGCACTGTGGTTTACTCGATCAAAATTGCTATCAATTTTTATTTCCCTTTATAGATACATATATCATAAGTTGTCTATTTATAGCCCTTTATTATTTGTATTTAAAAGTACATATTCTCTTCGTCTCCAAAATTAATATTAGCGTACTTTATATTTATAATATTGACCTCATTCTTAAAAATCACAATAATTCATACGACCATATCTATTATAATGAGATTATTTTAGTTTAAAGATAATACGATTAGAGAAGTTTGTATTCTCTAAAAAGAAGATTTAACGGGAAACATAAAATTCAAGTCGCACCTTCATACAATCTTCGTGATAATGACGTAAATCATAAGATCAATTCTACAACATCTAATATATTATATATAGTTACATACATAACTAGGTTGTCACATACCTTCATCGTGTTCAGATTCCCAATATAAAAATAATGAAAAATACCCATGATGATAAACAATCTCAATCTGCGGCCGTACTATTTTTCATTAGTTTCAGAACATCTTATAAAGCTTTCAGACTCTCGTCTTCATGAGACATAAGGAGCTTTTGATAAGTAGTGTTGATGGTTCATCTTCCTTTATATGATAAAGGAACTTGATCCTTAAAATAGGGTCGTAAGTGCATGGCCAATGGTGATATGTCTATGAATCGAAAGGTCAGTCACTCATCACGAAATAACAGAAACTACAAGTGCTAGGAATCTCAAATTTTGCATGAGAGTTCCTTTTAGGACGTAGGTGCTCATTAAGACGGGATTTTGCGAATTTCACCCCTTAAAGGGGTAAAAAGCGGTGGCAAAGTTTGTATACGATAAACTCAAAAACTACCTAACTGATTGTGATGAAATTCGGTATGGAGATAATTCAAGACTCTGGGAAGGTTTTAAGCTATTTTTATCCCGGTAAAATGTATAGCGGCACTTTTATCCAGGAAAAACTCTTTCGTGTGGACGAAGCCGCAGGCAAAAGCTAGTAATGTATATCTAAAAAAATATTTTTAAAGAATATTAAAGTTTGTGAAGATATTTCGATGTGTTGTGCTGAGCAGCTGATTGGGTTTGAATGTGCGTCGGGCCACATATTCTATAATTTTCATTTTGGAAGAAAGAATGTAAAGTAATATATTTACTCTGGGCTATAAAACTGTTACATACGCCGAGCAGTAAGCAGAAGCTAATTTACAGTAATGGTTGTAATATAACTACTCGATACCCAAGAATCGAACGGTCTTAAATCCGAAGATAAGTATATCCAAGCCAATATCATCCCAATCGAATCATCAAATGACCTATTTCAAGATAAATCATGGCACAATGATTCTGTAAGTAGATCGAGGAAAGGGAAGGCTTCGCCGGCGCGCGGTGATGCGCACACGTAATGCGTACGTATGTAACTCGGAGGCTGTATTACGAGCCGTACGACAATAAATTTGACACGCCTGTCTATGTTTGTGAAATGTGCTGTGTATAGAGTTGTTACAAGTAAACTCGTTAACTAACAGTATACAGAACCTGTACAAATCTGTGGCTCATATAATATAACAGGTAGGTATCTTGTTGTCGGATGCCAGTTTAGGTAGGAATGACAGTTGTCTATTTTTGTCGTCGAATAGTGCACACAAGTATTGTTACGTTGTATTGGCGTTTTCATGGAATTTTTTGACAAATAAATGAATCCGGACACACTGTAATCCTACAAGTTATGGTTTGGAATATTCTATTACATAAGATAGAGACATATGGTGACGCATTTCAAAAAGGGCAGTTCATCAATCAGCCCAAACATGACCACGACCACTCTGTTAGTAGTGCACGACTACGAAGAAAAATTAAATAAAATATAAAGCAATAACTTTATCAGTTTCATTTAAACCAAATCCAGTTCCTAAGTCGTTAAACTATACAACTCTATATAACTCTAAAAAGTCATAAAGCTAGGCCCGATATCTGAAGAGCGTTGCAACACTGCAATACTCACTGATGTCGCTGGGCCGTGAAATTGGATCGCGTAAATAACTTCCTAAGAATCCACTGTGTAAATACTTCCTTTTTTACTACATACGTATGTATATGTATAATATTTAATTATGATGCAGATTGGATCTCCATAGAGTTAACTGGCAAGGCTAGTTGTTAAATACTAAAAATATTTTCCAACTGCTTTGCAAATGCTTAAAATCTGATCTCCAATTCTGCATTGAAGTTTGATAAAGTACCTAAGCCTGTTCATAAATAGTATCAAAACCCGACATAAATTAGAAATTCCAAAAAATGACAAGCATTTCATTAAAAATAAAGTAGCTACACTATACACATCATCTGCAGGGTGAACAGGTTGGTTCAATCTGGGTTAGTACCCAGATTAGAACATTAGTATGTTACATAGAAAATTAACATGAACTCGTTATTGCAAGTTGTGGGATTAAATATTATAGATTTAAATATTTAATATAAGCTAGATAAGCTTTAGCTAGATAAGCTTTAAATATTAGGCGCCTTATATATCAGTGCCTAGAGCAATACCTAGTAACACATAAGTCTATAATCCGTAATCAATAAAAAAATATATTAAAATCTCGACACGAATAGCCTCTAAAAAGTAAAAAAATGGAACTCTTTGCTTGTCGTTTAAGTACCTAGTAATATTTTGACTCAAGCGTCGTCGCATCGGGGGACCGAATTCCGGACTTTTTAGAGGCGGTTTTTTGTGTCGGGGTTATTCTCATTTTAATTTAATTTTTATTTCAAACTATTTAAATTACTATGTTCTCCATCATGGGGCCTTTATAATCAACTATCTACCACCTACTCATTGAGACCATTCTTATGAACCCACAAACGCTATATTTGCTATAAGTTGTTAAAGAGTTGGGTATCCAGCAGACAACTTGATGTTGCAGCATCAGCTCAAGGTTAACATGTCTTTAAAACATTGCCGAAGTCACAGTACACCAACTTTTAAATCAATCGGAGTTGTGAAAGTTAGGAATGAGCTGATAATGTTCAAATGCCTGAACAGATCTTCATAAATTATAGCTAAGAACCATCTCGATCACATCAGCTTTCAAACAAAAAAAAAACGCGTCAAAATCGGCCCATTTGTTTGAGAGCTACGATGCCACAGACAGACATACAGATACACAGATACACACCCTAAAGTTATAACACCCCTCTTTTATTTCAGAGGATAAAAATTCCTGCAAGTGTTTTGTTACTTCTTTCCATATTATTTGTGTTACCAAACTCATTATCCCATAATAAAATAAGTTGTGTTGCTTTACGGACACGACAGCTTTCTCTGTAATTTTAAAGTAACCGACGCCTACGCCGTGACAGAACGCGGCGGTTTTGCAGAACAGTTGCTCTGAAATAATGGAGAAAATGTCACATATTTAAAGATAAATAATAAACCTATTTGCTTGGTAGATACAGTCTTTTTTTTTTATTGCTTTGAATGACGAGACGAGCATGCCGTTCGCCTGATGGTAAGCGATACGACCACCCATAAACAGTAGCAACACCATCCAGCACCTTGACTGACAAAGTACTGAGTGGCATTCCACTGCGCTCGTCATCCTGAGACATAAGATGTTAAGTCTCATTATGTCCGGTAGTTATACTGGCTACAATGTTCTTCAAACCGAAACACAACAGTGCATGCACACTGTTGCTTGGCGGTAGAAATAGACATTGCGGTGGTACCCACCCAGACGGCCTCTTACATAATGAGAGACCTACCACCAGAATGTAATCCGACATTACTTTGCGGAAATTCGTAATTATGTCATTATCTTCTTCATTCACAAATTACATTTTAAATCGTTAAGGGAATGATACAAACTAATCATCATTAGCAGTCATCTGAAATAAGTCGCCTCTATAATCTAATATGAAATTGCGGGGATTTTCCGGTCGCGTTATCGGACCTTTGCCGGACGTTGGGCCACGTTCATCGTGTGCAACTTGCCGCGGTAACTTCCCAACACGCCCTTGGAAAGTAGTTATTTGGCTTTGCATTTGTATATAAAGAATACTGTTATATATGTATAAGAACTTTTATGAGATAAGTAGATTTTGCTTGCGGCTCCGCCCGTTTATAACTAGTTTAGTATATTGATTTCTAGTATCGTTCTTTTAGTTACCACTTATACATTACTATGGTGTGACGTTGATATTGACGTTTCCTGCAGTAAGTAAAGACTTTCTAAGAGTAGTTGCGATAATGAACTGGGGCACTTTAGTATTTATATTACTGGGTTGTTTTATCTCGTATTCACGAGGTTGGGTAAGTATCACCGCTTTATTTTTTTTTGCCTCCACATGCAATGAGCAACACCTAGTCCGTTGGAGAACATTTGGCTCCTCTTTTCATTCGATAGTATAAAATACTGCCACATAGGTACTACTTTGGTCATGTCACAGAACACTAATTTCAGTATTGCATAGAAACACTCTATACAAAGTAAAAACTCCATCACAGCGGCTATTTATGACAATTCGCCATCGGAGACTATCTCGAATTAGTATTTGGACTACACTATTTTTGTATTATATTCAAATTCAAAAGCAAATCATTTTGCCGTCCCGAGTAAAACTTTCATTACATTATCATTATGATTTCTTATGTTTAGGCGAATGCTAGACATTGAAATTAAACTATTATAACGGATTTTATCGTGGTGTTTTATTTAATTTTATTAATATTACTACATTATCATTACCGGTGACGCAACAATAAAGCCTATTCTATGTGCCATATTCACTCACATGCCGTCGACTGTTAGCCCAAACTCATTCAATCATTTCGTTCACTCATTATATGTTGAAAGCTTTTACTTTCACTCACAATTGACGCGGGTGTGCAACGAAGACTTAGAAATGGATAAGGTATTTAGCGGTGTCTTTCGCCGTAACTTTTATGTCACTGCAGGGGAAAACATTCGTATCGTATCTTCGAGGAAAATGGTTTCTAAGACATTATCTGCCATGGCAGCCGAATGGGAGTTAGGGAACTTCATATTCCACCCTATCGCCATTTTATCTAAAAAAAGGAACCGTTACATTATTACATTTTTTTGTATTTACAGTCACTTATTGCGAAGGTGTCGAAGATTCTTGAAATTGGACGCCTTTTTATAATAGGCTTTTTGAGATTTTAAAATCAGTTGCTAATTTTAAAATATTTTTTACGCTAATCCTATAACGGTAACAATGTGGTTTTTTATTTCCTACAATAAAATGAGCATTATTTATATCACAAACAGTTTCTTTTTAAATACAAAATTTTAAATTTAAAACTCCTCAGTGTTACATAAAAACTATTTCTAATTTTTTGACGACATGCCACATCCAAAATTAATAATATATTCTAATATTCGCGTAAAATAACAGCACTCGGTACTTCAAATTATTTTATACAACTAAAAGTCTGCGAGCTTTCTTGGTCACACAACGTCATACAAAATATCTTTAAGTTTTTGTCTTATTTATTAGATTATTGTCGAAAACAAACTTTTGAACTTCTAATTCGCCTTGTTTACTGAAATATGAAATGGTGGAGAAATAGGCAAGTTGTAGTATTTTACAAACACGACATCTACCGTATACTAATATTGAAGGAATAACTAACTAAATAAGGCTTAGGAAAATAATAGTTAAAACCAACAATGCCTAAGGAGTTTGACGACGTACAAAAGTAGTCCTTATGAACTTATAAATAAGTGGCTACAGTAAGAGGTCTAGCAAACAACCATCACTTAAAATAACTGTTGTAATATCCCACTCGAGAAATAGTTTGGCTGCATCTATGCATTTCAACTCATTTACGATTCTTGTATAATCCTTACTAATATTATAAATGCGAAAGTAACTCTGTCTGTCTATCTGTCTGCCTGTCTATCGCGCTTTCACGCCAAAACTACTGAACCGATTTAAAGGATTTTTTTTACACGGATAGTCTCGAGCCTGCCAAAGGACATAGGCTACATTTTATCCCGGGAAAATGTAAAGCGGGACTTTTATCCCGGAAAAACTTTTTCACGCGGGCGGAGCCACGAGCAAAAGCTATAATTTGATAATTTAGAAATCTAAGTTAACGACACATCGACCTTCCGCCATTGCATTTGAAAGCTCCGTGAATTTCTGATATTATACTAACTTATACCCGCTGTATTGTTCTTCTCTATAGGTAAATTTAAGTCTAAACGTAATCAGTATATAATATGGTCGTAATAAAAAAACGACTCAACGACATTTTTATTTATATTAGCACGTAACCTTAGCATTAAACAATGGTATTTAATATTTAACCTCCTTAAGGATTGAATTTTAGTTTATTTTTTATTTAGGGCTCAGAGGGCCCTAGAGTCCCCAGCTTACACTGTGCGTAGTGTATCAATCAGTTTTATTGGGGAGACATTCCCACACTCTAATATGAGTTTTCTCCTAACTAAATGACAATGAATCTTTAGGAGGTAGCACTAATTCTGTTTTGGTTTTAAATTTCATTATTTAGTTAATGGATTATTTTCTTTACCGAGTTGATTAAAAACACAAAATAATTAATTATCCACTTATATTTTATGGTTTACGAATTAGAGTTTAACAAGAAACACAAACAGAACCATCTGTTTTTAATATTATAAACAAATTTACACACCAGTACAAATTGTTTTCTTAATAGTTTCTTGTTATGAACATAGATGGCGAAAGTAGTCATGGCATGTTTATAACATTTTTATTTATTTCAAGCGAAGTCCCAGAGATGGCGCTTATTTATAGTTTTCCGATTGTATGAAGAAAATTATTTATTAAGAGTTTAAAGATAGAAAGAAAGAATGATAGAGCTATTTTATTTTATCGCTAATATATTGTGTATTTTAGCTTAATGGTTTTATTTAATTAAAACAAAAAAAAAACCATCGTTTAATTTTGTATAACAATTTCAGTAGTCTAGCGCTTGTGGAACCTTCGATAAAAAGTCCCAGGCTCAATCTCAGGACACACATTTCTATTGGCAGACCGTTGATTCATTCGGTACTAATTACTTAATTTATCGTTAGCGGTGGTTATAACCATAAGGTAACTAGTCCATTGAAAGTAACATTTGGGGTTGCTAAATAAACTATAAAAACCACCTGCACCACTTTTTCCAGGATGGCGGCTGTTAGGCAAAGATTGCGACATGGATTTAACTTTACACTAACCCCCCCTTGATATCTAAAAATAAAATTGAGTCCTCCGGTATAAACACGCTAAGCCCAAAAAAAAAAAAACATTTCAATGGACTAAACCCACGGAGGCCTAAACACCCCCAATCACTTCCTAATCATTACCTATTCGTTTTATTAAATAATGCTTCATATAGATATTATGCTATTTTTTATAGGTTTAGTGGGTGTTAATGGGCGCGTAAAAATCTTAGTTTCTTTAACATCAAATTACTTACTTTTTCTTCTGCCGGCTTAAACTATAATAGAAAAACAACTGCCTTGTCCCATAAAAAAAACATACTTCACACAACTAAATACAGCTTAAAATGAAATTCGCTGAACTTGCGGAAGTTTTTAACAATTTGGCTTCACCGACTGCGGGACGGACTCGTGCCAAATTTCAATTTGTCTAATTAACGTCCATTAAACTCGTATCTAGTGTAACATAAGCACTTCTACACTTATTAACTAAGCGATAACTCTCGGGATGAGTTAATAAATTAATACAGATCTATTAAATAAAAATGATTAAAAATTATTTATAGGTTTTTAACTATATTATATTTAGATGATTATAAACAAATATTACAATTATTTTTATTGTATTCTTTGCGAACAAAAATGTATTTGCAATGATCTTATTTATTTACATTTTTTTGCTCTTACACCGATTATGTTGACGTAAGTAAATTAACAACCTACTCTAATATTCTAAATTGAAAAGTATAATATTATACTGTATCGATTTGTACGTTCATGCAAAAATGGAGCACTGCATCGATTTTTTTGCAGTTTATGGTCCAAGCAATGACATACATAGTGCATGTTTAATGTTTTTATCAGTGAAAAAAATTACGATTCCTGAGGGAATGTTGTTTCGGGGCAAAGCGCGTAACGCTGGAACCGCTGAACTGAACGTGAACATCCTTTAATGGGAAGATCCACTATGCCTGAATGCCAAAGATATAACACAGATTGATATACGTACAATGTGGCAGAGTTAAATAAATCATACTTCGATTTGATTACATTTATTTCACAATGGAGCTCGCAAAACCTCGTACTAATAAAAAGAAACCAAAAGAAACGTATCAACAAACTCACTAAGTAGAGCTAAGAGCAGTGTCTTGTCATCCGAGCACCTACAATAATCGCAAACCGCGCAACAACTGCGTGTTAAGTGCAAAAAGCTTTGGGACGCGTTCACACTGCGCTGATGGAATTGAATTTAACTGGAAGATGTAGATAGTTCTCTTTGTAGTGGGCCGTCCGTCGTGGTACCTTTGTCTTACAGAAATCTGAAGGAAATAGCAGCATTGTTGCCTTTCTTAAGGGCAGGGAGATTATGAATAAATCCATGTCCGCTGAGTACTTATTCTTCTGGCAGACAACTGGCAGTATATAATAATATCACGTACTACTACTTACCTAGACTCTGCTATAAAATGCCGACATTTGAGGACTTCTAATAAGGCATAACAGGAATCGTGACAAGGGAGAGGTATTTTATGCAAAGATAACGAATCGCAACGTTGCTTCACGTAAGTTCTGCGAAAATGTGATACCATTCCAGTGGCGACGAGCGATTAATGCTGTAGACAAAATTACTAAAACACGGGTCCTAAAGTGCAGGATAAAATGAAATGAAGTAATATACAGTAAATGTACGAAAGTAAAACCAACAAAATAACAGTATTCAGAATGGAAATGAGTTCTACGGCAATAAACTCCTTGGCAGTAAACTTTTGACCACAACGCCGATAAACTGACCACTTTCCACAATATAACTTGGCTTAACATTTGCTCATGTCCAAACTCGTTGACCCGAGACGTTTCGCTTCATTCTGTCACCAGATTTGCCTGAAGGTGCTAGTTGAAGAATGGCGAAATATTTCTGGGTATTTTGTTTGGTGAGTACGAATTTTTATATTAAAAAGAGAGGCATGACAGTAAGATATTATTATATAATATTTTGATTTCAAAATGACATATACCCTAATAACGTTGAGAATATTTTGAAAAAGAGAAAATAATAAAGTAAAACCTTTTTATTTATAATATATTCATTGATGTATTAAAAAACCCATTATATTGGACAATGTTTATCTGGTTAAAACTCAGTGATTTTATTGGTATTTATTTCGTTACTCCAAATATTAATGCCAATACATGGATATGTTGTACCCTATACTCAGTCAATTAATTAATGATTGTGGCAATATCCAATTTGTGAACCAATGGGTGCCTCAAACAATTTGCAACTTTTTCGAAAATAATACAAAAACAAAGCAGTTTTATGGTTTCCATTTATATATTAGTGTAATGTAGTCATTTTATCGATATTTATGTAGTAAATAGTACTCAAAACTTTAATAGGAATTGAACAGCCCTGCATAATTGTGTTGACTGATGAGTGATAAGGGATAATCATTTCTCTTCAATTGGAACCTTATCTGTACCCCGTTGACATACCATCAGGTGCAGAGCAGAGTCACTTTTCCGTGCCCTTATAAAAAACAATATCCATGTTCAGAAATGGTTTTTATATATTATTTGGGTATATATTATTATGTATGGTTTTGGTAATATCAGTGAGTTCTCGGTATTGATTCCCATTTTATAAGTTATATTTCTATACTAGCTTTTATTCGCGGTTCCACCCACGTGAAAAGTTTTGAAGGGATGAAATGTAGTCTATATCCTTTTAGGAGTCTTAAACTATCTCCATACCAATTTTCATCGCAATCGGTTAAATGGTTCAGCCGTGCCAGCGTAATAGACTGACAGAGTTATTTGACCTTTTTAATATTAAGCTTTTGCTCGCGGCTTCGTCCGTGTGATAGAGTTTCTCCGCGATAAAAGTCCCGCTATATATTTTCTCGGGATGAAAAGTAGCTTAAAACCTGCCCAGGCTCTCAAACTATCTCCGGGCCACATTTCATAGAAATCCGTACGGTATTTTTTGAGTGTATCGCGTAAAAAAGCGGCAGGACGACTTTGTTTCATACTATGAAACTTTGAGTATTTACCAACTATGGAAGGATAAAGAATTATGGATGGGGTAAGAGCTAGAATTTTGCGTGTGAAACCTACAGTGACTTAAAATCACGAGTCAAAAAAAGGTATTAAGGATTTTTTGTAAATGCTAGCTGTGTTTACTTATAAAACTATTTTTAGCTCCAGAGTTTGCCTGTGTAAAAATAAGTCTTGCCCCAGATTACGCAAACGTTCAAAATTTCCATAATAAAGTTAAAGTATACTTGCCAATTAATGTTTGAATAATTCTATATTTATTTCAGTTCGCATATTTTGTGACAGCGGATACCGACTATGAACTCTACAACAACGATGGTTGGATTCCCATAACAAACATACAAGCTTATGATACACGAAGATCTGATGTGAAGGAGGAATATGAGAAAGAAAATAACGAATATCACAATCTCAATGATTTTATACAAATAGTGACACCTGAAGCAAGAAATGGCAAAGATTTGTCACCTCCAGAAATAAATCCAACTAAATATCGTACAAAAAGTAATGAATTTGAAGAAACAAAGCAAGCTAGTTTGGCAGTTGATCCCAGCGACCGCGGTAATGGTCATTACAGATATTATTTCAAAATCGCAAACGATTTTAACAAACCAAGTCATCTGTACATTGTTAAACTTTCAGGATCGACAACTTGTCTTGACAGAGGCACTGATGTTTCTTCGAAAATACAACATTCATTAGATTCACAGAGTGATGCAAGCAGATTTGATAGAAGTTTAAGATTATACAAACAAACTACTGATGACACTGCCATTGTTACTGAAAAAGCTTTAAACTCACATAAATATAACGGCAATACAAATGTAAATCATGAAAATAAAACATTACAAAGAAAAAACTACGAAGTGACTGAAGAAGCTGAATCAGACGGCCAGCTCGGCTACGTGTACGAAACTCCTAAGCCCAATACGTCAAATAAACTAAATCTAACCGATAAATTATTCAATATCCTAGCTAAATACAATATACGAGCTGATGATGTCTTGCAAAACTATGATTTATCACTCAGAGATAAGATTCAGAATCCATCAGCTTCGGAGAGGGTTAGGCCTTTTGATTTTAAAGCCCGGGGATATAATAGTCCGGATCATTTGCCAGTTGATCCGTTGCTGGCCGTTTTCCTGTCCCATTATGGGCATTACTTACCTAGTGCTTATGGCATCAGAAATAATTATAATAATGCATATGGATATTTAGCATCAAATAATATACATAATAATAAGCCTTTTGGTATGTATAAGATGTTTTCTGATACTGATGCACCAAATTAAATCCGTGTTTTTTAACGTTACATGTATCTTGAGTTTAATTAGATTCATCATCATCATCATCATCAGATTGCCGCGGTAAAGCTATTGCATAGCATTTTTATCACAAATTTTGATTGACTAAACACAAATTCGAACCACATAAAGTAGATTTTTAAACGCGAGCAAAGCACGTTTAGTCTTGTTATTGATAAATATCAGTAACCAAAGTAGAATAAATCAACAAAATTTGAAAAAATAATGTTACGTTCGATTCTTTTGTACTCGTGCCGTGCCAACGCTGGGGAAATAGGTTCTACGCAATGTATTTAAGGTTCATATTAGATTAGTAAGAAATGGTTTTAATGACTTTAATAAATAAAATAAATAAAAATATACTCGTTTCAAGAATTATAGCTTCTACGCATTATATTTAAGGTTCATATTAGTAAGATAATAGCAAAAAGTGTCGTGACAACTTTTCCGTCCAGCCCCCTTTCACAACGCGCGATAAGGAACTTCGTTCCAAAAAACCAAATGTTTAATATTTGGACTCCACAAAAATAACCACCAAGCAGTGCAGTCACTATCTCAAAAAATAAATAACTTTTTTAGAGTCTACTTCTACCACCATATGAGTAATATACGGTACAAGGAAACGTCCTGTATAATAGCTTTTTCTTTTATTACTACACCTATCGTAGCATCATACTCACTATCTGACTCCATGTTTGTTAACTTCCTTATTTCTAAAGTCTTAAAGTCCATAATTGTCTGACTGGATAATGAAACATTGCAACTGCAGTTGGTTTTAGGGATGGGATTGACTTGGTGAATTATTTCACCAGGTTATATTTAGCGTACCAAAAATACGTAAAAGTTAGCCTCGTTATCTTATTGCAAACAAGGAGCGGGTGGTGTTAGACCAGAACCCAACCATCCTAGTCTAAGGAATCTTCATTATTTTATTCTTGGTTTAAAATAGTACCTGGGTGTATCACCGTCTAGTGAGTAATGTTCCAAAAAACATTAATCAAATTCTTGATCACTCCTTGAACTTTCTTAGCGTGATTAAAATACATCATAAATATGTATGAGTAACGTTAATGTGTTAAAATGTCTTTCAAATTTTAATAGAAGACTGTATAAAATCTTGCCACGTCTCACAACTCCCTCAAGAATAATTCCAAGATCAGACGAACAAAGGCCACAGTCGTTACCAATTAAATGCTAATTCTGTAACTAATGACACAATTTCGAAATTAATCACCCAAAAACCCCGGGGCGTCGACACGAGCGAACTTATGATCTGGTTCAACTGTATCATTCATTTTAATGAGTGCGAATCAATCCCAACCCTACTTGGAGGCGGTCCAAGCGACCGCACGAGACAATTTCATAGGACCCCGTGAAAAGTAGCCTTTGTACTGAAAACTGGTTGCAGCATTTTTCACTGGCATTGGCCGTTAAATTGTCGAGTGGATTTTTTGCTGGAGATGGTTTTTATAATGCCTTTAAGTATTTATATTGCAGAATAGTGTGACTGTAATTTAGTACGTATTTAAAATTAAAAGCAATTTGGGCAAAACAAAAGGTCGTTTATTATTTGAACTATACTAATTGAAAGTTTTGATATTGTTATTTGTAACTCGCAGGCACTTGCTATGTGTAACCTGTTCGCCACGTCATTCAGTTTAAACAAAGCTATATAGGTGTTTATCATCGTGGTAGCAAACTGCTCTACATATTACTCTATTTCATAAATAAAGTACCAAACCACATTTCAAATCATATAACTTTAAATGAAATCATTTTAAGCAACCGAAAACAAGCCATAAAAGTTTTACGAGGGCGATAAAAGAACTCTATGTAAATGAGGAGGTCCCAACCGAATTTCGCCACGCATGGGCTCTACATTTTTATGAAGAAATTTTCCGCGCCAACGGTGATTGTGAACTCCATCTTAATAAAGTTACCGAACTTAAAAACGCTTCAGTCCAGAACCATGTTCACTGACTTTACTGCCGCGAGGTTTGTTAATTAAATCGTTGCTTTGAAAATGGGAACTGAGTTTTTGTCTTAAAGATTATATTTGAATATTTTGTAAAGTTGTTCTTTGTAATATTTCTAACAAAACAATTAGTAATAATTCATTTGTATTTAGTAAGTAATAAAACCCCACGAGGAAACCTAGATTCGTGAGAAGTTCTCCGTAAGAATTTCGAAGGTATGTGAAGTCTGTCAACCTGCCTTATGCCAGTGTGGTGGTTGCTTGTCTGCGTTGATTACGTCTAAATCCCTCTCAGTAGTAGACGAAGCCCATGCCTAGCAGTAAGCAGAGATGTTGAAGATACTTCATAAAAGTATCTGAAATACAAGTTACAAGATACTTGTAAATAAAGGATTTGAGATACCAGATACAAGATACTTTTGAAAATGGTATCTAAATACTAGATACAAAATACGTATCTTCTAAATACTTTTTTCAAATAAGATACCTTTTGAAATTATTTTTTTATGGCCTTGAATGACGAGACGAGCGTGCCGTCCGCCTGATGGTAAGCGATACGACCACCCATAAACAGAAGAAACACCATCCAGCACCTTGAGTTACAAAGTACTGTGTGGCATTCCACTGCGCTCGACATCCTGAGACATAAGATGTTAAGTCTCATTATGTCCCGTAGTTACACTGGCTACAATGTCCTTCAAACCGAAACACAACGGTCAGTGTGTATATCTCTTGGTTGTAAATCACATTGAGGCCTAAAAGGGCCCGCGAAAATTTCCTGGCACCCTCTCTTTCCGCCCATCCTGGGAACCTTCCTCCCTTCCCCCACCTTCCCTTCCATATTCCTCTCCCACGTCCCCCTCAGGCCCCTGCAGTCGTTAAGCCGGGGGACTCCAGTAACGCAGGTTTCCCCCGGTGTAGACTGCAGGATCGCCTACCCAAAAAAAAAAAAAACGAAACACAACAGTGCATGCAAACTGCTGCTTGGCGGTACAAATAGACATTGCGGTGGGTGGTCCGTCATACAATGCCATCAAAAAATTCAAATGTTGAACGTTTTAGATTTTAAAAGCTACTGTGTTTATGAAAAAATATGAGCAAAAAGTATTTAAAATTAGGTTCTGCTGATTTAATAAAGTTTATTTTAGATTTATCGGAATCAGGAGACACACTGAAAAATCAAAATGATAAGACTCAATGCCCTCATGTTTTCAAAAGAAGACAGAAACCAGTTGAATACTGTAATATATTGTATTTAGAAGCACAATGAAACGCGTGTGTTCTAGTTGACCATTTATTGCGGACTGCCTGATTACCCTCATTAACACAATATTGAACTTATATATCTAACTACACTACACTCCTCCTCACTATTTTATTACCAGCTATAACAGACATCTACTGACGTTAATCCATTACAACTTCAGTTTTAAAATGATGACATATTAAAACGATATCTATAAATGTAATCCTTAATCTAGTTTATCTTAATTCTTATTATCCTAATAGTCTGCCGCTGTTATTCCTTATAATTAATATTTTTATTAAGCCTACATTGCCTGATAGGGCGCGCTTGAGGCGGTACAGGTTCGGATGGCGACGGTGACGACAATTTCCTTTGTGTCCCTTCGGAGCTCTCCTCAACCTCGATTGAGAGAGATGGATCTTGAGCTCGCGGCGGCGACACCGGTGCCTCCGGCCGCCCCAACGGGCTCTCCACTGGAAGCTCGTCCAAAGGTCCCGACTCTCGTCGCGCAGAACCTGTCGGAATTACAAGCGAACTTCTTGTCCTACGCCTTAATTGATCGATGTGCCTATGTACTTGTTTATTATTGCTATCTTGTACTTTAAAATCATTCTGACCATCTGAACCCACTATTTTCCCGGTCGACCATTTTTCGCCTTTCAAATATTGACGAAACCAGACATGATCCCCAACGCTAATTTTTCTTTCCGTCCCCACTGCCCCTTCAACTTGTCGCTCTTGGGCCTGTTTTACTCTAGGTTCTCTATCCGGTTTCAACACGTCCAGCCTAGTACGAACACGCCTGCCTAACATGAATGAAGACGGACTTGCCCCTGTAGTACAGTGCTCAGTATTTCTATAGTACATCAGAAAAGTATTTAAGGCCCTCTCTATATTCACATTTCCGGAAATAGCCTTCTTTATAACATTTTTCAATGTTTTTACTGCGTTTTCAGCGGCCCCATTCGACGATGGATGGTATGGCGCCGTGAATATGTGGTGTATGCCATCGTTTCTGATGAATTGTGCAAATTCACTACTAGTAAATGGTGGCCCATTATCAGAGACGATTTGCCTCGGTAAGCCCCACCTACTCCATAACTCACTTAACCTAGCTATTGTACAACTCGCCGCCGTACTTGGAACAGGGAATACCTCTATCCATTTAGATGTTGCATCGACAACAACTAAGTATGTTTTACCTGCTATTGGGCCCATGAAATCTAAATGCAGCCTAGACCAGGTCCTAACCGGCCAAGGCCATGGGCGCGGTGTTGCGCGCGGCGGTGCATCCGCTTGTGCTGCACAAACCTCACACGTGCGGCACTCACGTTCCACCGCCTCGTCGATGCCGGCCCACCATACGTAGCTGCGTGCTAGGGCCTTAGACTTCACGATACCCATGTGTGGTTCGTGAATTATTTTTAAAACCTTTTTTTGACAACTTTCCGGAATCACTACCCTATGTCCCCACATCACGCAGCCTAACTCTTCGTATAATTCCGCTTTCCTGTTAAAATACGGTTGCAAATTTGTCATAGCACATATTTCCGGCCATCCATCGCGGATGTAACTAAGCACCCTGCCTAAGACTGGATCTTTCTCAGTAAGTTTTTTAATTTCATTATATTCTAGCAACATACCATCCTGTGCGAAGTGAAGGTATGTTTGCTCCGGAATTAATTCCTCTACCCCATTCTGAACCCCATAATCGATAGGAAGACGCGACAACCCATCCGCGCAGTTTTCGTTTGTCTTTATATATTCTATGTCGTAATTGTAAGCGGATAGTATTACAGCCCATCTTTGCATCCTACTCGCAGTCATCGTAGGTATACCTGTATGAGGGCCTAAAATGGAAACAAGTGGTTTGTGATCCGTCCGTAAAGTAAACTTCCTTCCGTAAATGTATTGATGAAATTTCCGCATACAGAATATGATGGCTAACGCTTCGCGATGGATTTGTGAGTAATTCTTTTCAGCAGGAGTGAGTGATCGTGACGCATATGCAACGGGCCGCTCACCCTGTGGTCCTGATTGTGCCAGGACTCCCCCGACTCCCCACGGACTAGCATCGCAAGTGACTATAAGTGGTTTCTTAGGATCATAATGAGCCAATACCTCCGTCCCTGTCAAGGCATCTTTAATCTCCGCAAAAACGCGTTGGCACTCTTTATCCCACCTCCACTCTACTCCCTTACGTAACAAGTTATTTAATGGTACTAACAATGAGCTAAAATTTCTTATAAATTTTGAAAAGAAATTTACCGTACCCACAAACGAACGCAACTCGCTAATATTTCTCGGTGCTGGGATTTTACGTATAGCTTTAATTTTTGACATATCCGCTTTAACACCATCTTTGGATATGACATAACCTAAATATGTAACCTCATTTACCAGAAATACGCACTTCTGTCTCTTTAGTTTTAGCCCATTATCCGATAACTTTTGCAAAACTAGTTCGAGTGCTTGCAAATGTTCTACTTTAGTTTTACCTCCTATTATAACGTCATCTAAAAACACTTGTACATTCGGGATATTACCCAATAACTTGGTCATTATTCGCTGAAAAATTCCTACACTCGAGGCTAACCCATACACTAATCTGTTGTAACGAAACAAACCTCGATGGGTATTAATTACCGTGTATTTCTTTGAGTCGTCTAACTCGACTTGGTTGTACGCTTGTGACAAGTCAATTTTACTAAAAAACTGTGCCCCATTAAGCCCTACCAGCACGTCTTCAATTCTCGGCAATGGATAACGATCGATCAACAAGGCTGGATTAAGTGTCGCTTTATAATCCGCACAAATTCGCAACGTACCGTCTGCCTTGTTTACCGGCACCAATGGTGATGCCCAGTCGGAGCAGTCCACAGGCACGATGACGCCGGCCCGCAGCATTGAATCCAGCTCCGCATCTATGCGTTCGCGCAGCGCGTATGGCACATATCCAATCTGTCAACATATAACGACCACTGTCCCGTTTGAACATCGAATTCACTCAGCCGGCCTATCGACATATTGTTGGATTTTGCTCTAGCCACGGAATGAATTTTTTCAAATGCACACGTAGGCGTGTTAAATGTATCCTCGTCGCCACTGTAATATATTGTATTTAGGAGCACAATGAAACGCGTGTGTTCTAGTTGACCATTTATTGCGGACTGCCTGATTACCCTCATTAACACAATATTGAACTTATATATCTAACTACACTACAAATACAATGTTTGGTTAACCAATTATAGCATGTTCTTTTACACAAACAAATCAAGAAAGTTACGTGTTGATTATTTAAACCATGCAAGTCATATATTGCTTCAATTTAATTGTATGCAACAGGCAAGAAACTTGCAACGTGTATATGGGCCTTAAATGAGCCGTTAATGTAAAAAATGCATAGATAATTAGTAAAAGTATCTTAGCAAATTAAGTATTTATAAAATACTAAGATACTAAAAAATTGTATCTAAATACAAGATACAAAATAAAAATCGAAAAAGTATCTTAGATACAAGATACTAAATACGTATTTTGTATCTTGTATCTGTATTTCAGATACTTGTATCTAGATAAATCACATCTCTGGCAGTAAGACCGTATATAATACAGGGCTAGTATTATTAAGTGTAGATAGGTTTTTAATTCCATTTTTTAAAAACTCCATATTAGTCGCTCGACTGAACTAGGCTTGTCAGGCAAAATATCCATTATTCCTTGTTTGTTAAAAAATCTACCGTTTTAAAGTTAGTTTTACTGCAATCACAGTTCTTCTGAGCCTTCTCAAATATAAATTTGTACACTGAATTTCGACACCTAAATTTCCTCTAGAAAATAATATTATTATATACTACATAGATAGCTTATAATTAATTCACCCACATTCATAATCGTGTACAATATACAGTCAAAAATATATTATAGTACGCAATGGATAATCCATAGATAACCATGTTTCACGTCGTGTCTGCTTGTCTGCTTTGATTACCATAAAAATCCCATTTTCATCAGGACGGCTCGTAAAGGTTAATACCCTTAATAGCGCGTTTAAAAATTGGATACAGTTTTGGCTACATCCCAGTAAAAATTTGGAAGCCTCTGTCCTAGCACTCTCGAGTTGATTGCAGCAGTTTTATTTGATTATATACCGACCTGACAATCTTTGTTTTTTTCGAGCATTAAAAAAGATTGAGCAATTTAATTCGAATTTTCTTCTCATCTAGTTTGAGCAGTTCTTATTCTGGTGATCGACGTCACTGTAAGGTACTTTTCCAGGATAAAACGGCTTATGATATGTTATTCCAGGGTATGCTTTAAATGTGTCCCAAATTTCATCCAACTCCATTTATTGTTTTATGTATTTATTTTTAAAATACATCCACACGCCATCACAAAACGATTTGTGATATTAGTAGGATTTCTTTCACCTAGTATAGCAATAGGTATAGGGTCCATCTGTCATGGTTAATCGTTATCCTGCAGTACGTGTATGAAGTCACAAATCGCGGCGGGTGCCAACTGACCGCCGGCAGACCGACGGTTTATTATCTTGGAACCATTCCAGTCACACTAAATGTTGGTATTGCACAATTAGATTTAGAATGTCAGGTTTGGAATATAGACAAATTGTGATGACCGGTGCTGATGACTTTTGTTGAGATTTAGTTACAATATTATTGAAGTTGGCCGTAGTACTTAACATGTGTTACAAAATTTTATTGTATATCTGTTTGCCTGGTCTAAATTGCGAAACCGGTAGGTTAGAAATTCACCCACATGATTTCTGTTTCTTAATAAAAATTGGTATCAATAATCACTCGTACTTAACTGTGACAACTCTTAAAATGGTAGCTTTATAATTATCCTCGAAAATCAACTTTTATAACTCATCCCATTGTAACTTTTAAGATCATTTACCTTCTGTATCCTTATGTCTTGTGCCACAGCCTCTTGTTTAAACACGTACACGCACTAACTCGATACAGGTTTTAGTGCAATTTGGCATTTGAAATAACCTGCGACAACGCAATCTCGTCTGCAGATAGCGAGCTTTGTTTATCACAATGCGACGAATTAACATGGTTTTATAGTGCTTTGAAAGATAAATGTTTATATTTGAAATTGCCTTTACGTGTTTATTAAAGTTTCTCCAACTGTTGGGGTGGTAGACGAAAGATTTTGAATATCATTGGGAAACGTAAATTCACACTATCCATCGGTCTTACATTGTGAATGTTCATAAATGATGGGGTTCTTTGTATCAGGGGCAAGACTCCTTTTTTGCCGGCCGTAGGCTATACAAACGAATAAAAAAACATCAGATCACCGATAAAGCCGAACCCCAAGAGGTCGTAAGTTTTGACGTTAAGCTTACCAATTTCCATTTGCATCTTAATATTTCATAATCCTATCAACCCCGAGATTTTTATGAACTCATAAACAGTATTGCAAATGCGTTCCATTCCACGCACTGCCCAAATTCCGTTTTTTTACGGGGTGACTGTACACGTATGTAGGAAATTCGTTTCATTTCCGGTGGTGTGCGACGCGAGTGACGTCGCGCGTCCTGATTAAACTGACGAGTTTGGAAATTGCGATTTTAAAGCTGGATTATCTTAGTTGCTTGTTATTGATCTTATTATTCGATTTATTGCACTCCACACTTATTAATTTTGATATTTCTCTTTATTTATTTATTATTTATTTATTTAGTAATATTAGTACTTATAGGGGGAGAACAATCAATAAAAGGTTTGAGTCATTTTTATATTCCACATAATTATTTTACTGTTTAGATAGTGTTGGTCTGTTAGTAAATTTGGTGATAAAATGAATGTAGTTCCAAATTACCAGATACACCGTCGAAATACATATACCCAGGCGGATTTCACTCAGGAAACATACTGCATAGCGTGGGAAAAAACCTTTAAACAAAACACAAATATCTATCTGAAAGAAGAAAATAAATATATTGTTTTAATACATTAATATATTAAATATCAGACACGTACTAATTTCACGAGAAGTTTGAGGTTTAACCTCATAAATATTTTCAAAGTGAAAGCAGTAGAAGAGTAAAACAATCCAAAGTTGTTGTTAAATGTTAGAGTTTTATTGGCGCGTGCGAGTGCGTACTCTCTGCGGCTAAGCGATTCATCAAGCTCATTAGAGCCGGTAAACCGAGTTTCCCGCAAAATAAAAGAACAAATCTCAAGTTTTCACATCGGCGAAGGCAATAAGTTTTGGCGTATGGTGTTAGTTATAAAAGTACGGTTAATGTTTAATTTAATTATGAGATTTTTAATGAATGACAAATCTCTTATTCGACATTCTGTTTAGGCAGAACTTGTTTCGACTATTTCTGTGTGGGTATTGTCTATAATTATTATGTCTACGTATAGTGATAACGTTGACACAGATTGTAAGTTAGTGTGGACTAAATCTACCTTGTATGTCATTGGTATCTCTCTTGTGTTTCGGTTTGAAGGATCGTAGCTAGTCTAACTACCGAACGTTATGGGAATTGAATGACTCAGAATGACGGTAGAATGCCATGCAGGGCTTCGTAACATGAAGTTATCTTATTCGTACTGTTAATGATTTAGGCATTGATATGAAACTAGTTTTCGGATTTCATTTCGTTTTTTTTAGGTTTTTATTTTCTCCCGATATTTCGAAGACTGAAGCCTTCATGATGACGGGGCGGACTCGAATGGGTCATGGTCATGGGGCGAATTGGGCTAGTCTTTACCATGAGACGATTACGTAGACTCATAAAAAACATTTTTAACTCAAAGCGGTACTCAAGACAAAGCTCAAGACTTAAACAGCATCCCAAAGATCGAAACTGAGTGCGGAGTGAGAGCGGCGGAGTTTTATCAACAGTTTATTGGGCGGGCCGGTACACCCGCCCGCAGCGTTAATGAATAAACCGCTCCACAATACGCCGCACTCTGCTGCACTGTACCACAGTACACATATATACAGTAGAATATCTTCATACAAACGGTCGGAACGTGAGTGATGCCTACGCGCCTTGATATTGGTACACATTAAGTACACAAACAGTCGCGAGTGCGCCGCAGTGACCAACGTACGGTGTGATTGTTTTATAAGCAGTAAGCGTGCATTTTGTGAATATTTGAATTAAATAAGAAGAAGTACTTACATAATATGGCAAAGAGCCATTATAGACTATATTGTGCTGTTTTTGGTAGCTTAAAAGCTCCGAAAGGAAAGACTATAAATAAGTTTTTATATACCCACTAGCACGTAATTTGATTATTTTTTAATAGGTAGGTATTTCGCTTTTTCCACCTAGTAAAATACCTGGATTAATAAATAAAGAAGTGGATAAGATGAAAAAAGCGACGTACGAGTGACTTACCTACGCTCACGATAAAAATAACTAGTAAGTAGTTTCCTAGGCTAGGTTATCCTACTTACTTAATTTGTAATTAGCTGCTTACATACACAAACACACACACGCCTTGTATCCCCGAAAGGGTAGGCAGAGGCTGAATTAGTTGCACCCACTTTTCGCCGTGTATTTTCCGTCCCATGATGTGATAGGGGGCGAGCCTATCGCCATATCGGGCACAAATTCCAGACTCCGGGCCGATGCCCGATACTGAATAGAAAAATCCAATATCACTTAGCCCGACCCGGGAATCGAACCCGAGACCTCAGCAATCACCTTAGCTACTTCATCATCATCATCATCATCATCAGCCACATGACGTCGACTGCTGAACATAGGCCTCCCCCAAAGATTTCCAGACGTTTTTTTTTTTTTTTTTTTTGTTATGGACATTACGGTCAGTAGCCTGACGCGAGTCGGCTTTTCTGACCACACCGGACTTTCGGGCGAACGCTTTAGACGCTCCAACCCTTTACATTTAAACGACCACGCTGAGGGCACCCCCTAAGTGGGTACGAGCCTCGGCTCAGGGCAGTCGTTGGAAGATGATTGAGACATCAGCGATTAGGGGATTTTAGCGGTGTAATACACCAATCTATCTATTGTTTTCATCGGCACGCGGGCCGGAACTGCTAACTGGGTCGGGACATCGGGGGACACGGCGAGGTCCTCGACGGCGAGGACGGTACAGCGGTCTTGAGGAGTGTGAGAGTTTCAATAACTCGTGCTTTCTTTGGATGGCCAGAGTGATGGCATCATCTGGATCGGTCAGGACTGAACGGGGACGTCTCCATTTCGCGCGGTCAAATGGAGTATAAATGGATGAGTTTCGAATGAGCGGATTATGATGATTAACCGCGCGATCGAAGTAGCGCCTGCTAAGCGTCTGAATAAAGTGCCTGATGGTCGGCATGTCGGTGTCCACGTGGAGGTTGCGATTACGCACGTACCACAGGGCATCGAGTATTTGTCGTAGAAATTTATTCTGGACAACCTGCAGGCGCTCAATCCGACCGGGTGGTATGTGAGCGAACGCGGGTGCTGCGTATGTCATGATCGGCCTAATACATGTCGTAAAGATACGTATCTTGTTGCGGATAGAGAGCTTACTCTTTTTGTTAACGAGCCAGTGGAGCTGACTTTTCGCGAATGCGGCTCGCGCGCGTACCGCATTAACATGTGGGATGAAGGACAGATTCCGATCAAGGATCACTCCTAAATATTTGACTGTATTGGTCCATGGGATGGACTGCGAGAACATTGTGACAGTAGCGTTAGGCACTGGGGGTGCAATCCTACTCCTAGTGAAAAGGATGGCCTGGCTTTTGGTGGGATTAATGGTAATTCGCCATTTGCTGAACCACTCGCCGAGTTTGTCGGCAGCGTTCTGCAAAAGGCGAATCAACTGTGTTTTATCTCTACGTGAAGCGTAGATGGCAGTATCGTCAGCGAAGAGTGCCAGATTGGTATTCTTCGGCTTTGGAATATCGCTAGTGTAAAGCGAGAAAAGAAATGGGGATAGTGCGGAGCCTTGCGGGACTCCGGCTGTGATGGGGTGTCGGGAAGACAAGGTTCCCTCCACTCGATAACGAAAGCCGCGATTCGACAAGAAATCTCGTATGATGTGCACGAGCTGAGTGGGCACGTTGAGAGTGTACAGCTTGAAAAGCAAGCCGTTGTGCCACACTTTGTCGAACGCTTTCTCTACATCGAAAAATAGGGCACCGGTAGGCATTTTTAGGTAGAATTTAGAGTGGATGTGCTCCGTGATGCGGAGGATTTGGTGAAGGCAGCTATGCCTAGACCGGAAGCCAAACTGCTCCGCGGGGATCAGGTTGTTTTGATGGGCGACTATTTTGAGACGATCGAGGACGATTCGCTCATATACCTTTCCCATAGTGCTGAGTAGACTGATGGGTCGGTAAGAAGAGGGTTCGGACGCGGGTTTACCCGGTTTGTGGATGCCAATCACAACCGCCTCTTTCCATTCTTGTGGAAAGAGGCAGTTGCGAAAGGCTGCGTCATAAATGGCGGTGAGGGTCTTGACTAGATGCTCAGGGAGCATTTTGAGGACGCGATTAGAAATGCCGTCGCCCCCGGGGGCTTTGCGTTTTTTGAGTGCCTTGATCAGATCGATGACCTCTTCGACCGTCACTGGTGCGAGAGGGTCGGGCGGAGGGTCGACTTCCGGGTCGACGGAAACCGGTCGCAAGATCGGCGGCAGCGGGGCCGAATTCATTTGTTCGACGTAGGTGTCAACCGCAACAAGATGGTCGTGGTCTACAGGAACGGACGCGAGGGAGCATTGAGACTCCAGGCTGTCGGCCAGCAATTCGGCTTTTTCGCTATCGTCAAAAGCCGGTCGTTGGTTAGTGCGATTGAGGGGAGGCATGGATGCCAGGTCGTTTCTCCTGAAGGAGCGACACAATTTCCAGAAAGCCTGGTGTGTCGGTTCCAGTTCGGATAGATGGTTTTCCCATCTCGTATTGACGACCTCCTGAATGCGACGTCTAACCTCACGTTGGAGGTAGCGCGCTAGACGTCGTCGATCCGGGGTGGGATCCGTGGAACATAGCCTAAGGGCGGCGTTTCGCCTCCTCACGACACACCGCACTGCCTCAGGGATTAACAGGTGGCTTGGTTCAGCCGCCGGCACCTCCCTGGAGCTTTCACTCATGGCGTTGCGCAGGTGATTAGCGAAGGAGCGAATCGCGCTTGTCGTTTCTTCAGGAGTAACGATATCAGAAGGGATCGCGGAGAGATCAGGCGATGAGGTGTCCGAGAGCTTGGCGCCTAGGAGGCGCCAATCCGTTTCCACCTTCATCGGGGTATTGGGACCTGTGTCATTTGGACCGTTTTGAGGGACGAGATCTAGGATCACAGGTCTGTGGTCGGAGTCTAACTCTTGTAGCACCTGCACAGAACGCACGCGAAGGCATACGTTCTTAACAAGTGCTATGTCGAGAATGTCAGGTCTGTGGTAGTCATCTATGAAGCTAAAGTGGGTGGGCTCAGAGGGAGCTATGATGTCAAAAGCGGTGCGGTCAATTATACCCTCTAGAACGCTGCCTCTCGAGTTTGTCGAGTTGCAGTTCCATTGAGGTCACCCGCCAGAAGGACGGATTCTCCCATGCCTAAGAGTAGTTCTATGTCAGAGGAGAGAAGCTCCTTTGAGGGTGAGAGATAAGCCGATATGATGGTGATCGGCGAATGACCTGTCATTGCTAGCCTGCAGACCGAAGCCTCAATATTTCTTAAGCCTACAGGGGGATCTAGAGGTATACAGTGCAGGGACCTTTTATAATAAACGAGGGTGCCACCTTTGGGGCCTGAAGTCCTATCATTGCGTACGAGGCCGTAATTGGGAAGATTCGGATTGCGTCGATGAGGTTTGAGGAACGTTTCCTGTAGCAGAAAAACGTCCAAATGGTTGTCGCGGATGAAATGAGAAAGTTCGGTACGCTGACCATCGATACCGTTAATGTTGAAGAACCCCGCTCTTAAGGAACGGGGTTTAATCCGCGATGAGGGAGTGATAGTATTATTAGCCATTTATAGGCCCAAAAAGTGCGGTCAGCTGATGCTGACGGATTTGAATTTGGACTTGTGTAATCTCCTCAAGGAGATTTTCGTCCGGGTAACCTAGTGCCTGAGCTCGGCTGATAAGGTCGGTGAGGATGCTTATGAGGCGAATTGCACCGGCTGAAGTAAGGGCGCTGACCGCGCGATTTGCGTGAGACGCAGGGGATGAGTTGGCCGAGGGGGCCACCGTCATCTGAGCCTGGGGTTTTGGTGTGCTCTTAGTCTTGTCTACCTTTGAAGAGGTAGCCTTGGAAGCCGTAGGAGCAGAAGTGGAGGCAACTGCGGGAGCAAGTACCGAGGATGGGGATGAGGTGGTAGGAACGGCCGGGGAGGCGAGAGTGGCTTCGCTTTGGGCCTGAGTGGCAGGTTTGGTGCTGCGCAATGGCGGAAACCATGCGTTTTGCACTGGCGTAGGCGCTAGCCTAATAGTGGCCTGAGGGGCCTGGAGGGCTTTAGAAGCCGGAGGGGCCCGTGAGGTGGAGCCTCTCGGTCCCCTGGGGGATTTTTTTGGGGCGACTGAGCACCCCCGGTAGTTGGCCGGATGGCCCGACTGGCGGCAGTTTGTACACGAAGGCGGCTCCGTGCACAGCGTCCTGTCTTTCGGACGAGAGCAGTCAGCGGTGCCGTGTTCTCCAAGGCACTTGACGCAGCGCGCTGGGAGACGGCAGTTACGGGAGGAGTGGCCGTATTTTTGACAGTTGTGACACTGTCCTATCTCTCCCTTTTTGTGAGGGGACTCTATGCGGAATCCGCCGAGACCGCAGATATCGCGGATCTCATAAAGACGTTTGACGTCAGTGGGGGACGCTAATATAGCGAGAACCATATCGTACATCGAGCCGGGGGAGTTAGCCCGGGAAGATCGGTGCATACGATGCACCTCTACGGCATTAATGCCTTTTTCTAGAAGGCCGTCTTTGACCTCTTGGGTCGTCATCTGCAGCGGAATGCCGCGGATCACGTAACGGTAACGACGTTCGTCGGCAAGGGCGTGGGTATAATAATAGAATTCCCTGGAATCCAGGAAACGAGTAAGCGACCTATGGTCGTTGATGGTGGAGCATTGAAGAGCCCACAGCTGTTTTTTTGTGTGCCACTCGTTGTGGGACAGCTTGACGGCCGCATTGTGGAACGCGTGCAGCATCATGGGGATAATGGTGTTTGGGGGAAGCTGCACAAAAATGCGTGCTGGCTTCTTCCCTTTGCCAGGCTGAGATGACGGCGGGGCGTCGGTTGGCGCAGTGAGCGCAGAAGGCGCAGTGAGCGCAGAAGGCGCAGTGGGCGCGGTAGTCGCTGAGGGCGCGGAGAGCGTTGAAGGCGCCGGAGCGTTGGTGCTCCTTTGTTTCTTCCTCCCGCGCTTCACAGTCGAGAAACCATCGTCGTCGTGTTCCGAAGACGAGGTTTCCGCCTGCGAATCCCGGGAGGAGGATGGTATCGGTCTCTTAACCGCGGTGGTTGGAGTTTCGGGGATTTGGGGCGTGCCAGGGTCAGTGTCCATTGCGGACCCGACCATCCCGGAGCCCTCCGCGGGCTCAGGCGCTTGACCAGCGTCAGAGCTCACAGAGTACTCCGTCACGGCCGGCTCCACAGAGGACTCCATTACCTCCCTCATAAGGCAGATCAGGGACTTGCGGAACTCTCTATCGGAGTGGAGTCGATCCACTATCGAGTCCATCATGGGGTCCCTGTCCTTGATGGCCTTGATGGTGGGGACCTCAGTTGGTAATTCTATAGGCCTGGAGTCAGCCATGTTGGCGGCTGATTCCAAGCCTACAGTATTTATGAGGAGGGCCGCGTGTGTGTTCACTACCCGGGTGCGTTCCGCCTGGGAAAGAACACACAAGAAACCAGGCGGCTATCGCACAAACGTTCGATCGCGGATCGCGGAAGATTTCCAGACGGACCTGTCAAAAGCGGCCTGCATCCAGCTACTTACATAATAATACATATTATTGAATTGGACAAAATATCATCATGAAATAATTATGAGCATATCCCCTGGAATGTCGGACTTATTTATATAATAAAAAATATTTTCTTTTTAAAAGCCTTTATTTAACTTGCAATGTACCTATGTATGTTTGTCCGGGTGGAATCTTGCAAGTCAATTTTGAAGCAATTACCCTCAACCGATTGTATTGAAATTTTGCATACATGTTCAGTTTAGGTGACAATGCATTGCTACTAAGTGACGTCGTTCTGAATCCAATATGGCGGACGGCCCAAGACGATGGACTAGTTATTTTTTGTGCATGTCCATAATATGGGTATCAAATTAAAGGGTTTGCTGAGAAGCATACAAAAAATAAAATGACCTCTCTAAATCCAATATGGCGGATGACGCAAGATAGCGGACTAGTTATTTTTTACGCACTCCTATAATATGTGTATCAAATAAAAGGGCTTGCCGAGAATAACTCGCAATATTATTAAAACTTGAAAAATAAATAAAAAAACAAATTTATTTTTTTTTAATTAAAAATATAATATTTAAAATCACAAAACTAAAAAGAAACTGAAGTAAGTAGACGACATTAAAATACTATACCGGCAGCCCTATCGCGTGTTTACGTACCGCGCGGCTGTAAGTAATTATTTCGAGGATAGGGCTGAGTCATGTTACTGCATAGATAATTTTACCGTGACTCTACACTGACAGCTTCGATTCTGTAAAGGCTTTGAAGGTGCCTTGTTAGGGAAGTTTTTCAGGATTTTATAAAGGCTTCTTTGTGTATGCTAACTTGATCACACTGTGCTATTGATGTGGATTAAAGGATAGACAACTTTAAAAGTAGGTTTCTTGCTTTGGGTAACGTTAGACCAGAGAGCTAATAAACCCGGTTAAAAAAAACTGATAAAACCTAATTGGTTTAAAAATAAAGTTATTAAATGATAGTATAGAATGTCAATTTGAGCTATACAGTGCAAAATAATGAAGCCATTTCCTCGTCATTCGGTAGTATAAAAATACATTTCGCACCTTTATGACGAAAACGACACAATTCAAAAAAAATAAAAATTGAGTTATCGTCATAAACTTACTTAAAACGAAATTTTCAATACAACAATAGTTCAAACACCGCCATATTGAAGTAGCAAAAGGACAAAACTATTATATCGGTCCCTTTTTATTACATTTTCATAAAAAAGAGACCAGTTTTAAGTCATTTTATAAAGATTTTTTATTTTTTTGAATTGCGTCGTTTTCGTCCGATTTATAAACATTTTCATGTCATACTAAATGGCTTTTAATTTTTTTTATTATTAAATCTCCAGAAGAAACTCCAATATCCCCGTCCCTAAATATTCATAAGTTTCATTCGAAATTTCCTGTTTTTTGTATCATTACCCGTCTTTATTATTTAGAGGGCGGATGTGAGGGGACCGCCCCGAGAGGTATTACGTCGAGTCTTCGTTCTTCAAATTCTAATGTAATATTAATTTAGCTAATTTTTTGCTTGTGTCTTGGAAGATATTTTTTTGCGGAAATTGACGTGTTTGGGTTAAAAAAAAAATGGTTTGGTTGTATTTTGTATTAAAATATTTGGAGGCTGTCACTCATGAAAAGATGTTTAAAGAATATTGTTTACTTATCATTGAGCAGATATTTGGACCAAAATATTTTATTTTATTTATTTGGGATTGCCAACGAAATTTACAATATAACAATTATTGCGAAGGAACATAAAGATAATTAATATAAAGATAAATACCTAGAAATCCTCTCAAACCTGTGGCTTAAAACACGCAGATCATTCTGGTGTTGCAAACATCTGTTAGCTAAGGCTACTGCTTGTTGGAATGATTACAAGCAATTACAGATGTAAAAAATATAGATGAATAAAGAAATGAAACAAAATGAACTTTTTTATACTCTGAAATGCCTTTAAAAACTCTTAGTCGATAGCACCAATAAGAACCTTTGAAAAGAACGTGCAATCTTTTCAGTAGCACTTGCAATAAAAAGAACTAGTGTCACTATTAAGCTGTCGGTATAAAGTGTTCTCAGAGGCATCGAAACCAGTGTATAAGGTGGCGCTGCGAGAACCACAGCACCTCAGACTCGACGTAATCCGAGCACTCTACCAAATGGATCTCATTTGCGAGCGAACGTTACTGCTCGAGCCGTAGTGGAAATGTACAGTGTAGTAACGTTTGCTATTGTGGATACTTGGTTTTATCTTGAAGTAGACGATTGAGCGCTGAATAATGTTTTTGGTGCCGTGTTTGCTGAATTATAAGTCATATTTAAGGGGAAAAAAAATATGTAAAGAATACCATTTTTATACATTTACTTTACTTTAAAGGGAATGTTCCTATCTAGTAGATTCATTAGTCTATATCTTGTAGAAACCTTGTGAACTCATCCTATTAACATTGACTATGACTATAGTCATTACTGAGCATTAAGAGACTTAGGTCCAATTTCATCAATTTCATCATTTCTTATTTAACGGTCGTTAGTTAATCGGGCATTAAAATTAAAGCGAATGTTAAAGTATCACGCGTCCCATAAAATAACACCTAGTTAAGGAAGATAATCACCGGTTAGGGCATGGTGAGACACTCAAAAATCTTAACACTCCGTTAAAACAGTTAACAGGCTGCTAAATTAACTAATAGAACATGGTGAAATTAGACCTTAACATCCTCAAGAAGACGAATGCGGTGACAAACACCTCGTAATTCATAGTTATGGACAGTATCGTTACTGATGAAGGTCTGTTGTGGCACTTACCATTAACTTGTCATTCGGTATTATAAAAATGATTTATTGTTTGTAACAGGAACACAGAAGGGCGAAATTGAAATGTACCAACACACCGTACTGCCCCTCACATACATCATTATTACCGGCTAATATCCGTCGCCTTACCAATTAATTCATTAATTACGATCGAGCGCTGCCACCCCCCTAATGTCATTTCGTTTGACGCCATTATTTAACTTATCTAGACAATGTCATAAAGTGCCTCACATCGTAAGTACATTAAAATTTAGCTTTGTTCAAGGTTTTTTGGGTTTTTAGCATGATGTTTGTATTGAAATGATTGTAAGTGAATAAGGATAGGAGGATAAAACTCATAAAATTGGTTTATTTTAAAATACTTAATGTAAACAAAATGTTTTATGTTACAGAGGTACAAATTATTAAACGGACATCTTAGTTGTAGTCGACTGCCTCGGTGGCGTAGTTGTATTACGGTACGACTGCAAGGCTGAGGTCTCGGGTTCGATCCCCGGGTCGGGCAAAGTGATGTTGGATTTTTCTATTCAGTATCAGCCCGGAGTCTGGAATTTGTGCCCGATATGGCGATAGGCTCGCCCCCTATCACATCATGGGACGGAATACGCTTGGCGAAAAGTGGGTGCACTAATTGCGCCTCTGCCTACCCCTTCGGGATAAAAGGCGTGAGCATGCGTATGCGTACATCTTAGTTGTAATATGTGATTATGATCAAAACGCGTTAAAATTGACAAAAACTATTATGGCCCTCGAATTTTCTACCACCAAGCAGCAGTGTGCATACACTGTTGTGTTTCGGTTTGAAGGATATTGTAGCCAGCTTAGAGTATGTACATTATACATACTCTAAGGTAGCCAGTGTAATTACTGGACATAATGAGACTTAATATCTTATGTCTCAGGATGACGAGCGCAGTGGAATGCCACACATTACTTTGTAACTCAAGGTGCTGTATGGTGTTGTAACTGTTTATGGGTGGTCGTATCGCTTACCATCAGGCGAACGGCATGCTTGTCTCGTTATTCAATGCAATAATAAAAAAAAAGTATCTATGATCATGATTATCGGTGGTTAAGAAAACTTATAACACCAGAGGGTGTGCTGTCGAATTTTAGTGACGAGGGTTCTGGCCTTCCGATAAAGTAATTCGAGAATAGATGAATTCCATTTATGAATGCTAAAAGATTTCTGTCTCGTGTAATAAATATTGTTTTTCGATAAAACACATGCGTGGAAAAAACCCGTAGGTACTCTAATATTTAAACTGGTCACATAACCGGACAAAATCACGAACACATGAGATACATTAAGCTTATTACACATCCATGCAAAACACTCGTGTACACGGCATCAATGATTGTTAATCCCACAGCGAAAACATCGGTAAATCACAATAGTAACGCGCCGTGGTGTTTCCAGACTAATAGTAAATATCAGGATTTTAATGAAAAAAAAAGGTATCTTAAGCACCGCACTATCGCCAGCTATATCATGTTCGTTTGTTTTGAATGTCTTTTTATTCTGGACAAAAGTGACTATCTTTTTCCTGATTTTGACGCTTAAGATTATGACCAAAAGTTGGCAAAAATTTAACGCTTTCCTAGTTGTTATGACCCGTAATATTATGCTCGCTGTTTGGCAGTTTGTTAGTAAACTAGAGCCTCGTGTGTTTGATTTAAGGTTCGCCATGTGCCGGTGGCATCATGTGGCTCTGGAAGGTGCTATATGGTATTAATGTACCTTTAAATTGTTAAATAAATAAAATGTCAAAGTAAAAACGGGAACCCTGAAAGGACTTAAAATCAGGACACTGTGGAATTAGACTCTCTGGCAATACCAGCCAACACCGGTGATTGCGTTGCGTGTTGTTACACGAATCACAAGCGCCATTAGCATCGCATAAATTCATATTAGTGCATATTGCCGTACTGTCCGCAAATACAGCTTATTTATCGCGGGCCCGTGCAGATTGTGAAGTCAAAAAATTTATGTTTAATTTAGATTCTAACAAATATTTGGGGGTTAAAAATTTACATCAAAATACTAAAATTACTGCATCTCGTACTAATTTTGTTATGGGCTATGGTTTTAGTTTGTGAAATAATGTCCAGGTCGAAGTATTTGTGAATCCTTCTGCTAGACACAATCTATCAACTCATTATTGACTAGACTTTTTATATTTAAACTGCATTGTATAAGAACTAATATTGCCGGTAATAGGATCCAGAAAGGCAGAAGAATACACCAGGAGTTACTAGAAAAAATCTTGAACATAAAGTTTATTATATGATAACGTTAAAATTTTAAACCCTTTTTTGAAGGTTTTTCGTATTATCCGTATGGAGATATTTACTTAACAAGATTTCTGCTTATAATCGTACACCATTGCTCTTTCTAAGTCTCAATACACAGCACAACACGGGTTATTAGTTAAAATTATATCTTTATAATTCTTAAGAACTCTCTCATGCTATTCTCAAATGCATTTTTTATCTACCTACCTACAAGAGAATTAAGAAAGCAATCCCTAATTCCCACAGGAAAGGGTTCAAAGGAACAATATTTCAATCAGAGTGCTGCGACACGGCAGAGTGGCGACTCCAGCAGACCGTTTAATATGAATTAATCCCCGTTTTTTACACGTCCCGGGACCTGGCTGTCTGACCTCACTGATTACGAGACCTTTTTTTAAATTAATTGAATTTTTGGCTCGCTGACTTTTATTGGATTTGCTTTAAGCTCTATTTTCTATTGATCCCGCGTTAATTCTGCATAGTTGTTTTGGTCTTTTGAGTGAATGGTGCTTTGTTTGAGGCTTATGTAGGATGTTTCCTTTTGATCGTAGCGATGAGTACATATTTTGATTTATTATTACAATGTAATACTGGTGAGAAGGTTTTTAATGTAGTTTGTAGTTTGCCAGCAGTCCGGGCAACGCTAGACAAAATTAAAACAATATTTTGCTAGCAAGAATTAATTTACCTTTCAAGATTTGTTTACTTCCCACCCAAACCTGCCCTTGTCACCGGCAATTTTTCGATAAAATCTACCAACATTGGTAAACGTTAAATTACCACCGTTAATTAGAAACATGAGTACGGTGTGTACGGTGATAAGATCTGGTCGCATAAATTGTCTACGTACAGACAGCCTTACCTATGTATACATACAGGGTTCAGAGGGGAGCCTTAAATTATGGATGGGGTGCAGTGCCTGCAGTCATTGTGCTGAATTTATTATTTTGCATTAAAAACCACTGACTTAACGCTTTAGGAGATGAGAGGCAACGTTCCTCATAGACAGCATGCTTAAGATCTGGTGAGGCGTACCAGTCGGGAAATTGCCTTTGGTACACCTAAAGCCAGATAGAAAGCTTAAAAATTGCTTCATGGTCTTTTCTTGATGCCAGGTTCCGTATGCAAAAGCCTGTCAGAATAGGTTCTATTGCATTGACTAATAACGCCGCCCAATGTGAGTAAACAGTCTTATTCGGTTTCGAGAATAAAGCCACGAACGTCGAACTGTCGAACGCAGTGCTATATAGAATTCGTAATTCAAAGTTCAGAGTTTCAGTAAGTAAGCGACCCAGTAATTCAGCATTAATTAATTGCATTCTATAATCCAAATCCACGGATTAAAAGTACTTTTAAAGAAATAACTTCTTAAATTTTTATTGTTCAGATAAAGTTTCCCTAAGCAGCCATGAATACCAAAACCGATACGGTTGTATCGGGCATCGGGGTGACCCCACTGCGCATAAAACGGGTAAGGAATTTTAATTTACCCTCGTTAGACTTGTTCGGGACACCCTGCATCCTACCAGCTTACCTAGTAAGGGTGCTCGTCTACGTCGTTTTTTTTGTTGTTCAAGTACATATTTACAATTTAAATTTTTTCCTTTACGTGTGCTGTAAGACTTTGCTTCTTGCCAAATTTCATGATTCTAGGTCACCGGGAAGTACCCTATTGGTTGAGATTCTCTTGCGAAGTCGCAAAATATGCGATAATATGCTACATAAACGGTCATATCTTTTGACCGCGTTGACTTACAAGTTTGATATTTTTACGGTTTTACTGTGAAAAAGCTTTGAAGAAATCAAAATACTCGTATTTGATATAAATTTCAACTTAGTATCTCTACGCGTTCCTGAGAAAAAGGTTTGTGGCAGACAGACAGACAACAAAGTGATCCTATAAGGGTTCGTTTTTTTCTTTTCAAGGTCTGGAACCCTAAAAATCTTTTGAACAAGACACTCATTTATCAAGACAGACACTTTCTTCATTCTGGTCTAGTAGACGATGACCCTGACGCTTTACAATAATGTCAACGGTCGCACAAACAGCGTACGAAGAATTTAAGGAATCCTCCGTCTCCGTCTAAGCAGCTGCAGCTCGCCTTACTATTTGTTTAATATATTACCGGCCGGGTATCCCGGCGTTGTTAGCAAAAATCACGGATTTTTTACACGTGATTTTTTCGTGTTGTCCTGTTGGTTCATTTTTATATTAAGTCTCCGGCTACATTAGACTCTTTTACCAGAATAAAATAAGTGGCATGCTCTTTTATTATTTCACTTGCAAACACAAATGCAATCAGAATCAGTTAAGCTTAGAGATTAGCCCAAAAAACTAAATATATAAAGCAATCATATGTTTAGGAAGAAAAGTTTATTTCTTATTTACAAACGTAGTGTCTGTACTAAACTCATTACCCCGTATATTAGACGCTATAATAATTAATAAAATTACCTTACAAAGGCAGAAAAACATTACAAAGGACAAAGATATTCATAACATTCCAAAAAGACTACAACTCAGTATGAGCACTATTATATTTGACGACAAAAATAGACCGAGCACAGAAACGTAATATCCCTAAATTTCGAAAAAACACTATTACTCACCACCTCGTAAGACATGCAACTTGTAACTATCACCTGTTCTTGCCATTTGTCACGCAACACTATCAGACAAAGGGAGCTCGCGATCTGCGAGATTTATTCCTAAGAGAAGGGGAGATGAAAAATTCCGCGTCCCCTGACATTTTGCGCGGCTAATGCCTCCCGAAGGTTAACTTGAGCATTTACATTTAGAGATAGGTCTGATGGAGGAGAAATCCCAGGAATTTGTTAATAAAGAAATGGAAATCTACGATATACAAGTTGTAGGAGAGCTATCTAGGTAGTGTCTGTTTTGTGTATACTACTAAACCGCAGAAATAGCATTTATTATAAGGTAAATGGAAATAATAAAACTGGATTACATTAAAATCTTCTTGAAGTATTGTATAATTTACGCTAATAATGTTTTATTACATAATGTACTCATCAAGATTCCAGATTATAGCATTTGATTGGTCTTTAATTCGGAAAGGCAGAAGTCCGCCACCAGACAGGCCAAAGATATCGTTATCTAATTTTTATTCATAAAAAGATTAATTTATTTAGTAAGTCACACATTACACCTGATAGCCCACGAGATGAGTTTTCACGGAAAAATATGGTAGTACAAAGACAAATCCCTACCCACAGTTTTTTTTTATAAAATTAGATAATAATCATCTTGTTATTTATTTTTATTTTAGGCAGGTTTTTCAATCGTTACACAATTTCAATCGTATGAAGCATCTTCTTCCTAATTTCTATAACAACATTTCTCTGCAAAATTTGAATATTGTAAGACCCTTGCTAAATTAAATAATAAACAATATCTAAAAAAAAAAAATTTGATATGAGTTTCAACCAGTTGTTCTAAGAATTTATTAGAATATGCAAATGTTAAATGGAAACAATAACAAAAATAAAAGTCAAAAACTATACCGCAGAACCAGCGTGGCACCCGTCCCCCAATTTTTATCTCACCCCCTGGACATTAGTCTGGGTGTAAAACAAGGGGATGGGAGTAATCTTAATTGTTCCTCGCTATCTGCGCACGATTTATAAGCAATATACATGCAAATATACCGGTTGTATTGTCATGCTGATGCTTACATCTAGCTTTATTGGAACGGCTGTTAATGACTCCAAATTGTTACTTTAAATTAATGTGTCCCCCTTGTTTGATGTGTTTTTGAAAGTTCATCATAATGTTTTTAGAATGTTAAAATAAAGAGATTTTAAGAATCGACTATAATTTACTCACATTATTTCAAAATGAAATGTGTGATAGCCTACTTGGGAATGGAACGGTCTGCCAAGACGAAGGTCCGCAGTTTCAAAACCTGAGGCACATACTTCTGAAGTTATATTTGTATTGTTTTTAAATTAAAATCCTTCACTTTAACGGTGAAGGCAAACATCCTGAGGAAACCTACATACCTAAAAATATCGTATAAGAATTCCGAAGGTATGTGAAATCTGCCAACCCGCTAGGCCAGCGTGGTGGATTAAGGCCTGAACTCTGAAAGTGGTAGAGAAGGCCCGTGCCCAGAAGTGGGAGAGTATACAGGGCTGGTATTATTTAAAATATCTTTGTAAGTTTTCAAATTCATAAAGTCAGTAGTTGCTTGAACTTTTGGATTTGTTGTATGATAAATTTTACCAATCCACTTAGCATCATTGTCTTTAAGCTGAATGACATTAGACACAGGCTATTTTATTTTCATAAAAAATGTTTTATTTGATTACATTTTAACTGCGAACGGCGCCGCGAATAATTACTAATTAACTATGTTTTTTAAGATAATAAAGGTTGATAATAGCACCACATATTTTTAAGTTTTTTTTATTAGTATAGGGCTCTATGACAGCTATAGCTTTGCCTTTAAACATTTTATTTATGGCATTATTTACGCTAAGACTAAATCGAAATCTTAAGCAGTAAAAATGATACGAAACGTTTGAGTAAAAACAGATAAAAACAACAAAAAAATTACGTGCTTTCTGTAAAACGGGTTTTTTAAATTATAGTTTTCGAGTGAAACATGCTGTGAAACCAGTGAATAGTTTGGTTTTAATTATTATTCTATCCATGACAATGGAAATAGGAAATTTGTTTTGTATCAACCAGAGCCGTTTAAAAGTATTTTTATAAGAAGATATATAATCTCCACGTCTATTTCTCTTTTCAGAGATAAGCAGGACTAACACATCTGTGACCTATGTTTCACCAGCTATGTTAGTTCCTATATAATTGGCGGCGACACTAGCTTGGCCTTTCTTGTTGAAACTTTTCTACAATCTACTGTGTAGCTCAGCGTAGTCATAATTTTTTTTTAAATTACCAAGCACACACAGCCTCACTCTTTTTATCCCCGAAGGGGTAGGCATAGGCGCAAACTAGTGCATCCACTTTTCGCCGTGCGTATTCCGTCCCATGATGTGATAGGGGACGAGCCTATCGCCATATCGGGCACAAATTTCAGACTCCGAGCTGAACATGACATGAAAATGAACATGAAATACCCAATATCATTTTGCCCGACCCGGGGTTCGAACCCGAGAGACCTCAGCATTGCAGTTATACCGTAATACAACTAAACCACCGAGGCAGTCAATTTTTAAATTACTGTGCGTATAAAGTTACTTTTAAAACATTTTACGTACAAAATATCATTGTTCTTATCTTTGTATCCTTATTACGACTATAAATAAAGCAAATGTACAAATTACAAACAATAAATAGGTAAATATGTTAGTTATGAGACATTTAGCATTAATCTAAACATAATAACCGATTTATCGACCAATAGCTATAAATCAGGGCCAATAATCGAACAAAACACTCCAACCGGATCTGTATATAATAACACAATAATGCAACACGTCCATCAAAGTTTGGAAGGGTGCTCAACTGGTAATCGGGACAACTAGAAGGGCAGTTATCGTGTACGAGTGGCTTCCGTTCCCGAGAGAGCGCTCCCGCCAGCCAGGGCCCCTAGTCGCGCCGTGCCGCCAAACGGGAACACACCGCGCGTGGACCTCAGCCATTCTTGACCTTAGCCATGTACCAGTCCAAGGTCTGAAGCCAACCATGGCGACTCCGAGGGAAGGCCGCGAATCTCGCGTACTCAATGCCGGTGTATTGTGGTGCTGTTGTGGATTTTTCCTCGTGTTATGTGGATACGGGGTGTATCGGCAGCATTGTCTGGAGGTGAGAGTGATCGCGCTGGAGGAGCAGCTCCAGGAGCTGAAGAAGATTGTGCAGCCGGAGCCAGTGGTGAGTTCAGAGACGGAGCTGCTGCGACGGGAGACCAGGGATGCAGACTGCAATTGTCCTGCAGGTAAGTGTTTTTGTAACTGATGATGATTATAAAAAGGCTTTACGTTATTTTATGTATTGTTTGAGGAGTTTTGCCACTCGAAAGGTATCCCTATTTTTATTCCCAAAAGAAGTTTATTGCGAGTAAGTTATTTTGGTTTCATCGATGTGGTTCTATAGTATTCCTTTGGGAATTAAGTTTGATTTCCAGAAAGTTTGTTACGTTAACCCCGGTATAAACTTTCTATAAAAAGTAAAGAAAAATTCTGCGATTTTCACATCGTTACACACTGAATAGTAGAAGATATCTATGTACATATATGGATAACTGTCTCATCAGTTTCAAATAAATTGCTAAAAAAGACACAAGCCATTTATACCCAGGATACCCATTCCCGTAAGTAACTATTTTTAATTGTTAAGGCACTGTAGTTTTTACTACAGTACCCTAACTTTTATTACTTATCTCTCTTCAGTTGGCCCCTCATTATTGAGAATCGTGATCCCGTCCAAAGTCGTTCAGCAGTCTTCTCCACGAGGCGCGATCTTCGGCTTGGTGCACCGCTAAGCTCATTGGCATATAGTTGGCGACCTGGTCTGACCAGCGCTTCGGTCTGCGCTTTCTTGGTCGCTTGCCTTCGAGCTTGCCGGTGAGTTTTATTACTTACTACATACATATAAAAAAATTAAATAAATGCCATAAGGCTTATAACATTAAATCATAATTAATTATAGCCATCATTGCCCTCGTATATTCGCAGGTTCGTGATTTTGTCCAAATATTACAAGCAGAAACGTTCATACTTGAAATCGCATAATATGTTACGGATCCGCGAGTATAATTAAACTTCATACCGCTATCTTTGACACCAAAGCCTTTATCACAAATTCATTAAACGTCTTTGATCATTATCTCCAGGAATCATGAAATTTGATTACCGATGGTTGGTACATCAAATTAACCTCTATTACAATACCGAATACAATCACCAACAAGCGGCCCGTCAATGCCTACAACACATTGTGCTAAACTACTACCATTCTACAATATCCGGCTATAAACCCAATTGGTACGTGCGTTTCTACAACGGAAAAAGGACCTTCTACGTCGATAGTAAGATTTACTTTGTCTTCCGCGTCTTCGAGCGCGTCTCGAGCCGTCCCATCCGCGGCGAGACAAATTTGTAATGCGCCATTGTCACAGCCATTAGACGTAATGGTTCAATAAGGAGTATTGAAAACGTTCTTTCAGTGCTACAAATCAAGCGTTCAATTTAATATGATGCATGGCGTGCGAAGGGACGCCTGCCTCCGCCTCCGCCGCGGCACGGCCCGTTAAATTGCTTCTATTGATTTGTCATCAGTACATTGGCTGTTTCCTTTACGCTTTCAATTGGAAATGTTCCATATAACTGTGTCTGTACTGGTAATTTATGAGTGTTTATTTTGAACGTATGTGATAATAGGAAGTATCACTAAAGGAGCGTAACTGCTAAGTCCAAATAAGAATATTGCTTTAGAAACTTGGACAGCGTGGCTTTATTTCGGGTTTTAATTCAGAGACTTTAGAAACTTGAGACTTGTACTATTTTAGCTAATAAGTCTACACAAGCTAGTGCTTACTTAAAAGCAAATCTAATTTGTTAACTTCAAAGAAAGCTAAATATATGAATATAAGTTATTTTGTCGAATTTTACCTCTGCCTGTATTTTAAGCATAAGCAGTAACAACTGAGTAAACTGCACTGAAAGGCGCAGTTCAGGGAAAAGCCGAGCGTCGTGAGTACCCAACAGTTGCCATAATATTATCGCAGAGTTCTCATATTCAAGAAAGGAAAATGAATCATTTGCATAAAGAGCACATAGTTATTATCCAGAGAAAACTAAACGTTCCACGAGGATAAATATACTTTTCATAAACGATAACGACAGCAAATTGTAACGTGGCTACGCAGGTTTTGTCTGCAGCATGAATGGTTTTAACTGGAATGGCACCACTGTCTCACATAAAATTAAATAAAAACATGAATTTGGCATAATTTACTCACAAATCGGCTATAGTGACTAGACATACTAGAGGCATGGTATTTTATTATGAAAGGTGTGGTTCTGGTCCAACTTTCAGGTCTGGCAGGATACATCTTTGAGTTTTTCAATTTGAGAAAGTACACGACTTGCCTGAGACAGGATTTGCATCTATTATGGCTATTAATTATATATAGGCGAATATGAAAATAGCTAGGGAGGGGGGGGGGGGCTGCATGCGATGCGTCTGGTGTCTTGGGGCGACACATTTTGAGTCCGTCCCAGGGCGGCAAGAACCCACGCTACGCCGCTGTCGGATGGATCAAGATCACTAAATTTGCGCCTCTGCTTGACTCTTCCAGAATGAAGATGTGACATAAAATGATGCCTTTTAAGGATTATGGATCTCTAGCAAAGCTGTAGTGGTACATTTGCTGTTGGGTTTCGAACCGTTACTGATTATTATAATTTCTTTTACATTACTTCAATACACTCAATGTATATCTAGTAGGTATACAAGCGGATTTAATACACAATATCCTCTTTCAGTTTCCCTTAGATGGTGTTTGCGCTATAACTGTATGAGATATCACCAGTGGGTCAAAATATTTTCACCCCTCCCAATCCCCAAAAGTAGTTAAATATCCTATGAAACCTATTAAATTGTTCAGGTAACTATGGTGATACCTTAGCATCCGGTGACATACATTCCACTACCAACGTTATATAAAAAAAGGAATGAAGCGAACAGTTAACATTTTTGTATTTCAGTTTCTAGTGGACGCAAACGATTTGCGTCACTAAACTAACAGTGTTTTTCTATTTTCATTCAACGAGTTTGGCTAGATTTGTTTGAATAGGGGTTTTGCTGATACGCAGATTGCAAATCTGTCTGTCACATGCTTTTTTATAGTTAATTGATTTGAATTCAATTTCGTTTTAATCTTTATAGCTTTGGACATAACGTTATATGTTTTTGATTGAAATTTACTCACTTGATTTCTAGTTTGTCACACGCACACACACAGTTTATCGTATAAACTGTAGCATACTCGCACTGAATATTGAGTTACGTAAGCGTATATCTTAAAGTATAAGGCCTGTTTCACACCTACTGAGTAAATGCTATTTGCCACATAAATGTATAAGCGGATCAAATGAAACAATCAGACAGAATCATTAGCTGTTTATTAAACTATAACTAATAAATAAAATTTGCTTGAAACTTAGGCCATTATTCTCAGTTAATAGAACCGCCACGGAATAAATCTCTATTAATAACTTTAAATTTCCCAAAATTTTGAAACAGGACTAATTTAAAATTCGCTGAAGATTATGGTCATGCATTCTTATTCAATATAGAATCATAAGATTCGTAATTCCTTTTTGTTATAAATATTAATTTAGTACTTGATAAGACTTTTTTCGTTTTGTTTATAAACTAAAGAATGACTAGTAGGATCAAAGCTATATTAGAAAGTGCAGATCATGATAGTACGTGATCAGAACCGGTCATAAACTCCCACGCCAGAGCAAATGTTACTGCGTTACCGACCATTAAAGATATAGTAACATAATGCAATTTTACTCCTTGCAATTCTAAAGTTCTCGCCACGAGCCAATAAGAAAATGGCAGAACAGAAAGAAAACAGACGCGAATTAAAACAATTATAAAGTTGAATGACATTGGCTGGTTTTATGAGTTAGAACAATGGCTTTCAAACGGGATCTTCACAAAAAATCTATGAAATTGATAATTACGAAGAATGAATATAAAGGATTGATGATTTGAAGTTTGCATAAGGAAAGTTACCTCGATCCTTGTTATCTCTGAAGCCATTGACTTCAAATAAAGGATGCCTTGGAGGGTCTTGGCAAGTGGCTAAGTTTTTGGGGTGAGGATGCGTTTGAATCGCAGAGCGGGAAATGTTTGGTTAGCTTTTGAATTCAAAAGTGAACCGTTTTTTGGACGTTTCGTTGATAGGATTTTACTGTTTAGACGCGAAACTGCGTGTGTTGGTCGAGTTGGCACCACCGTTTTGTATATGTTTGATATTAATAAGTTACAGTAAACAGCTAAGCTATGTTTCGTTTTATAATAAATGGGAGTTTTAATACCTACTTCACAATAAATATATCAGTCTGATGGCCGGCGAGTCTACATGAAGTGCACATTCCTTTGTAATTTAAAGTTCTAACAATATTATTTATAGGTAGATGTAGTGCTTACTGTTAGGCAAGATATTTTGCTCCATTAAGTTGTTTAAAAAAATTCCACGGTTACTTCTAATGAGTTACCGGGAACGAGGTTAGGTCCGATAAGGATAGTGTAAGGAACTACGAGCCAAAACTTAATAACACACGTGCGACATGTTACGTTGATCCCAAGTTTTGACTATAAATTAGAGCGTGTAGAAGTTAACGTGCTTGTTTGGTTTAGTTCTCATTGCATCACTGCAGCACTGTTGGGTTTACTGCAGCAAGTAGCTGAATGAGAAGCCCATTGTTAGTTCAATAATTAATAATGATATTTTAGTAACTATAATATTTATTTCTTAACTAGCTAAACATGTTTTTCTTTGCTATCTATACACTACTAACAATTGTCTACCCTACCCGCCGCTCTTATTACCACGTGACCCCCTTACACAGTTTCTCTTATAACTGCTTCATCACTCGGGAGTTATCTGAACGTAATTGTTTCACGTAACGGTATTACTTTACTTGCTATATCGTATTAGTTCCTTCTCATGTTATCTTTAATGTTCGGATATGACTGCTTTGGGAATGTATCTTTTTGTTTCTAGCCCCTAAGGTCGCTCTAAAGCGATCGTTGAAGTATTGTCTATATTGTTTGCTAACATCCCAGAAAAGTATGTTAACAGATGTTTATCATGAACATCCTAAATTACAAAACAATTTTAATGCTGATTTTTAAACAAGGAAAATTAATTTCGGTTTTCCGCATTAGGCTATAGATCTCATGTATTGCCAGACTACACAAGTTTTCGTACTTTGTAAATTTGCTCAATACCAAAAATATTTCTTCAGTATGTTTAAGGTCAACAAGTCACCGGGATTGTCCCGAAATTACTCGTGGCCGACGATCAACTGACCATCCAGATATGAAAAACTCATTCCATAAAAAAATTATAATAAGTTTTTCTTAAACGTACTGACGAATGTTTTTTTTTTGCAAAATGTAACAAAATAAACATCAAAATCATCATAACAGGAATTATAAACGTAACACGATTTGCCTTAATAAAAGGATAATTAGCCCGGGGCTGACCCCAAAAATGACGAGGATAATAAAATTAAAACAGACGGGATCGGTGAGTTCCCGGAAAGGGCCACGGGTGGGTTTTATTTGGACAACAAATTGAAAAGTTATTATGTAAACAATAACACTCAGGGCCCTGGTTAAATAGTTATGTCACGGAGATTGTAATGTATAAGTCAGTTGTGCATTCGGGTCTAGGGTAGGGTATATTCGTTTTCCATGATTGTTAAGACGCAGAGCAATGCTGGAAACATTTTTTATAGCATAAATATTCGACACTAACGAGGTAGTAACACTGGCACAGAAAAACGACGCGATGTAGCTGTTTGCTGTTGCGTTTCTATAAAGTGAAACATTCAGAAGTGCAAATAAATCACCTATTACTTAACCCTTCCTTAAGATTAGTAATAGTATCCTAAAACGTCGATATTGCGAAAAGAATAGGTACTGAAAGTAGAAACGACGTAACTATTTCAAGAACCTGACAATAATAATACGAATGTCTCTATCTACCCCTCAACAACTATATCATTATGAATGTGAATGTTATGAACTATTTCATTCAGCAAAAGACTATAAGCTAACAACACAAAGAACAATAAAATAATTCACAATATATTGAATCATATCTCGAATTGCTTTTACTTACAATGAAACGCATACGAAGACACTTGGCAGTGTGCCGATGTAAAGAAAACTCACACAAAGCGTTACGATACTACGGTTTCTCAATGAATTGTTGGGTACCAGGACGAGGCATTCCGATATTAATAAGTAATAACAAAGTAATAACAAACTAAAAATTATACCTTCATACAATATAATATTTCACATGACTTCGGAACTATTAAACCTTCGCGCTTGGAATTTGGCAAGCATTTTTATTTTATTGAGTAGAGATGAGCTATTGGGTTTTGGGAAAATTGACTCCCGTGGCGCCCGTGGGAGAGCTGCTTGGGTTTTTCTGAGAAAAGATTGTACCTCGGATGCAAAAGCTATCTTTTTTAAATAGCGTAGCACTTTTTAGTATACGTTAATCCCTACTACATATTATTCGCGATATGACTCGTTCGAGACGGCTTGACAAATGACAGCAGTCTGGGACACGCTCTTCACGTTCTAAATTGTACTGTCAGCGGTCGGCGGAACGATGTCGGACTGAAGTGACGATTAATCGGATGTTAAAATAATTATAGTCGGAAAATTTAATTTAAATTAAAGATTATACGCTTACCATAAACAAAAGACAGGCTTTGGAAGGGTTCATAACCTTATACAACCAGTTCACAGTCGCGGTTCCAGGCACGAGAAAGTCTTTTTACTTTTAAAGTTACTAAGCAGTAATAAATAGATTATACTGTAGCTTTTTATTTATGAAAAACAAAGATTTTGCTCGCAGCTTCGGTCGCATGAAATAGTTTTTTCGGCTAAAAGTACTGTTGTGTTCTTTTCTGGGATAAAAAGTAGCCTATTTTTATATCTTGGCTTAACTAAGGTACTCCGCAATCCGGACCAAATTTCATCAAAATTGGTTCAGTGGTTTAGCCATAAAAATTAACAGGCAAACAGTTTGGTATTTATAATACTTTTGTATTTATAATATTAGTATGGATATTTTAAATGCTTCAATAGTTCGAGACGTAACACTCTAGACATAAACTTATATTACGAAATAACCTCTTAGAACTCATCGGGTAAAAGACCTTACCTACCTACCGCCACGTTACTTGCCGCCAAGCAGTGCAAGCATTGTTCTATTGTATTGAAAAACGTAGCCGATGTTAGCATTAGACTAACAACTTGTATTATTTAATGTAATCTCTTGCAGTTTTTTTCTAATTTCTGATACTGTTCATAGACGTAGCAAGCGAAAGCCTCCTTAAAAAAACCTAGCAATTTTCCTTACATTGTAAGTACTGGTATGAAGGGTCGGATGCTCCCGCGGGACAGTCATCCGTGCGGGAGTCCGATAATCTTTTATTACATTCGCGGGAGACTTGTAACTTATTCCTCGAGACCATTTATCAGCGAGATATATTGTATGAAGGAAAAAATCCAAAGACGCGCGTGGATATAAGGAAATGTGTAATTCTATTTTTCATACTTTATTATGTTGTCAGCGGTGCTATGATGTTAGGATAGGAATTGTTATATTTATGTATGTAATAATCTTGTATCTGCACCAGTGTAGGTTAGTTGGTAGAAAATGTCTATGGCATTAGGTCTACCTATGTATAATGTATATGTAAATAAATAAATAGGTAACAAGTTATGAAATATATTTGCGACTGAAAACAAAATACAGTGTGTAGTGGTCAAGTAAAATTAAAGATCGTATCACGCTGGCTAACTACAAACGAATTCACAGGGAGGCGAAGGCGCTCTGCACTCGTCAAGTGTAATAAAACTGTTATTACCTGACCACCCATACCATACCAGACCATAAGCCTGGGTATATCATAAACTTTTAATCGTAAGGCCATTGATATGTAATAAAACCCTTTTTATACATCAATGCGTAAGGCACTGCATACTGTATGTGTTTGTCCACTAGAAGGTAGATCTTGTAAGCGAGAGTCAGTATGAGCAGGAACCACCGACATGTCTATCTCTACCGTCAAGCAGAATAGAACGTTATTATAATGTGTGTTGCTATGCGGTGCGTGAGAACTCGGAGTTCTGGGTGGTTTCGCCTATTGTTAATGTTTAGGGCCAGACATTACGCTTACTATCAACAGAGTGGTTTTCCATTCAGTTGAATATAGAAAAACCATGAAAAACTCGTTCGTACATACTTTTATTTGTGAATAGCGACATACCGACTACCGGAAAAGCCTTTCATAATCATTTGGAACCTCCCGCTTGGAAGTTTCTGTGAAGCGTCGGGATTCACTGCCCGTCCTACTTTACTTTTTATCATCCTGTAACTTTGCACGCGATTCTGCTTGCGCAGTCCTTTACAAGATGTAATGTAGCCAACATCATTCTATGAAATGTTCTGTAGTTCCTAGTAAGCGTCGATAAAATCAATTCAGGCGTTTGAAATAATAGGAGTTAAACAAATGGACAAACAAAATTAAAACACAATTATAATTTTGTGTTGGTAATGAGCATACAATTGTATGAGATTAGGTAAACGCTTTTATTATAAACCAGGTGTTGCTGGCGGCTTCACCCGCGTGAAAAGCCTTTCCCGCTACAAAGTCTCTAAAACACAGTACGACGCCACCGCCACCTAGTTATAGAATCAGATTAAAGGTATTCATTAATTCCCATGGAGGCAAATTAAAGGGATAAAAAGTAGCCTATGTGTTAATGCAGGACATAATCTACCCGTGTGCCAAATTTCATCGAAATACGTTCAGCAGTTTTTGCGTGAAAGAGTAAAATTCATCTCTTTATAAATGTCCCCACATTATTAAAATAATTCAATTTGTCGCGCGTTGACACCTCCCTCACAAATGGAAATTTCTTACATTTCCCCCCACTTTTAAAGGAGTCTGGATAACCCATCGACATGTGTCTACCGCAGAGAACACGTGTGGAACTAATTTAACCAGTATATATAAACAAGGGAAACAAGCTCTATGGTATACGAAATAAGAACGGTAGAATACGCACGCAACAAACTGGTTTTAGAAAACGCGTCCCGTGAAATTCCAATATTTCAACCAACGCATTATGCATTGCTTTCGTTTTGAAAAAAAAAATTAATTCAAGCGAACTTCAATCCTAAAGGACCTGAGGTAGAGCGTATTTTGTTGTGTACGGAATATGTTAATGTAATCATTCGACAATTTAAAAGCGTTTTTAAACGAGCACTCGCAGATTATTTTTTTTGGAAGTTACTTTTTAGGTTATGTTTCAGAGCTTGTTTGATGCAGAGTTTCTGTGATAAAAGCTATAGAAGTGAATTTTTAGGGTTTTAGTTTGTTAAACTTTGCATCTTTTTATTGAATTTAAAGCGTGAGCTTATATTTCGTTGGATTGGGGTAGGAAGCCTACGATAGACACCATAAAACAAATGTTTAAAATTTTCACCAAATGGCTTTGAAATGATGCTATTTTTTATCGCTGTCTTTTGCCTGATACAAACATAAGCTGACGCCCTACCATAGAATAGTTGGCCGAAACTTTTGCACGGGACATTTCGAACAGAATATATCCGTCCCATGACGTGACGTGACGTGACGTGACGTGAGTCTATTCACATAATGGATTATCGAGCAAAAATTAGAAGTGTATAAAAATTTTCTTTTCGGGTTTTAAATGACAAGACATTAATTTCAGGGTTTTAAACCATGCAGAATCTAATATTAAGTCGTCAACGCCCGCGGCGGACGCCGGCGTCCGGGTATATTCAATTCAATTCAATTGTACTTTGTATAGGGCAACCACGTATATATCTATATATAAGCAGGCGTGTAAATTTTTGTATGCACATGCAATTACGATCAAGTAGACATAGCCGAGTTAAATTTTTTAGGTCTCCAGTCTCCACCCATCGCCAAACTAATTTGTTTAATAAAATGTAAATTATTTCTACATATAAATACTCTGGTGATGCCGGCCAAAGTTCTGTTCGATATTTGAAAATTTAAAGTCAACGAGTCGACATCTTTTGTTTCTATGCAAATGCACAACTTGTAGAAGCAATCCAATTTGGCGGTAAATCCCTTGAGATATGAGTGCATACCGCAGTTTTAAATTAAATTCGATTTGTGTTATTGCAAACCGAACCGTATGTTTGAGTGTTTGAGTTGAGAATTAGTTTTGGAGGACGCCGTGCGAGGTGGTTTAGTTTTACGCCATGACTTTGTAAAGGATACATGAATGTTAAAAATCTGAATATTACCACATCTTTACAAATTTGTGCCAGGGTTACTTTTGTCTGAATTTTAGTTTGAATTACTAAAGTTTTGCGCTACCCGTGACTTTTTAACTGCATGCCGTTAGAGTTGCATCATTGCAGTTTTAACCTGCAAATGCCCAGAGCTTGTAGCAAGACTCCATTATATTTTTATAAGATTATAGCAACACACACTCACGATTTTTATCCCCGAAAGTGTAGGCAAAGGCGCAATTAATGCACCCACTTTTCGCCATGCATATTCCGTCCCATGATGTGATAGACGGCGCGCCTATCGCCATATCGGGTAAATAGACTCTGGGCTGATACTGAATAGCAAACTCCAATATCACTTTGCCCAATCCGAGGATCGAACCCAAGACCTCAGCATTGTAGTCGTGCCGTAATACAACTACGCCACCGAGGTGTATTCCCAATATTTGTCTTCTTTTAATGTAGAAATCTGAATATCTACGGAACGCTTTAAAGAAGGGGTCTAGCTCCTATAAATCAAAGCAACTTCACCGTATGCTTATAGTCCGTTTTAGCGCGTTTGAACCATTATGAATAACAATTTTTTACAAGCCTCTACTAACGGCCCTATAAAGTTCCGAAGAGTCATTATGAATAAGACCGTTAGTATTTACATTCACACTGTTTTCTTCGAAGGGGTTAGACAGAGGTGGTACTGTCTAAATTTGGCTTAATATTCGTCACACGATGTGATTGCGGGCTTATTGCTATATTATGTATAAAATCCTTATAACATATTAGGAATGATTTTCGAATGTAATACTTTTTTTCCCCTCACTTAGATATCAAATTTAGTACCTCAAGATTGACATTGGTCTTACTACAATGCAACTAGCTAGGGCGAGGTAACCTTCGGTAAGACATAATATTAAGGTTATCTCAGTTATTTTCTTAGACGACCAATAATAATCCCTTACCGTTTGAAATACTAATTACTAATGTTTAAAGGCAACGCATCTACAATATCTCAATCAAAGTAACTAGTTCAGAGTGAACAGGTGAGTTCCCTACCGACTATAGTATCTTCTGATAAACGAAATTCTACTTTTAGCTTTAAATTAAGTAAATTACAAACTTAATTAAGTAAATTAGTCATAAACGTACTAGAGAACAATAACCAAGTGTAATATCGTTGCTAATGCCCGTCTGTTACCCACAATGTACGTTGCATAATATTTTAAAACGAGAATAAAGAGGAACAAAGGAAAATGTGTTTTGATAACTTGATATCTTTGTATTAACTTTTTGAATGTATTTTTATTATGTTTTGTAAGTGATAGAGCCAAGTTGTGGCAATTTAGTAACTTTCATTGGTCCGCCTGCGGGGAGTGAGTTTTCTTAGCGTAAATGTGCCAAGCAGCAGGTTTTATGTTCGACTGTATGATTTTTCTGAAGTATGTTGTTCTGTTAGATTTTTTCTTTGTCCTGCAAAAATTTTACGTATGAATATTATAAAATACATTTATTATTCGTAGGTATAGCGTGTATTGCTCCCGTTCAAAACCGCGATGAGCCGTTAGTGTTGTTACAAAGTTATACATTCGGATATCCCATTGTTTTAATGCGTAGAACAAGGTTCGGAGCGACTGAACGGATCCCGGGTTAGTATTATCACTGAGGTCAAGTCAGGGTTTATGGTGCGGTACACCGTGGTTACACTACGCATTTCGACGTAATTGTGCTAGGGGTGGGAACGTTTCGGATATTTGTGGATATTATAGATTGAATACTAATGTATTCTAAATAAATAATTTAATACTGGTAGAATGTACCCGCTATAATTTATAATATATCCATGTATACGAACCACTGAATGAACGGTAAAATACCAGCATACTGATTTGTTTCGGCTAATATTTTGGAGTTGATTATGGATGTAAGAAACGTAAGCATAGTTTTGGTAACCGCTAAGAGACCCAAGGTTTCCCAATTATATTTTCAATTCCACAATTCATAATAATTATTTTTTATAAAATGTTGGTATATTTTGTCCTCAATATAAGAAAGTGTATGTAGCACGAGTTCCAAATAAAATTAACATGAAAGTCATCATATTCTATTTAATCTCTACTTTTTCACAAACATCATATCTGGAACATGACCTAAATGGAGTCGTCACTCCTACATCTTACGCTTTCCTATCTCTCTAAAATACGTAGAAATGACAAGTGAATACTATAATAAAGTAACCTATGTTGAGTCTTTTTCAGATTAACTTAAGCTCGATTACGTAAGTTTCCTTTTTTCCTCTCTAAAATGATAGTCGTTCGAAAATTATAGTTAATGATTTATTAAATATCCGAAAAAGAAACAAATTTATCGGATATATCAGCGTTACAGTTCATCTCTAGCTAGTAGACTTTACCACCGCACAATAACTATTTAGTTAGTGCTTTATTCATACCATTGGGCGTTCATGAAGCTTACATTACAAATGAAAATCTAGTATTAAAGCTGCGGCGCTAGAAACTTTAGAAGCTCATTAGGTTTCTCACTGTTATACCAATATCTTGCATTTTAAACAACGAGCTTTAAAGTTAAGCAATATTTAAAATATAATATTAAAATGCAGATTCTACTTACTCAGAGAGGAATAACTTGACGAAGTTTCAATCTCGGAATACGAACCCTTGAGTTTTGGGGCTTACCTGTGTATTCACGGTTTACTGTGGTTGTTTACTTTCTCCAATATGAAATTATAGAGGGTGTGTGCAATTAAGGAAGGTCGATCTTAAAATTCATAGTCATAATGGGGCCACCTTGTAATAAAGGGTTTTTAATAATAATATTAAAGTAATATTTTTCAAATAATTATGCAAAATATTTTGCAAATAAGTTACACAATGGGGTGACTTTTCAGATTTTCACGCGAGCGGACCCACGAGCAAAGGCTAGTCCTATATACCAAGATCACCCCAACCGAAACGGGTTTTATTATTCTTCTGTACAATAATATTACGTTTAAGCCAAGGGTATCCCGACTTTTTGGAATAACAATCGTTTATTTTTATTGAATCCCAAATTGTATTATTATTCGATAAATTTCGGATTTCTGTTTTAATTTCGATGCAATGTTTTTATGCGGATCTGCGGTTGTAATATAGTTAGTTCAATAATTACAATCGAAACAATATATAAAATAAAAAGTGAATTTCCGTTTCGCCATTATGTTTAACCGTTCAAGCGAACGGTTTATTAACAATAAATACAAATAATTTAACGAGTCCTCTTTTCTTACTGGATTTACATTTTACACCGACTAATCATTAACCGTTACTATTAATAAGTAAGTTTGCTGGTCTTATCACTGTATTTGTGATTGGTATAAAACGAAAGACAAAATGTACCTGGTACCTCAAATTGGCATTTGTTCGGCCACCGGCAATCTCATTGACCGTACCTGCCTCGTCAGCGTTTATTCCGTGCTATCAGCACTCCTGCATATAAAACATGGTGGTTTAAACTAATAAAGTGATTAAAAAGTTCAGTCCGCATGAGCGACAAATCGCGTGGAGCCGGAGTCGCAAATGTAGAGGACACGTCTCCCACTAACGATTATTGCTGCCGACCTCGCTGTAGTAAAGGCGAGGTAGTAGTCCAATTCGACGCAATATTTTTTTCCATATAGAAGATTATTTTATCATATGACATTGACGAGCGTTTGATTCGTTTATTATTAACTTATATTATTACACATTGACCTCATGCTCGGCACGGGATTCCTCTACTACTGAGAGAGTACAGCCATACTCATTAGGAGGGCACAGTATGTTTTTATGAAGTAATTAAAATCATTTTGATTGCGTTCATTACTCAATGAGACACTACCGTCTTGCCTTTTCTGCAGAGGAAAATAATAGGTGGAATTTCACATGCCGTGCTACTACATAGTACACGTAATCACTCCCTTTATTATCCCTGAAGGGGTAGTTAGAAACACAGCTGGTGCACTTTTTGCGAAACGTATTTTTGTTTCATGGCGTGATAGAAGCGAGCATATCTCGCATTTCGCGAACAAATTCCTTGTCAAACAACTTTGTATATGTTTTTGAATCGAAAGTCACACTTTTAGTTGCCTGAACTCGTACTAAACCCACAAACTGACAGGTCACAGCCATGGTGCACTGATCTTGGACAAAGAATGCGATCCTAGCAAACGGCACAAGTCATGAGCACAGATGTAATATGATGGCGCGAGCTCGTGTACATGTACGGATTGGACGAGAGTATAGAGAAGCCGCGTGGCACACGTAAGCCAATAGAAAACCAGAAAATACTAAGGAACTAATCGCGTGAAACGTTGGGTCGAACGACGTCAGTGACCAATCAAGAGTGTGCTCATGACTTGCCGTTTACTATAATATTATGTAGGCTCGCGGCTTTGCCCGTGTAAAAAAGTTGTACCGGGATAAAAGTCCCGTTATATACTTTCCAGGAATTAAAAGTAGCCTATGACCTTCCAAGGGTCTGATAGTATCTGTTCGGTAGTTTTTGAGTTTATCGCGTTTAGACAGACAGACAGTCGCCGTTGGTAAATATGGTAATATTGGAAACAATTTTTTTTTTGACCTGTCTAATCAGGTAAAAAAAAAATTAGTTTCCAATATTACCTTATTTAGAAACAAAAACGTAAGGATATTTAATATCCAGTTTACACAGCTGATGTGAACTGCACTGTGCGACCATTACGCGTTGCCCGCACCGCAGCATTTAAAATTTCGCTCACGGCACTCACACGTGTCGGCGGTCGATACAGTTTTGTGAAACCCTTTCGGAATTTTTATGCTTACCCCTTAACTTGCGATTTATTACATTTGGATTATTTGGATATTTTATGTTGTATAAACTTGTGCCTGCTGGTTGTGTGACAATAAAATGGAAGGTTTTGGATTTTATTTTAAATTTACAGCATATGTCGTAGGATTCTTATTTTAAAAATTTTGTCCGTTTTTGTTTTGTAGTTAGTTTGTTTTGTAGTAGTTTGTTTGAAAGTTATTGTAACCAGAGTAATTATTATTACTTATTATTTAACATTTGTGATTAGCACATATTGTGAATTGTTGTATTATTTGCTATTTACATTGGCAACCACGTCTTTAGGGACAATTTTAAAATTAAAGCAACATCTACCCGGGGCATACTTTCTTTAGAATATACATAGGAGTGCAGAATAATCAACACCAACAGAACACAGAAAATTTTCCTTTCCTGCTTGTTAACAAAAACGAATCTTACACAAGTAGCCCTATAAATAAGCAAACTACCCCATCTAGTCTCACCTCGACAGCCTAAAATACCTATTTCCCAACAAATACGTGTGTATTTACATTTGAGCGCAGATTTAAACCGTTTCCCGCTCACGGTTGCCGTTAAGCGGGTATAATACACGTTTTTTTATACGATATGGGGTAGGAATCGCCCCCAGCGACGGGCGGGGCAGCGAGGGCAAGATATATGGTCCAATAAAGTGGAGCTTGGCTCATAAACGTCCAAGCTGGCATCGTTACTAAGTTGACGCTAAATTGCTGCGGGGTCAAAGTTCTTTTTTCCTAAAGATATCGTCACGCTGTTGTTATTTAGAGATTTAGTAGTCCGTTTAGATATCAAGGTTGTTGGAATTAACTGTGTTGCGAGTAATATACTGTAAGGATGTGGAATTCAAAGGACCCTTCAAATGTCAAAGCATTGCATTATACTTGTCACTATGATCATAAAGTGAAAATAATAAATTCTGATAATGCCCAATATACACTGGCTACAATGTCCTTCAATTCAGTTTTTTTTTTTTTTTTATAGCATAGACTGACGAGACGAGCATGCCGTTGGCCTGATAGTAAGCGATACGACCACCCATAAACAGTAGCAACACCATGCAGCACCTTGACTTACAAAGTATTGTGTGGCATTCCACTGCGATCGTCATCCTGAGACATAAGATGTTAAGTCTCATTATGTCCAATAGTCATTATGTCGGTTATTCTGCTTCGCCATAGAAACAAAACTAGCCATAATCCGAAAGGGATTCTCGCATACCAAAGACGTAGAAAACTAACTACAACACTGTTTTCGTAATAAAACGATGTTATAGTTACTATCTCCATAATTTATTCAATTCATAAGAAAAATGCGTTTCTCGTACACTTTACGAGCATTTTCAAAATGTTCGCCGCTCATAAAACCGTTTTATTACTTTCTCCACAAAGGAGTGACGTCAGCATGTGCAGGCTCTGAGGACTAGACGAGGGGATCCTCTTTGTTTGAATTCATTGTGGAAGCATCATGGTATTTTATGCACAATAATATCTATGACAAGGGTTTCCTCCCGGCTCAGCCTGCAAGAGACCCGCAATGAAAATTAATTCCAAACCCGGACAATATTTACTGAATTAATTAAATACAGATAGGAGTCTTGTATAACATCCATAGCCAAAACACGTATCTGCAGATCTTCAATCTGGATTCGTAGACGCGCCCCCTCGTTCACAACCTACATGAAAATATTGTTTATTCATGACAATAGTTTCAGATTTTGCTATTTTCACATTATAAAGATAGTCAAGATGCCCCGGGGTATTCGGCCCGCATCACATGACGTGGGGTTGGCCCCCGATCGATGTAATATCGCCGCTGTTTGATACAGGTCCGCTATCTCCAGATAACATCTAAAGGGTGTTTCGCTGACGATGATTGTGTTGGCATGGAGCTTGACATCGTCTTTGTAAACTAAGTGAATAAAATAACAACTATAATAGTTAATTTCAATAGTTTTAAACTGTTATTTTCATAACTTGCTTCCTAAATGGCCGCGAATCTGCTATCTGAAGTGTACCCTCACGTGGGCACAACTTAGGGCAGGCCCTAATTTCAAGATTAAATAATCATTGTATACATTTCAGGGGTAAAAGGTTAATCCAGGATGCGGTCTATGTGTGTGACTGTGTGCCAAATTTCTTTGAAATCCATTCCACAGTTTATGAGTTTACTTCTCATAAATATCCAAAAAAAACTTCAGAAACTTACGCATTTATTATATCAGTAATGTATACAAAAAACACTAACAGTGTCCACAACGAAATAGCGGTCTCCTAAACCGAAAGCATCGCAGTCAATAGTTGAAAACAAGACGCTATGGCCCGTACAATATCGCAACACGCGCCGTTTGTTCCTTATTCCCTTTATTTATATCTGTGGGGATCACTCGTGTCTACGAGAAACTCTTATAGAGTACGGCAAAGAATTGCATGTATTAACGAAATGTGTTGTTTTTTAACTGGTACAGAAATTTCACTGCCCTCGTGAGTAGTGCAGCGTGGATGTCGATTAGTACAGACGTTGTTGCTCGACAGTCCCAAGACCCCAGACCGTCTTATTCGATGTATATTGATTGTTCCAGTGTGTTCGATCCAGGGTTTTCGCTGTTTGTATGTTGCTATTTAGGAAAGTAGGTACAAATATATCGGATACGCATCTGTTATTTCAATAGACTTAGCGCCTAAATTACATCTTCTTAGTAAATGCTACTCGTCAAGTCCTTATTAGTGTGTAATTCAAGAAGCATAAAATACAGTGTATAAGTCTTTGGTCTAAAAAATTACCATTTTTTTTGACTAATTGAGAATATTTACTATTGTAAAATGGTTTTAATATTGTGAAACATGTTGAACATGTACTGAATGGATTTACATAAACATAGCACACAAATTAATCAAACGTTTTTCAAACCGGAAAATTTTCCACAGGACTATTATACGCGGGAGAATTTACGCGGATATTGTCGTGCAGGAGTTAGTCTGCCATAAGGAAGTCCCCAATATGATAACCCGTATCAACACTAAAAAAACATCTCAGACGCACGCAGCAAAACAAAACCTCGAAAATTTTAATATCACTTAACCCCCCGCTGCGGCGGTCCCGGACCACCCGCGCGACTCCCGACACGGTTTGGGCGGTGCTGCGGATCCCGCGCCGTGATACTGTCACATATCCGACACGCCGTCCGACCCCGAGCATAATGCTATTAAAGTATTATTTTTGTTAGTTTATCTTAGCCTGAGTAGGTATTAAATCAAAAAATGTTTTAATATAGCTTGTGCTGTACCTACTGAACAATGAGTAGTGGTCAGCAGCCAATAGTTAAGAAGCACAGATACTTGGATGATCAGCGCGTGGTAAAGATAGCAGGAATAATTAAAATACTAGAAAGGTGTCTCAAATGTGTGAGTCTGTCTGGGTAAGTTACCGCATTGACTACTACAGCCGAAACAGGTACAGTTTATAAATATTGTGTTCTAGTTTTAGGTATATTGTAGCTAATGTTTACATTATGAGACTATGTTGTTTACTTACATAACTCATACTGCATTAAACTTCAGTTTACTGTTAAACATAAGGTACGTGGAAACTGCAATAAGTGTATTGACATTACTATACCTCGTTCATTGTTTACAATCTAACAATCTCTTGGCTCAACATACATACAGTTCATTAAAGTTAAGTATCTGCAATCCAATACAAAGCATTGTCTTCCGTACAAACAGCTTCGGTCTGGAGCAATCTTTTTAAGGAAAAACGTTGAATCAGCGCCATTCCAGTGTTTTCATTCTAAACAGACGTCGGAGTGCATGGCGAGCGTCCAACATCCCTCTTAGCAGAATGTATCTTAAAGTGTTTGCACAATGGATACCGGCTAATTAAGATGCTGTTATCTTTCTGTGAAATTGATCGAGAATTCAAGAAACAATTAAATCCTTTTTAATAAAATTGAGTACGTCATGCATGATGCATCATCTGAGAAAAGCTCTAATATAAGTAGGTACGTATTAAGCTTTACTACAGTAAGCAATCATTTATAGATATAACCAATACTAACACCACCCAGAGTGTTGAAATAATATGTACTGCATTACGTTCATAATTATAAATTTGAGGTTATTACAATACACTTATACACAGTACCTAATCCACACTTATAACTAGTATTCTTTAAACCACTAAACAATACTAGCATACTGCTGCTCAGCAGCAAAACATACCGAATAATACTATCTTGAACTAATTTGGTGGGTGTACTACTCGTGTCCACTGTATTTTACTTCTATCTATACTAGGAATTTCTGTCTCCCACGTGGGATAAGAACATAAGCTTTTATTATATAATATAATCTTAATATAATAAACATATCAATATATAAAGTATTACAGAATTTCAAGATCGTCGCCAATCGATGGCCCAGGGGGGGCAAGTTGATATGGAGAATGTGAGTAGTATAAATTGTAGGTAAGGTCTAGAGCACATGAAGCTTTTCACTTGTAGTACGAGTCTTACATCTACAGCGATTGTAATAATAACGGTACAGAGTAAAGTTTCACGAGTCCTGGACTGTACAATAAATAAAACTTCTAAATAATTGGCATATGGCAACTTTTTGATTTTCTGGGGGGGGGGGATTGGCCCCCCTGCCTCCCTTAGCGGCTCCCTTGCAGAATTTCATCAAAAATTATCTTGACTGCCTCGGTGGCGTTGTCGTATTACGGTACGACTGCGATGCTGAGGTCTCGGGTTCGATCCCCGGGTCGGAAAAAATGATAATAATTTTTTCTATTCATTATCACCTCGAAGTCTGGAATTTGTGCCCGATATTCGATCGTCCCCTATTACATCGTGGGACGGAATACGCACGGCGAAAAGTGGGTGCATTAGTGGCGCCTCTGCCTACCCCTTCGGGGATGAAAGGCGTGATTGTGTGTGTCTGTGTATCAAAAAATATCCCGCGTAAAAACTTAATATCACATAGAAGTACCAAATGCGTTTCTAATATTCGCAGTTAGCGTCACGTAGCCGTTAACGGGATATTATTGGGGGAGTAAGAAATCAGTGCGGTGGGTAATTCGACGCTCTCCCGTTATTGTGCCGGAGACAAATTGTTACAACATGTGTTGGGCGACGCGGCCGTAAGTGACACGCGTTGCTGTTACAGGGTTAGATCTTAGATCTCTCATTGGAAAGTAAGAAATATTTTTTCATATACATACTAAGCAGTGTTGTGTTCGGTTTTGTTTTTGCTAATACAATTACTAGGGATTATGAATTGACTGCCTCGGTGGCGTAGTTGTATTACGGTACGACTGCAATGCTGAAGTCTCGGATTCGATCCCTGGGTCGGGCAAATTGATATTGGATTTTTCTATTCAGTATCAGCCCGAAGTCTTGAATTCGTGCCCGAAGTCTGGAATCCCGATATGGCGATAGGCTCGTTCCCTATCACATCATGGGTCGGAATACGCACGGCGAAAAGTGGGTGCATTAGTTGCCCCTCTGCCTACCCCTTCGGGGATAAAAGGGGTGAATGTATGTATGTGTATGTATTATGAGCTTAATGTTTATTTCAGGGTGAAACAGCAGTACTGTGTAATCCAGTACTTTGTAATTTGTATTGTTATAAGTGTTTGTGACCTAAAGTTTATGTGCTAGCTCGCTTCCATCGACTTACGCATCTCGTGATTACATTGAGTAAAAAAACATGTTAACGAAATTTTTATAGTTTTTTAATTTTTTTAGTTTTTACTGCAATAATTATAATTTCCTAACCAATGCTAAAAGTGTAAAAGTTTAGTTCCAAATAGCACAAATCAAAACATGGACCTATCGAAATCAGCGTCAGTACCGTGAGTACTTTCTGGCACGAGACTAAAGCAAAGGTTTGGGGAAAAAAACTTGCCTTATATGAAAGTTGGCGTTAACTCGACGGCGGTGGCAGGTGCGCTTTATGGCCCAGACGAGACGAGATTTTTTGCACCAAGCGCAGCCCTCATGAATATGCCCGGTGCATCCTCAACTCTTGGAAAAATTTTAAACTTAACGGAAACACGTTTTTATATTTTGGCACGGGACTGGCCAACTAAGTTAAATGGGTTTCGCATTGCCGGGGCCGTCGTTAAGTTATCACAACTACTGTAGCGTTTTTAAGTCCTAGAAGAATTTTTGCGAAAAGTTCAATGAATCATAAGTACTGCAACGTCCTTCAAAATCTGTGCCGAGCTATATAATAAAACCTCTTTTTCCCAAAGATCGGAAGTAAAACATTGACTTTGGACAAACATTGGAACAATCGATTTATCTCTATAACGATATCGGCAAACAGTACCGAGGAAACTCGACGCGAACTCAGAGGTCTATTTAAAGTTTTTTGGAATAAACACGCCTACACGTGTACCAACTTTCTGATGACACTTTGATGGATTTTTGAGAGTTCCGTGGAATAATAATGGCGTTAGAAACGAAACTCTTTGTTACGTGATTTTTATATTTTCGTGTGGAGGAAAACAACGTGATTTACATTTTTTATAAATAAAGGACCAAAGTTTATTTACTAACGTAGTCCTGAAAGTATATAGTAATGTTATCCAGATTTCCTCAGCTTGTTTCAGTCTAATAAAGGGATAATTCTTATGAAGACATTTTCTATTGTCTCATTTTGGAGATGAGAGATATAGAAATGGTGGTTGCAGAAAGCCTGGCATATGAAAAATAACGACGAGGAGAAGGTCGACTATATCGTTGTAATACTTACCTGATCATTCGTATTTATGATCCCGATAGTACTTTTTAATTGATTCACATCCCATACTCAGAAATCCATATTATCGTCACCAACCCCATTTCATATCGGCCTCGAAAGTCACATAAACGAACACACGTACCGACAAGCTTTATGTTTGCGCTACATAATTGATTGATTTTATTACTTGTTGACGTTACTGTACCAATAGATATGACAGATGATTTGGTTAGGTTATGTTAATCGTATTTTATTATACAAGTATAAATATCGCCTCTATGGTCTAATGGCACCGTGCTGTAGACCGAGAGGTCTTGTCCTACTACGTCTGGCAATACTAGGGTTTTCTAACACGATTTGACTAGGAGCTACTAGAGGAGTTTCCCGTTAGGCAGGTGACCAATCGTAAAAATAAAGCTAAATCCTTTCTACAATATGCTGGAGGAAATGTGTTGCGTCGACCCTAAATTGGCGTTGGTTAAGAGAAGGTGATGGAAGTGTTTCATCTAACAGGTTTGCTTTAAATACTATCTTTGGAATATCGCAATGCACAATCGCAGGATGCAAATTAATACAATAGATAATTAAGGCACACTGTAAACCTAAAATACTGGAATTATTGAAGCTAATGCCTCCAGGAATTTGGAATATATTAACTAATTAACTGAAAATATTACGTTAGAGTTAATACAACCAATTCAAGTAATTTAAAGTTTCTTACTTCCATGCTATTATAAATGCAAGAAAATGGCCCCACAGCTGATTCGATTTTAATGAAACTGGAATAACATTTCCTCGGTTACGTGACTGAACCAATTTTGATATTTGATATAATTGCAGCCTTAATTGTGACGTAGGACACATTAACAAGATGGTAATTACTCTTATGTGATTCACTCTTTCATTTATATACTAATTTATAACAAAATGAAATTTAGTGAAAAAGTGGTAAGAAAAAAATACCATACAATACCATCCCTGTATTATATACTGCCCACTACTAAGCACGGGCCTCCTCTACTACTGACAGGGGTTAGGCCTTAGTCCACCACGCTGGCCTAGTGCGGGTTGGCAGACTTCACATACCCTCGAAATTCTGATGGATAATTCTCAGGTATGTAGGTTTCCTTACGATGTTATCCTTCACCGTTAAAGCGAACGATAATTGATAAACAATACACAGGTAACTTCGAAAAGTCAGAGGTGTGTGCCTTAGAACCTCTTGGCATTGTCTCGGCAGACCGTTGCATTCCCAAATAGGCTATCGTCAACAAGAAAAAAATAATAAAATAAAGATGTACGCATACGCATACTCACGCCTTTTTATTCCCGAAGGGGTAGGCAGAAGCGCAACTAGTGCACCCACTTTTCGCCGTGCGTATACTGACCCATGATGTGATAGGGGGCGAGCCTATCGCCATATCGGGCACAAATTCTAGACTCAGAGCTGATACTGATTAGGAAAATCCAATATCACTGCCCGACCCGGGGATCGAACCCGAGACCTCAGCATTGCAGTCGTACCGTAAAACACATACGCCACCGAGGCAGAAAAAAAGTTGATATATTCTTAAATTATTTTTAATGTTTTGTTTTTTATAATGTAAAGTCTAAACTCATAGGTATGGAAATACGTGCATTGAATTAAGCAATATCTTCAAAGGAATTGATATTAACATGTTGCACAAATTGGTGCGAATTCGTGCGGAAAAATTTAAGAAGCACGTAAAAGCGAATAGAACTTCGGTAAGGACGTTGTACCAAACTTTAACATTTGAGCAAATATCCTTTGTAATTGGCTGAGTTAGAAAAGAAATAAAAACTTTTTGTTCAGCGCTGCGTCGAAGGCAGACCACTTTTAGTCCATCGACGATTTTCATACGGCCAACTATATTGTGGCAGTTCGCTCATCACGTGTGCTAGTGATTCCCGTATACATAATATATTATGCAGGTACTGTATTTAATCCTTTTCTTGTTTATGAGTGAGTCACGCTCTAATATTGCTCCACTTAAAAAGTAATGAGTCTTATCTTACTTCTAGTATAAATGTGAGTTTGTGGAAATGTTTGTATGATTGTAAGAAGTAAACGCAGAAACAACTAAACAGATTTGGATGAAATTTGGCACACGGATAGATCATGTCCTGGATTAACACATACATTTCATTTCGGTGTTTTGCTCCCATGGGAAATAATGAATATTTTTAATCTGATTCTTTAAGTAGATGACGCTGGCGTCGCGTTTTAAGGACTTTTGTAGCCGGAGAAGCTTTTCACGCAGGCGAAGCCGGGAGCAACACCTAGTGTACTATATTCTATGTAGCCATCTTTTGTAGAAGCGTGAATTTTTAGTTGTTTGCGTTTATCAATCAAATAGAAATTAATATAATTACTGTGTGGAAAAAATACTGAACTAACTTACTGTTTAATAGTTTTGTAGGCCAGCGATCTATTGTAACTAATGAAAACAAATATTTTATTCTAGATGATGTTTAGACATCTGTTTAATAAGCTTTTAAAGTTTCTTCAAGCTTCAAAACAAAGTTGGATGTAAAAACTTGATATAAATCTCATATAATTTATGGATCCGAATCGATAGATATCTTAGTCACCGTGAGGCTTCGTTAATGCGTGTATCCCACTAACATTAGCATTTTTAATTAAACATACACGAGGCACGCCGTGGCGCGGGCTTGTGCGGCGCACGTATCTACAGTAGGTAATCCAGAGAGATTTATTATTTCTCTCTGCAATCCTACTACGTGATGGTAGGGCTGTTTTATTTGTTTAGTATTTTGGTTTATTAAGGAAATTAGGAAACTGTATGAAGTCCAATAATATATTTTTTGCCACTTTAACAGGCTTTGCCTCTTGTGAGTTTATTGGTGTAATTGATTCGATTTAAATAGTATTCTGCTTTATTACCTCATTTGATGGACAGACGACTTTATAAAGGTCGCAGGAACACGCTGGATGCATGCCTCTTTTGACAGGTCCGTTTGGAAACCTTTAGGGGAGGCCTATGTTCAGCAGTGGACGTCATGTGGCTGATGATGATGATGATGGAACATAGCAAACTTAAGTAATTTGTCTAAAGATAACCTCCGAACATTATTAAACGATTTTTAAAAGTAATGGAGTGATTTATTGGCAGATATAGAAAGCTCTTTACGAAATGAATTAGTTTTTTACGGAATCTGGTAACCGCTCGAGGATACGGTCTATAATTAAGAGCAAGCACTTACACTAAAGACGTTTTGTAGCACACTGAGAACGCAGAACATTTAAACATTTTTAATGTAGTACCTATAAATATATATAATAGACGTAAAAGTCAGGCAAGCTTTTATTGCAACATGCATGAAAATGTTCACTAGCTTGAACTTATATCCCCGGAAAGATACAGTCTCAACGTGGTCACTCAAGTTTTGCCGTGTTTCCTCCCATTAAATTACAATAGAGGTTAAACTTATCGCCATGCCAGATACCAAAAAATAATACTGCAGCTTAAGTATGTTATACTGATCTTTTAAAAAGCAGAGATTATTACCGGCGCCTGCAAAGGGACGTTGCGATTTTACCTGGTCAACATATTTCGGAAATACTGTACTGAACATCAGGGTCGAATAAGCCATTTTGCCGTGCTATGAAAAAAATTAAAGCCAAAAACGTGCTCTCACTGTGCCACTGGCCCAACATCCGCAGTACACGTTGTCTGATTAGCTCATTGGGGCGCAGTTAGTTAAAAATTTAAGCGCGAACTTCCTGTGCGACCGGATTAAATCTTTATTTTATTATGTACGACCCTCTGGAGTTGCGGTGAGCCAAGAAAATTTGGCGTACGCAGCGTGTGCCTTTATGGTGATTGTGTTTTGGAATATGCAAACTTAAGATAGTCTCCGTGTACTGCTGGAGACTTCTCGCTTCAACTTGTCACAAATATTTACTTTAATAAGTATGCGAACACTCTTCTCCACTCCTTAATCCCTTTTTTTTAAGCTGGTAACGCATCTATCAATCTTCTGGTTTTGTGCGTGTATATGGGCGTTGGAAATTACTGAACATCAGATGACCCACTTGCCCGATTGTCGGCTAATGCTATAAAAATTACAAAAACAAAGCCACGACAAAATTCATTGAACGTCTCGATCCTGCGTGGTAGATGTCATCAATTATTTTTGTTAAGCTGCAGTGCACAAGCACTGTTGTATTCCGATTCTGAAGATGATGAATTCTAAATCCATTTATATTAACGAGCATTATAAGAAACTCATTTACAGTACAGTGCTTAGCTCGTACTAAGCGAATACACAAAATTATTAGTATATTAAAATTAGTTTTCTTGCTAATCAATTAATTGTAACCAGGAAAAACAAACATAAAACAATAAAATATGTCGTTCGGTTCTTCCGTCTTCCACGCGGTCATAAACAAGTCATTATACAAAAAAAAGACAACGCTTGATGCAAAAAGATAATTAAACGGACTTCCCGTCCGAACCAAACGACGTATGAATTCGAACAAAAACACCCCCACTAGAACCACTTTACCACGAGTGCACTAAACCGGCTGAAATCCGGAAAAATCCTGATATGTCCGACTCGGGTCGGTCGGAAGTGGTTATTTCCTGTCTTTAGATTAAGATGGCTGGCGTTTTGTTGTCTCTTTCTTGCAACAGATTTAATTTAAGTTAGAGAGAGAGATAGAAAATAGCCCGTGATAGATTTCGACAACGCTTTTCGACAGAAGCTATCGCTTCTACACTTGAGTCTGATTAAACTGCGGCCCGTGGTCGTTACGGGCCGGTGTGAAATTTGTTTCGGCTACCCTTGATTCGCAAGTAAATAGCGTCGATTATCCTAGTGCGGTCGTCGCGGCCCGGCTGGATGGAACAAAGGGTTATTAATGACGTGTTAATGTGCTCGGATACAAAAAGTTTTAGCTCGCTTTGCTAGTCTAAAGGGTTTTCATTTCTAATTTGAGGAATTAAGATGTAGGATGAGGGTGAATAAAGTTGCTATGGATGTTACTGGCTGGTGGGTGTTTGCGTCAGTTGTAATTAGAATTTTGTTTACTTATTTATACTCAATAAAAAAGTAAAGCATCATGCAGGCACTGTGAACTTGTTGTCGAGAAAATTTACACCACTTGAAAACACAAAATTGCTGAAGTGAAATTAAAGATACTTATTTAAATGTCTTCTCGTTTCTAACCAGCTACTGTCAAATCTCAAACCAAACACATAAGCATCTTATAAACATATACATTAAACTAATCAAGACAAGCGTCGATCAAGACGTTTATACCTCAATAACTATAAAGCACAAGTTTACTGTCCGAGCTCTGGCACTGTACTGTTATCATTTTTATGGCGTTATCACACCGGCTTAGAGCACATTCAATTAATGTTTATTCCCTTTGATGGTGTTGCAATGTTTTAGGAGTACTTACTGAGGTTAAGATGTCGAACTTCAAAGTTTAGATTATCTTAATGTGTTTTAGGTATTTTTACCCGACTACTAATGGAGGGTTGGGGTTTTCAGGTATGGGTATGTATAGGTGCTGGAGTTGAAGGTTCAATAGATTTTAATATTTGGGGCATTATGGGACTCGTTGTCTGTTCACTTTCGTTAAAAGTGGAAGTTTTTGTTATCCTTGGATAAAAATTATGGCAATAGCTTTTCGAAGTAAATCTTGTAAATAATCCTTAAAGTAACAAATAAAATTAACCTTTATGACTGCATAGAAATTCGCTCTTATGTGGGTAGGCATATCTAATTTTATAACATAAACTTAAAAATACATAAAAAATGTGTTTGACGTTTGAAGTTTTAAAGTTATCTATAGAAGCGTAGGCATTGGTAATGAAATAACTTTGTATTATCTTCTACATGATAATTAAGTCGTATTGTTGTGGCAAAGTGCATTTTAAAGATTAAATTGTAATAAAATAGTAAACATGTGTATAATTCTGACTTATACGTCTAGGAATTGCTCAATTTCCATGATAATAAATTATAGGTATTAATAATATTAACAACTAGACGGATCAATTATTGCTACAAATAATCGCATACAATTTTTGTAAAAAAAAAATTACCCCGTCTACAAGCACAATGGCGAGGCAATGCTCGCCCGCGTTGACGTATACGAGCCTATTGACAGATATTCAAAAGACGATTAAAGTTGGCAATAATGGCGTAATATTATTGCTGGCAATTATTGCTCCGTATAAATAAGGTTTAAATGATGGAAGCATATCGCTCGCCTTACAAATAGTAGTAACGGAATTGCAAATAACACCATAGTATTGCAGTATCGTCATACTGACACAAAATTATGTTACTTGATTGTTTTATAACCGACTCGAGTTAAAAGAGAATTTTAATATGCATCGTATATGTACGTTGTACCTACGTTTATGATATACTGACATTATCTTTAGTATTTCTTCGCTATGCTTGCGACGGTTGCTACAAGCCGTCTGTAAAACATATCGAATGTCCCCCCACCACCAAACACCCTCTAAACAAAACAGATCTACTCAAAAAGAAAAACAAGCGAATAATTGCACGTAATAAATAACACATACACTCGGGATTACGTGTATTTCACAAAGCAGCTTTAACTAGCAACAAATAAAATATATTGTGACCATTCCGAAAGCCGCGTCACAACTGTGCATATATTTTTATGTACAGTCAGCCACATAAGCTTAACAAATTCATAGCTACGAATTACCTATATTTTTTTTGTTCTTAAATTTTTTTTCTCTTCACAACAATAAAATTAAAGGGATTTATTTTACTTCAAAATATTTTTTTAAATTAAACAACTCGTACAAGCGATTTTAAAATGTTAAATTTCTTCAGCCATGTGGCTGACTGTACACGTGGCGTTGCAATTAATACGGCGTTAAAACTCTGTTTATTGTAATAAATAATGGCGTGTAAGTGCGTGGCTCGTTGATTTATAAATTTACAACGCCCGGTGGGACGGCAGACCGCAGTGTCGCGTGGAACGCGGTGTTTGCTTGTTGGATTTGAATTAACACTAATTTTCGAGGATATTAGGATTAAACGGCCTATGTTTTGTATTTTCAGGGAGATAGTGTTGACAGCAATTTATTTTGGTTTCACTTTTTGAATAAAAGCTCATGGTAAATATAGTTGTTAAAGGTTAAGAAAACGAGCATTTAATCTTTCCAAAAATGTTCGCCAATTAAGTTTGCATAAACGACTGTTAAAAAACTTTACACTGTTAAAAATTTGTTGTGACTTTTTCTGCCTATTCAATTGTAGTCTCTGATACCTAATAAAAACAGTTTAAGATGAATGACAAGAGAACCGACGCATTTAATACTGGGGTCTCGGGTTCGATCCCCGGGTAAAGTGATATTGGATTTTTCTATTCAGTATCAGCCAGGAGTCTGGAATTTGTGCCCGATATGGCGATAGCCTTGCCCCCTATCACATCATGGGACGGAATACGCAAGGCGAAAAGTGGGTGCATTAGTTGCGCCTCTGCCTTCCCCTTCGAAGATAAAAGCCGTGAGTGTGTATGTATCAACGCATTTATTCCACACAAAACACAAAAATTTACGCGTAAAAAAAATTGCACTAAAGCACCCTGATATTCTATTTTCAGTCTGATGCCAATTTCCACGCGACAGCAGAGCGTAACTCAAACAGTGTTTGAATAAACGGCCCCGGGCCGCGGGACGACCGTTAAAAACGTAATTTCCCGGGATTGGGGCGAGACGTCGCGTTGTTGCGGGCGACAAACCGCCCGGGATCACTTTGTCGCCGCGCCAGCCGGTTTAAATACTGCATCTAGTTATACCAAACGTTTTGCGTTGGTTTATAATTCGATTAAATAAGGATTGTTTTGGCGTAGCAGTGTGAGTTTACTGCTATGGACAATAGAGCGAAATAAGAGTACTTATAAAGTTATAAGCGTTGCGTATATGATTATTGTACAAACAAAACGAACAAATTTGGGTCATGGCTTCGTAGGAGTAAATTCTCGATTGTATGTGCAGTAGAGAAGTATCTAATACCTACGATCAATGGTAGTGATACGCTTCATACACATAACTTTGATCCTTATAGTACTGTACAGCTGTGCACTGCGCTCGTCACCCACTTTAGATGTCTCATATAGCTAGAAAATCCTTCAAACGCAAACATTGCTTGCACCCTGGGGTGTATAGACAGAATCTACTCAGACGAATTTTCGCATACAGTCAATCCAATAGCTATTTTCTAAAATGCAGGCTCTTTTAGAAACGTGGTATTTATAAAAGATCCATAAAATTAAGCTAAAGAGCACTGAGATTTAGTTTGGTAAAGTGATCATATTTTTACAACTTGACAATCCAGTTACTACTCCCGAAAGTAAGTTGAAATAGCTTTTGTTTTATAAGTAAAAAAGCTCCACTAGCCCCACGAAATAGATGATTAGAGGCAATCAAACGAAGTGGCCCATGTCCCAACGGACCACGCCCAGTGTGGGGTCGCAAAATGACTTATTTAGGCCTATGTACAATCACTTTATTGTTCTGTTAACAACGTACATAAGCTGTAGAACTGACGAAGAAGTATGTACCTAGAGATGCAGCTTTAAAAATACAAACATTAATATTGTTCCGTATTCGAAATATTTTTTGATGTATCGCATTTCACAATATAGTTCGGAAATAAACTCAGAAAGACCAGGTAGGTGACTTTTTTCACTCAGGGGCAGTAGCCTAGAATCGTAAAGTCTTACTGATGCTATTTAACTATCAATTCGATCTTAATTTTGACTTAATTTTGGTATAATTAAATCGATAGGAAGTCGCAATCGTTAGCTAACGTCGAGACTGGAAGATCGTGTACCTTCAAAGTGTTGCTGACTCGAGATTCGAACCCAAGACTTGGTGCAGTTGCGCTGCTCCTAAATAGCTCCTACATACATTCATGTTTATTTCGTGTATCATGCCTACATATTACATATCTTCCTGTTTATAATGTTAGTATACTAATAGTAATAATCAACTGACCACAACCGCAATAATGTTTGTTCCATATTACGTGAATGAAAAGGGAAGGTCCCGAGGTTGATAGCCGCGGTATCTTCTCGGAAGATAATCACATGTCATGCAAAGGTCGTGAGTTCGATAGATTATTTATTGACTGCCTCGGTGGCGTAGTTCTATTGCGTACGCGTTACGAGTACGATTAGCGCGCTGAGGTCCTGGGTTCGAATCCCGGGTCAAGCCAAAAATATAGTGACGGGTTTTTCCATCTTAAAAATTACTCAGTCGCAGCTCGGAGTCAGGAAGTTGGCGGTGTGATACCCCCGTGCCTCAGAAAGCACGTAAAGCCGTTGGTCCTGCGCCTGATCTCTCTCCGGTCATGTCGGATTGCCGTCTCACCGGACTATGAGAGTGAAAGAATAGTGAGTGCACCTGTGTATTGCGCACACACTTGTGCACTATAATACCTCCTGCGTACCTGGCTGATCTACGTCGAGATTGGCCGAAATCGGCTAGGAAGGGTTTTTTTTTTATTTTAGATTATTTATTTTCCCTAAACATTTATAATTTTTGCGTTAGCAAAAATAACAAATCAAAATTGAGAAACACTACAATATTAGTTACTGCTGTTTAATGAATATTAAAAATATTCCTACCTTACACATAGTAAAAAACAAATCCGCCCGCGGCCTCTGTACGCGATGAACTCAAAAACTACAAAACGGATTTCGATAAAATTTTGTATGAAGATAGTTTGAGACCCTGGGAAGGTTTTGCTGCTTTTTATCCAGGAAAATATAAAGCGGAGCTTTTATTTCGGACAAACTCTTTCACGCGGGCGAAGCCGCGGGCAAAGGGTAGTTAGTACAAATTTTAGGATATGGTAGAGCCAGCTCAATAAATTAACTAATAAATTAATAACAGTTTAGTTTTGTGCAACGAGATCGCGAAAATTACGAAAAATAAAATCAATTGGATAATTTCACCGTCATTCTTCTGGTATATTCGCTGTTCATACATCGCCAACATCACAGTGATCCTTTTGCTCAGTTTTTATTGCCTTTTATTAAATGGTAGATAAAGGTCGCAGGAACACGCTGGATCCATGTCGCTTTTGACGAGTCTGTCTGGAAATGTTTAGGGAAAGCCTCTGTTCAGCAGTGGACATCATGACGTGGCTGATGATGATGATAGCATTCGATAGAGTAGTTAACATTTCCTTATTAAATGCATTTCTGTGTTTCCTACATACTTGTACTTTGTTACTAGGTTTAATTATAATCACTACCGAACCTAGACTATTTCAGTGCTCCATAATTAACTTATTTAAGGCATATTCCATATATATTCCATAAATATTATCGTACTCACAAACATGCATGCTATTCTCGTTCTAAGAATGATTGAACACGACTCTAGTGACCTTATTCTTTCGACAATCAATCACGTATTACTCAGTTCTGTATGATTCTGCGTGTTTTGACGCAAGGAATCGCGTACGTAGGACATCTGACAATTTCTTGTGATGTGGGTCTTAATTCGGTATGTCAATGTCGAAATGTGATGTTAAGCGTATTATCTTGCTAAGCCAAAATATAAAACAGCAAAAATATATGTGGTAATTTTTGATTAATTATATACCTAGACAGACACTGAACGTTTCAAACGCGTCGAAAAAAATAGAGGCGAACTGTTTCCCACTAAATGAGTTCGATTGAATTAATTGTTGTTGTTTACATGGATACAATTATCTCCCCATTTTAATAGAAACCATGTAATAACTGGTATCATTATGCGCGCACACAAGGATAAGCAGAATGATGCAGCGATAGCGTACGACACAGCTGTCACGCATACTAGCTTAAGAAAGGTTGGCCTGTTTGTTTTAGTTTCATTGCAGCGCGTCACTCCATCTAGGTATATAATTAATAAAAGATGGTAATAAAAATCATCATAAAATTACGTAAATAATATCAACTCTGTATACCTAATCTAATGAAGATTGAAAGAATTCTCATACCTAATATTATTTACCGTAGGTATCTTTATGATAATTATTTTACCGTTAAATCGAGTCAAAAAAATGTAGGTACCCTAAGTTTGAAAGTAAGTATTGGTATCTTGATAGCCCTTTTTAACTAACCGAAAAGTTAATGACCACGAAGTGCTGCAAAGCCTTCGAAACGTCGGGAGAAAATATTAATTAAAAAACCGCGATAAAATCCGCAAAATAGTTTTATTTCAATGTCTAACATTCGCGTAAATATAAGAAGTCATCATACGGTATCTTGTATAATGATTTTTAATTATGATTTTAGTGTCTCTTTATATATAACTAACTACAAAATTAATGCGTCTTGACTCTTGATATGTTTACGTGTGGTAAGAAGTGATTATGAAATTGGCATATAGAGCTCGTATGAAAATTTGATTTCTATGCGGAATGTTTATACTTAAATCACAAAAAATGACAATACTTGACATAAACTACATCTATAGTAACCTTATAGAGAAACTAGCTGTTGCCCGCGGCTCCGCCCGCGTGAATGAGTTTTCCCGGTATTAAAGTCCCGCTTTATATTTTCCCGGGATAAAAAGTATACATAATCTACCCGTGTGCCAAATTTCATCGAAATCGAAAAGTGATTAAATTACTAAAATGGCTATTAAAAAATAGGGGTTGATCGCAGAGGGTTGAAAATTTAGAGTTGTATGTATTTTTTAATGCCCTATTATAGAAAAATAAAAACAAAAAATTTTGTCCGAAAATTAAAAAAAAAATGTTAAGGGTGAACAACCCTTATCACTTAGGGGGATAAAAAATAGATAACAACCTATTCTCAGACCTACCAAGTGTGAATATAAAATTTCACCAAAATCGGTTCAGCCGTTTCGGAGGAGTACGGGAACGAACATTGTGACACGAGAATTTTATATATAAAATTAAGTTTGTTCTAGGATTTATCTATTTAGGATCGATTCGTAAAAATCCCTTACTACTTACAGCACTTACTTACAACATTGGCACAATGTAACGTAGACTACATTTAATTTTAAATTTAGTGTTTCTATTCTAGTAAAAGGTTTGCGGGCGAAGTTTTGGAGGAAAAATAGTAGTATAATTAACAGAAATTGTAATAAAAAAAATATCACCTCATTCTAATCACTAACGAATAACGATCCCTTGTTGAGTCTGAAATGCAGAAAATTACAATAAAATTAAAGCTATGCCTAGGATATAATTAAAACCGATTCCTTGTTTCTAAACCTCGGGGAATCCACACATTTCCAGAATAACTACTTAAGGTCCGGTCTAAATATAAACGTATCGTGTTATGACCATCCCTCAGTAACGGGAAGCCCAATTTGTTACGTAGGATTAAGAGGAAGTCATCCCTCCGGGACACATGAGCCGTAATTTTATGCTGTAGAGGGATTTCCAACTCTTGCCCCACGGGATATGTTTTTTCGTGGTCATTTAACTCTGCGGGTAGTTGATTTTTGAATTTGCAAAATGTAGTTCACCAGAGACATAGCTTTTGCGGTCTGAAAATATGTTTTGTTGTATATAACGGACAAAATATATTGTATACGAGCGATACCATACCAGCATGACGCTGATCTTGTTCGGTTTGAAGGATAATTATCAAATGACCAGTGAGATTACAGAACTTACCATAAGGTGATTCAGTAACAAGCGCAATACCATGCTGGGCTTTGTAATAATTACAATTCAAAGTGACTGTTTGTGGACACTGTCGGTAACAAAGTTGATAATAAAACCATTTTATTCGTTTTTATACAAAAATATTTATTTTTTCTTATATCGTTTCCATTTCTATCATTTCTACAGCAACTAGAGTTATGAATAATATGAATAACTCGATCTGAGATATGGAGAATATTTAGTGCAGACAAGTTTCGAATGTTAACGTCGGAGTCTAGATTTATATTTATGTACTAATTTATTTAGTTTCTAAGACAGACGTCAACCGAACACGGATTATGGAATATGATTGTAAAGTTTTTACTGTTGAAACTCGGTTCAGAAAACGTTTTACTTTAGAGAATTTTACAATTGTTTATGTTTTTTTTTTACTGCCTTGTGGCGTAGTTCTATTACGGTACTACTGCAATGTTGAGGTCTCAGGTTCTATCCCCGGGTCAGGCAAAGTGATATTGGGTTTTTCTATTTAGTACCTATCAACTCGGAGTCTGGAATTTGTGCCCAATATTTCGATAGGCTTGCCCCCTATCACATCATGGGACGGTATACGCACGGCGAAAAGTTGGTGCACTGGTTGTTCCTGTGCCTACCCCTTTGGGTATAAAAGGCGTAAGCGTGTGTGAGTTTTTTTATTGCTGAAAAATTTGTACCTGCTGTTTTCGTCATATTCTGAAAAGAGAGTACTAGGTTTAATTCCTTCAAAGCAGAACATAAAGTGCATACTGCTTCTTTACAAATATAGACAAAGCGGTATCAACTGAGAAGGACACAAATAAGTGACCTATAATCAGGTAGATACTATGTAGTAGTTAGTATATTGTGTCATTACAAATTGTTTCAGTTGGAAGTTGCCATCTAATTGGTTATTGATTTGAATCTTGATTGAGTGAGAACGTTTTATCACGTTAGGGCGTGTATACTGTATTGTATTCTTATTGTGTATAATACACTTGACAGTCATATTTATAATTTCCGAGCCTATGCTTATCAAGTCCTGTGTTTCAAAGGATACGTTCGTGTCTAGATTGCAGAAATTATAATCCTTTTTTTTTTCCTTTTTTGATTATTTTTATGATTGGGCACTCTAAGGATCATTGTTTAGTTCATACATAAAACAAAAATTGCTTAGTGATGTATATAAATCGTTATTTATATCACATTATAAAGAATCGAGTACCTCTCGAGTCACCAAACAATGGTACGCCACCGACCACTTTATTAATACGGTACTACATTATAAAATATGGTTACAATTCCTCGATAAATCCACGTCACGAGCCGGCTTGGACCCTGGACATTGTCTCTGGGCCAATTATTTTGCCGTCAGTGAGTGATAGCCTCGGACTGGAAGATAACAGGTAATTAGAGAACTCAAAACGTCAGATAACTGCTTAGTGAATATTAATTTTTGAACTAATTGACATAGCCGTTATGAAGATATATAATATCTTTGATGGATTTATTTAACGGTACACACTCTGTACAAAACAAGTGGCCTATTGGCAGCGTGCTTGAGCTATGAGACGTAGTTTCTAGGTAAAATTTTCAGGCTAGGTATTTTTTTTAAGTTTTTGTTTCAAACAAGCATACTTGATTTGCCTAAGATTTTAATTTGTGTCCGATATGGGGTTTTTTAATACATCAATGCCGATATGGCATTAAATTTGTGGCTCACCCTCCATGACATAATGGATATAAGCCATGTAAGATGTATCAGATACGGTCTGATTAATGGGTATACTTTTACACATTTATGTATAAAAGTATACTTAATAATAATAATATAATTATATGCGTAATCTTATAAAAACGATAGATCGCGAACAGGGTAGTTGAGTACTTTTTTTAAAATAACTTTATAAAAAATGTATGTCTTCTAAAATCTAGACGAAAAATATTTTTTTAAATACAAGCAATAATAAATGAGTTAGTTATAAAGCTTTGAAGTTTGGTGGAAGGGGCATCCCTCAGATAACGGACAGCAGAATGTGACGTAACCGAGTGTCGCCAGCCATAACGCTGCGTGCGTGCAAAAGAGATGAGGCGATATCCCCACTACGCCCCCACTCTTGCTCACAACAATATTTAAAATATGAATAACTGCTTTAGTTGTCAACCAATTTTGATTCTGATTTTACAGACGAATTTATTTTTCGTATTGTTTTCCGTTACATATAAAATAATGTACAAAATAAAACCTAGGAAACTACCCTATTAGCGCCGTATCATTTATTCATATGCGAAGAAGAAAACAATCTGGATACGAAATTGTTATGCACTCAAAACGAGAGAAATAAATGATTCGTACCAAATAAATGGAAAGCGATATTTCGAAAAGTAAAGTGATTTTTCTTTAAAATATTCAGCGTGATGAACGATGGTTCTGTGACGGTTGCAACTGTTGTGTGAGATGTGGCAGAACTCGCTCACTGCACTTCACTAGGAACATAGTTTGAACCCGCGGACGAACTCCGTAAAATTCTTTTTTTATTGCTACTGAATACCAAGACGTGCTTGCCGCTCACCTGATGGTAAGCTATACGACCCCTCATAAATAATAAAAACACCATCATCATCAGCCACACGACGTCCACTGCAGACCATAGGCCTCCCCTAAAGATTTCCAGACGGACCTGTCAAAAGCGGCCTGCATCCAGCGTCTTCCTGCGACCTTTATCAAGTCGTCTGTCCACCTTGCAGATAAGCGTACTGGCAAGCGCAGCAACACCATACAGAACTTTAAATTACAAAGTAGGTACTGCGTGGCACTACACTACCCTGAGATTTTAGATGTTAAGTCTCATAATGCCCAGTTATTACGCTGGTTACAATATCCTACAAACCGGAACACAACAGTGCATGCACACTGCTGCTTGACGGTAGAAATAGATAATGCGGAGCTACGTACCCAGACGAACCCTCGCTTACGAGAGACCTACCACCACTAAATATAAGATATGCTTCAATCAAATATATTATGAAGTATAAGATATTCCAACTAACATCTCTTAGATTCCAAACTCACCTCACCCATGTTCATGTTGTGGGGCTCCTTTTTTCGCACTTAGCCCGTAGAAAGTCGGGCCGTTGTGCGTGACGTGCCAGCTAGAGGTCTAGCGAGCCCATCTCCTTCCAAAAGCGCAGGATCTTCTTAGTTCCTTCACAGGCTTCTCGGAGTGACCCCAGTGTGCCGAGCATTTCAGCACGTTGTGCAGTTACTCCTTCGCTTTCCAGGATAGCGTGGGAGGCTGTTTCGCCAGCCGACAGGCATCCCCTGCAGAGGGGGCTGTCGGTGATACCTAAAACATATAAATGTTTGTTTAATGAGCAGTGTCCGGTCATCGTACCCACCATTGTGCGTAGAGAGGTCCTGTCCAGAGACAAGAGGCGTCTCGTCAGACGTCGGTCCGGGTGTGGCACTGTTTCCCGGGACTGTATACATGCACTAGTACTTGCCCATTGATCCGCGTGTTGTTCTTGTGTTCTGCGGCGCAGCCATGATCGTAGCTGGTAAAAAGGTAGTGGTACTATTGGGATAGGTCCGAATACTACCTGGTTTGACCCCCTTCTAGCTCAGCTCTGCCGCGTGACGCGTCGTTGCCTAGAGAGCCACAGTGCCCTTTAATCCATTGTAGGGTGACGGAGTTAGACCTACTTATACCCTCCAATGCTAGGGCTACTCTCTCACCTCACCCATTGCAGGGAAAAGGAGAAAGACTAACATCATCATCATCAGCCACATAACGTTCACTGCTGAACATAATTTGCAGGTGCACGGCCGAAGCTGCGTTTGCGAGTACGTGGTCTCCACTCGAGTTTTTTTGCCCCATCTGCCGTCAGTTCTTCGAACTATGTACCCTTCCCACTGCTACTTCAGCTCCCTAATCCGCGGGTCTATTTCAGTGACTTTCATTCTTCTACGTATCTAGACTAAAGCCTAACATAAGAGATATTAAAAAACATTTTGCAATCTTATTCGGGATTAAAGAAAGTGTCAAAACAAACATTATCGAACATCTCGTCGTTCTGGATAAATGTCTTCTCTTCAGCTGTCAGCTGTCCTCCGTTTAGTAACGAAAAAACAAAAGAAGATGCTCTTTTAAAAACGTGACATACAAACATGCCATAGCATTTTCATACGTACGGACTGATGAAAGATTTGAGTTTATGAATAAGACGGTCCGCGATCGCATTCGAAACTTCGCTAGAAATGTGCCATTTTATATGGTCATTGAAAATGGATATTCTGCGAATATTAAAAATATATGTTCAGGAAAGAAACCCGCATTCATGAGAGTCCGTAACGATTTATAAGGCTTGAAATGAAATCAGAACTAGGCCAGTGTTGTGAACCAATAATTATATTGTTATAAAGAGCTTTCATAAAAAATGTATCGATTTTATAAGCCAATTTAATTATGTATTAGGTTCGGTTTACCAACATACGGTCACATGAAATATTTCCTTGCATTTTCTGTGTTCATAAGTTGTGAATATCAGTGATCAGTAAGCACATTTCTTTTTTATTTTTTGCTTTAAAAAAATATTAGCGTGACGGAATTTATTTCGCAGATTTCGTTTCTAAACAATGTTACGATTCATACAAATCTTACGACAGCTGTTTTATTTCGCAGCAAAACTATCCAATTTTCTCACATTCAGAGTGGAATTACGATTATCATAAACTATCTTAATAAGAAATACAGAGAATTTACGACATACAAAAAATATAGTCCGTACTCCACTGCTGCTTTGAAAATATTTAAGGCATATTTAATGGGAATTATTCTTAAGATTTTTTTCCAGCTCTTAATCGTGCTAGGTGTGCACGATATTTCTCAGACCTGTTGGAGAGTTGCCATTTCCGCAGATAGCACCTGATGAAAAGCTGAACTAATTACAGCTAATCTTAAGCTTTATTTTCAAGATCTTGTCTTCATAATGTAGCCTCTTGGAGAATGAATGTTTGGACAATGAATTGTAATAACGAGAGATTTACATACTGTTATTATCGCTATTATAAGTTATAGTAGTTCTGGAACTAGAAAAACAGTAGCCAGTTGGCTTATCTCATCTCCAATAACGATTGTATATTTTATATAAAAAAAGATGGATTGATCTTAGTACCAAAATAAATAAAAAAGTATGATTTGTAAAAATATTTATTCGAATATAAATACTTAGTTACAATTTGGAATAATAATTAATTACACCCGTATAAAATCTTATTATATCAAACACAGATATTAATTATAATCTGCCGTAGACTTAACTCGTAATATAAAACTACCAAAACTTGGAGAAGGAGAAGCCGACGTTGGGTGTCCAGTCGGACTTGATGTTGGGCATCTCGAACTTCTTGTAGCCGGCGTTGAAGTCGATGGAGGTACTCGGGTCACGGAACAGGTTCAGCTTGCCACCCACGGAGTAGTCGTTGCGGTCGAAGAGCGGTGTGTGCGCGGCGCTCACTGATGCACCCACCTTGTCCCTGCGACACAAGAGAAAACCACCGTCACTACTGGTACGCGCAGGCACTCGGCTGACGACTAGCGACCAAAGACCAGCCCATACTCACTTGAACATGTAGTCGACGCCGGCGCCAACGGTGTTGAAGTCAGGCACGCGGGGTATCTCCGGCATATTCTTGGTGGCGAACGCCTTCATGTCCACATTGTGGTTGTCGTTGTGGAACACGTTCAGCTTGCCGGCCGCCGTCAGCTTGTCGCCGAAGTTGGGTACATGCGTGTTTGTGAGAGTAGCACCATGTCCGTTGCTGCAAGAGTAACACATCATAAGTAATATTCGGGATGAACTGCAGGAGTCAGCGCCTGATGGTCCAGTAGAGCAATACTCACACGTTGTCGTACGCCAGGCCCGCTGTGGCGCCGCTCATCTTGAGGTTCTTGTCGAGGTCGAGGCCGCCGAGGGCGCTGACGATGTTCTTGCTATCGCCTGCGAGCGGCACCTTGAGGACCGCTCCGGAGGTCCCGTCCGAGTTGACGGTGACCGCGCCGTGTGTGTCGCGCCTTGTCCTTGATATTACCATCGGTACCAGCACTATATCATCAGCTATGTAGCGGCTCTCCGCGCCCACCAGCGCTAACGCAACCAGGAAGTAGTACGACACGGACATGATGTATCGATCTTGGGTCACAAAGAGGAGTGATGCTGTTGTCGAATGCATCTCAGTTTATATACGTTGCAGTAATCAGTTGAGAGATAACGAGGAACTCCCCCATCCCGCGCGCTTCTGCAATCTTGAGAAACGTCTTAAGTGCAAAAAGATTAGGACTACGCTGCCCTGAGCGATGATTTCATCTTGAGGAAAATACGATTCAGCGCTCAAGGCCGCCAGTATGAAATAGGGGAATTTTTCAGGAGAGGCAAGGCCCGAGAATCGCCTGATTATTTTGGCAATATCATTAGTAATATCTAATAAACAAATACGTAACATTATTTGTGACAGTATTTTAATCACATTTATTTAATATTGCTCTCGACTGCGCCCACGTGGACGAGTTTATCCGGGATAAAAGTCCCGCTTTATATTTCCCCGGAATAAAAAGTAGCCTATGTTGCTCGCTGATAATGTAACTTTATATTAGAGAAAGGATTTTTAAATTCGGTCCGTAGGTTTTGAGTTTATTCGTTACAAACATACAAAAATAGAAATCATTCCACTTTATAATATTATTGTAGATTATGTACGAGCAGGTATATAATTCGTGTTAAAGTGCCTACATAGCAATAGATTTTTATCAAATATAGTTCTGTACATTTTGGTTGATATCGACAAAGCCAATTATATACTAATATTTATTAGGTAGATGACCCACAGAAAATATAATTCCTTGCCGTTTTTGTGACGGATTTAAGTTCACATATTATTATTATGGGGCTCGTTAACATAAATATTGTATGCATGGAATTATATGTACTACGTTTTTATTTCCACGGTTTGTATTTATAATTGTAATACGTTAATATGTTTTGCCCATTGATGTAAATAACGTTTTGCCTCACTTAATTTGACGGTAAATATCAAAAAGTCCTCACACAGGCAGACTACTGCCTACCAGGCGCAATGACAAGTGTAAGGGCCCGTTTCACAAATACTAAGTAAATATTACTAGTCACATAAATATATAAGCCAACGAAATACAAAAGTCACACTCTAATCTATGCTACCAATCTAATGGTAATAAAATGAGTACTATCTACAATTATAGATCTTTGGCGGCGAAAGGAGATCACGTACACAGATCGATATATTTTTTTGATTCCCTCAATATTTTCAAAAACAAATGTACACGTCCCTTTTAATCACAAGTTAAAATATTATAGTGTTTACCCGTACTACCTGCGGTTAAGCCTGGGACCCTCATAATTTATATTTTAAGCTATTGCATAGCTTCTATCGCGGGCCTTGAGCGTGGAGACCGAATCCAGAAATTCCGTAACGAAAATAACCTGACATTTATTTATTTATTATTTAGGACAGCCAGTAGTTGTTACAATGTTGCTTACATTAAATAAAAGAAAAACAATATTATCATATATAAGAGTAACACCTTCTCAAGGCAGTCACAACATGCACTATTTGTGATAAAAAAAGAATATCTGCAAAAAAAAAACACATACTTATCGCAATTAAAACAAACACAAGTACCTAATAAAAATTAAACAGATTCAAAACAAATGTATAAATTCTAAATATTAAAATAAAAAAAAATGTTTCACTAACTAAAACAATTATGGTAAGTTCTAGAAAAAAAAAACACAATTTTAAAAATATAACATAAAACAAAAAATTATAAATAATAAAAAAAAAACACAATTATAATTGTAAATATGGACTATGAGATAGACTGGCTCCGTAACAGCCGTACGACCTCTCTTTTGAACTTATATCGAGAGTCTCCGAAGATGTCCACTGATTCACCAATCAAGTTATAGTTACGGCACATTCTTGACACGGCTGAGAACTGCTTTAGGTTAGTCCTGGCCGGCGGCGGTTGGAACAGCCCGACATATCGCCTAGGGACGCGCCGTGGGACGTGGATGCCTATGAGATTTACCAGTTGGGGACAATCAATTTCATTTCTGACAATTTTAAATAACATATTAATGTCCACTAAGTTCCGTCTATCTGTGAGACTATCCATTCTATAGAAATGAAGTTTGGATTCGTACGATTTCAAACTGTTACCCAACTTATCACAATAAATAAGATGTCGAAGGAATCTTTTTTGAATTCTCTCTATCCGTAACTGATGAGTTTTATAGTGAGGTGACCAGACTGAGCAGCAATACTTCAGAACGCTTCTAACGTAAGCATTGTACACACTAACTTTAGTAGCGGGATTCTTAAAAACCTTACTATTCCTTATAACAAAGCCTAGGGTTTTTGACGCTTTAGAGATAATTTGATCAATATGTGGTACGAATGTCAATTTTGTGTCAAAGTAAATTCCCAGGTCCCTGATTTGATCCATCTCTTTGAGTATAATTCCGTTGATGCTATAATTGGTAGCTAGAATCGACCTATTCCTTGTAAATTTTATGTGGTAACATTTACCAGTATTCAATGCCATATTATTATTTTGACACCACCCATACAATTGATTAATGTCTTGCTGAAGTAGTATACTATCAGAATCACTTTTAATTACTCGGGCTAATTTAAAGTCATCGACATATAAGAAAACTTGACTATGTTTTATATCGGCGGTAATGTCGTTTATAAATACGTTGAAGAGCCAAGGTCCCATGTGAGATCCTTGAGGAACTCCGGACGTTGAGATATATGAGTCAGATTCAAATCCTTTTACAACAACATATTGCGATCGGTCATGCAAATAAGAGGTGAACCAATTCAAGAGCGGACCACAAATGCCATATTTAGCGAGTTTTTGTACTAAAGTTTTATGACAAACTCTATCGAAAGCTTTTGATAGGTCTGTGTAAATAGCGTCGACTTGTAAACCGCTATCGACAGCTTCTGCAAGTATGTTGTGATGGAGTACCAGGTTCGTGTTAGTAGATCTGCCCGCAACGAACCCGTGTTGGTTGTCTGTAAGAAAATGTTTAGCATAAAACTGCAAATGCGGGTAAATAACTGCTTCAAGTACTTTTGCAAAAATCGAAAGAATAGAGATTGGTCTTTTTTATCTTACTAATATGAACCTTAAATACAATGCGTAGAAGCTATAATTCTTGAAACGAGTATATTTTTATTTATTTTATTTATTAAAGTCATTAAAACCATTTCTTACTAATTTAATATGAACCTTAAGTACAATGCGTAGAAGCTATTTCCCCAGCGTTGGCACGGCACGAGTACAAAACAATCGAACGTAACATTCTTTTTTCAAATTTTGATTTATTTTACTTTGGTTGTGATGACCATTGCATTTCTGACATTTATCAATAACGACTAAACGTGCGTTGCTCGCGTTTAAAAATTACTTTATGTGGTAAGCGTAAGATCGAATTTGTGTTTAGTCAATCAAAATACTATAATATTGAATATACAATATGTACTGTTGATGTACCATTTTAAATAAATAAATAGCTGCTTAATACGATAACCATTGCAATGCAATGCAATGCAATCAGCCCTGTATTATATACTGCCCACTGCTGAGCACGGGCCTCCTCTACTACTGAGAGGGGTTAGGCCTTAGTCTTTGGCGGCGAAAGGGCGTCGCCGCAGTAGAGGAACAGATGGATGCGTTCCTCTATGGAAGGGGAAGATTCCCAGTCAAGCAGATGTTGCGCTTGACCGGCCGCGGCCCCTCCGATGGTTCCTAATCGGAGGTGGTATATATGCTTCGCTTTGCGCGAATATTGCTATCGCAATTCTCGATCGTGTGGTGCCATCTGTCAATCGTCGATACCACTTCGATGTCTGATCGATGAGTGTCGGGTCATCTAATAGACTATTATTGTAATAGTTCCCAGCCATGTGGATAGGTGGCGGTGTTGTCAATTATGCCGCCACATCACTCCCCTCCGGAGACCGGAGGTCGAAAGTCTTCAGTCGAGTCGTCTTCGAAGCTACCCGTAGCTATTTGCCAGTGCCAGTTGAGTTGAGGCCCCAGTGCGTCTGGTTGTCGTCGTTGTCGTTGCCCCAGCGAGTCGGGGTGTCGTCGTGGTCGTTGCCTCAGTGAGTCGGGGTGTCGTCGTCGATGGTCCCAGTGAGTCGGAACCGTGCGCAATTGGCCCTAGTGAGTCAGGGCTGTGCGCGAGTAGTCAGCTCCAGTGAGTCGGCGGAACTGAGAGTAGGTTCGATTCGCGCGTTGGAATCGAAGTAGCGTCTCTGCGATGAATCCGGTGCGTCACGTGGCTATACTGCGACAACCGGCGAAGGCTGCCCGTAGAAGATCCGGCTGTAGCGCAGTTGTGCCTTGACGTTGGAGCCGAAGACCGTGCAGGAGTGCCGAAGGTACCAGGCTTGCATAGGCAGCATGCGTGTGGTAACCTGAACGGCGAGAACGCTAGGCTGGCTTGGGCGAAGTGTTGACTGGCTGGCTGGAAAGGAAGTGGCGGATGGCGATGCGATGCGATGCGAGGCGCTGTGATGCGAAGCGATGATGATGCTGGTGCAGCTGGACTCGAGGTGTAGGTTGCGATGATGTTCAGCGTCGGGGGGTCACCACTTTGGCGGCGAAAGAGCGTCGCCGCTGTAGAGGAACAGATGGATACGTTCCTCTATGGAAGGGGAAAATTCCCAATCAGGCAGATGTTGCGCCTGACCGGCCGCGGCCCCTCTGATGGTTCCTAATCGGAGGTGGTATATATGCTTCGCTTTGCGCGAATATTGCTATCGCAATTCTCGATCGTGTGGTGCCATCTGTCAATCGTCGATACCACTTCGATGTCTGATCGATGAGTGTCGGGTCATCTAATAGACTATTATTGTAATAGTTCCCAGCCATGTGGATAGGTGGCGGTGTTGTCAATTATGCCGCCACAAGTCCATCGATAACTATTAAATAAATTGAATTGAAACTTGTGTAGCATGCCCTAAACAACGTATATTAGTAAGCGGCTTAAGATTTTATGCAAACCCAGAGCTGTATTAGTGCACGTACCATTTATCTCGCAGTAGGAACCGAACACGCTATCGTACGACTTTTCGTGACTTATGCAACGTTATCTTTTCAATGTATATTGTTTTTTAAGTGGTTATTTAAGTTATATTTGAAGTTTATTTTATTGCCTCGGTGGCGTAGTTGTATTACGGTACGACTGCAATGCTGTCTGTCTGAGGTCTCGGATTCGATGCCCGGGTCGCGCAAAGTGAGTTTTTCTATTCAGTATCAGCCCAGAGTCTGGAATTTGTCTATAGGCTCGCTGCCTGATGTGCATGGGACGGAATACGCATGGCGAAAGGCGCCTCTGGCTACCCTTTCGGGATAAAAGGCGTGAGTGTGTGGGAAATTTATTTTAAATTTTTGGAATGTTGTAAATGTGATAATGCCTGTCACTCTCGCGTCGTTGTATTGCGTGCGCTGTACCTACATCGCTTTGAAGTCGCCGTGCGAATCCCAGGTCGGATAAAGTAATATTTGGATTTTCTGTTCGGTATCAGCCTGGTGTCTAGTCTGTACACGAAATGGCGACGCTTGCCTCCTATCACATCATGGTATGTAAGTTGTAACACACGTCATGGCGAATAGTGGAAACCCTGGTTGCACCTCGGCCCACCCTTTCGGGGATAAAGGCGTGATGTTTGTTTGTTTTTTTTTTCCGTTATTGAACCTACATATTCATATACATGATTAATGTGTCGGCTCTACCGGCTTTATTTATGGCTGAAGTTTAAGAAAAACGCAAGACCAGAACTCCCGTGAAGCTTACATCTATATTTTTATAAAATTCCAGTTTAAGCTTTTGAATCCCGGGAAATTAAAAATCACGGCGATGCTCCTACCCTAGAGACTATTAATTTTGGAGTAAAATCGTCCAAACAAAATTTAAAGGTCTGGCTGTAGGTTTACAGTATGAGACCATTCCGGATACGGCAAACCCGCGGAAGAAATGAGTAAAATTACTGAAAAATCCTGGGATTTGAAAAAAATATAAAAATACTGCTTTTAATCGTTTACTATCACTAGAAACAAAACTAACAAATAAAACCATAAAAATAAAGTTTTTATTCCCGAAAAAATTTTAAACGTAGGTATTAATTAAGTACCTATATATTTTTTAAACAAAATATGGGACAAGCAAGCCACTCCTCTGATGATAAACGACACAACTAGTCTTAAACAGTAGCGACACCACCCATAGTTTGAATGATGAAGCGTAACGTTGCATTGCTCTGCGCAAAGAACCCCTTTGCTGAAAGAATTTTTAACTGTACTAAAGCCCCACATGGTTTGTGATCTTCAAAGCAACGATGACGATAAATAAGGAGGAAATTAATGTCATCGAATCAGATGAAACACAATTTACCAAAAACAAAAGTCGAACTCTAATCTAAGACCATGGACTAGAGTAAAAGTAAAGTCTAAGTACGGGAGCTACGCAGTGAGTCTGCCCGGTTTGACTGTTTTAATTTTAGTTGTTTAAAGACAAAATATTTTCCAAAGTAACGAGCCCTAAATTTCAGAGACGAGAGAAACAAGTCCCTCGCCTCATGGTAAGCGAGGTCGAGATTCGTGTCTTCAGAAAACCTATCAGTTAAATAATATTATTAAACTTCGGATTACAAATCACTGCGGGATTTTCAATTGCTGTCATAAACCTAAGCCTAGTTTTTAAGCATTATAGTGTTTTGAAATTGTGTGTTTGAAAGATATTACTTATAGTTGTGTGATTTCTGGGAATCATGAGATTTAATATTTGGTGTCGCAGGAAAATCGCAAACTAAGTTCAGTGTCATTAAGAATTTTGTTGCTGCTGTTCCTAAGCAATGCAGATCAGATATTAATTTGCTTATCAGTGTTTGATTATAGCAGAGGAGATGGTATTATATTAATACAATAATGGTTATCAGTTTTAATGATACCAAATAATAACTTCAATTACTTTATTAGACAACATATATCAGAATACAATACCCGACATTAAAATTACAACTCCCTATTTACAAACTCACAATATCACAGAAATGGTTTAATTTTTCTGTTGTTACGACTCCGCTCTAATACTAAACTACCAAAATTTGGTGAAGGAGAAGCCGACGTTGGGTGTCCAGTCGGACTTGATGTTGGGCATCTCGAACTTCTTGTAGCCAGCATTGAAGTCGAGCGAGGTGCTCGGGTCACGGAACAGGTTCAGCTTGCCGCCCACGGAGTAGTCGTTGCGGTCGAAGAGGGGCGTGTGCGCGGCGCTCACCGACGCACCCACCTTGTCCCTGTGACACGAGAGAAAACCACCGTCACTGCTGGATCACGTAGGCACTCGGCTGACGACTAGTGACCAGAGACCAGCTCATACTCACTTAAACATGTAGTCGACGCCGCCGCCTACGGTATTGAAGTCGGGCACGCGCGGTATGTCCGGCATGTTCTTGGTAGCGAACGCCTTCACGTCCACATTGTGGTTGTCGTTGTGGAACACATTCAGCTTGCCAGCCGCCGTCAGTTTGTCGCCAAAGTTGGGTACATGCGTGTTTGTGAGAGTAGCGCCATGTCCGTTGCTGCAAGAGTAACTCATCATAAGTAATATTCGGGAGGAGGAATAGAGAATAGAGTAAGTGCTGGGTAGATCTGTAGCGCAGTACTCACATGTTGTCATACGCCAGGCCCGCTGTCGCGCCGCTCATCTTGAGGTTCTTGTCAAGGTCGAGGCCGCCGAGGGCGCTGACGATGTTTTTGCCATCACCAGCGAGAGGCACTTTGAGGACCGCTCCGGAGGTGCCGTCCGAGTTTACGGTGACCGCGCCGTGTGTATCGCGCCGGACTCTCGATACCATCATCGGTACTAGCACTATATCATCAGCGATGTATCGGCTCTCCGCGCCCACAAGCACCAACGCAACTAACAATAGACACGACATGGACATGATGTGTAAATCTTGTGCCACAAAAAAGAGTGATGCTGCTGTCGTCCGCATCTCAGTTTATATACTTCATGGCAGCGATAAGGAGTGCAGCCCCTAGTACGCGCATGCGTGGGAACTCTCGGGAAACCACCGCGACGTACGAAATTAGCAATCACTTAAACTTACAATAACATTGCTTGTTATTTACTTTGTTTCAGTTATGAGGATATATATTATTATTATTTTTTGAGGATAATATAATCGATTATATACTTACAATGAATCATTTATATAAATTAATATTGCTTGTGGTCCTTATTAATTTATTTTACCGTGTAGAGAAGACAAAAGGCTCCGAACTTTTAGGCCATGAATGTGATTAAAATGCTTTCACTTTCATTGCTTAAAATGTTTTATAATTAAAAATCACGTGTATTTACTTTGTTTTCCCTGTTCTATCCGCAATAACATGAATTACTTTTATGCCCACATGTGTGGCACAGTAACTTTTTTATTAAATAGGCCTTAGTCTACCACCAAGCCGGCCTAGTGCGAGTTGGCAGACTTTAGATACCCTAGAAATTCGTATGGAGAATTTTCCGGTAGGTATGTAGGTTTCCTCAATAAGTGCGATTTAATTTTTAGACACTTGTCAACTGTGAATACTGTATGAACTCTACATTATACTGGAGTCATTGATATATTTACATAATTTAATTTAATTAGAATTTAGGCTATCTAATGTAATCATGTACCTAATACATCTAACAAATTGGAACTGCTGCTGTCCAGTTTTATATCTAATAATAGGAAAAGTTGTGTAGATCTAAAATAATAATTTTACCGTAACTTACCATACCAGCCCTGTATTACATACTGCCCACTTTTGAGTACTGAGAGGGTTTAGGCCTTAGTCCACCGCGCTGGCCTAGGGCGGGTTGGGAGACTTCACATTCACATACCTTCGAAATTCCTATAGAGAACTTCTCAGATATGAAGGTTTCCTCACGATGTTTTCCTTCACCGTTAAAGCGAGCGATAATTCACAACGAATACACACATAACTTTTTAGAAAAGTCAGAGGTGCATGCCCTTGGGTTTTGAACCTGCGGACATTCGTCTCGGCAGTTCGTTCTACTCCCAACTAGGCTATCGCCGCTATTCGAATTTTACCTAATAGGTCGAACCCACAAGTTTAGTATTGTGCGCGTCTGTAGGCATTGACAGGCGACGTTATGCTGGTTTGCCGTCCTAACGCAATAAAAAAGGCTATCAGGAGAGCATTTATATTTTGTATGGTACAAGCTAAAATTTCGTTTTATCTAGCCAGGGCAAAGTGACTACATTGGGCCCGGTAAGTACAGGGTAGTCAAAAAAAAAATAATATGACCAACAGCTGATATTGTGTCCCTCCACTGTCACCGTAACACCGTCGATACCTGGCTGAATGAGTTTTTCATCATGTCTATGGTAGTGTCATACCAGCTGGGTACAAAACATTTCCAATACCAATCAGTAAATATTTAAGTTGGGTTGGATTACTAAAAACAATTACTAGTGTCCACTGGGCACTGTCCAGAATCAAATCTGATATAATATGTACAGTTGTGCACAAACAAATTACGCTGCTATTTAAAGCAATTATAAATATCATAATAAGTAAAGAAGTCGGTTAATTAATAGTTAATAATTAATTAATATTATAATAATAATTAGATTATTATTATAATATTAATAATTATTATATTACTATGTATTAGATTCATCTTCGGTCTTCGCAAATATGATCATGTTTCCGAATATCGAAAAAAGCTGAAATGGTTACCCATCCGCCTTCGCCGAAATACTCACATTCTTTCCCTCTTGTACAACATTATATTTAATCCCGTTACTCCTAGTTACCTTAAAAATCGCTTTGAGTTTTTACACCTCACACACTCCCGTTCCTTGCGCTCCTCCCAGACTCTCCAACTCAAAACTCCTTCCCATTCGTCACAATTCTATGATTTATCTTTTACGATACAAGCTGTCCGGCTCTGGAATGCACTACCTTTACCCATCAGACGAGCAAAATCGCTACCAACATTCAAAAAAATGTTAAAAAATCATTTTCTTACGTTGTAACACAAATATTTTATAGTTATGTATCAATTATAAGGTATATGTATGTATTATTGCTTTTTTTTTATTAGATAATATGTAGTAGTATGTCATATTTTGTGTATTATATGTGTATTTTATGATAATATTTCGTTATGTTTTATATCTTAGCTATCTCTTTATTGTACGCCGCCGTCTATTTATACATCTGTTTCTGTCCATCCAAAGGTTTTCTGGAAGAGATCGCTTTTAGCGATAAGACCGCCCATTGTAGAACCATGATAATATTACCTTGTATTTTATTTCTTTTTATGTTTTCTTGGTTATACCTACAATAAAGAGTTATATTATTATTATTATTTTTTGTTTCATCATTTTCCTGCTCGGTCCGTATGAACCGGTATGAGCTAACATTCACGGGCCTAAGCCAAGTGAGTGTCAGGGTTCGTGGCTGTAATAGGGTTTGGTAAGGGGGATGTTTCCGTCTGCAGAAATTTTCTGACAATTCGGCATGTATTTAAAATCACTGCCTTTTGCAGTTGAATATAGGTTTGTGCTGGTAGGTCTAAAAGTGTTAATGAGTGTGCTAACTGTTTAGGAATAATTCCAGTGGTGGATAATACTATCGGGACTATGGACACTTTTTGTAAATGCCACATACGAGTTATTTCCTCCTTTAGGTCAGTGTATTTTGTGAGTTTTTCAGCTATTGTATTTTGCAGGTTGTGTGTGTTCGGTATGGCTATGTCGATGATACATGCAGATTTATTACTTTTATCAACAAGAGTGATATCGGGTCTATTGTAATGCACTGTCTTGTCAGTAAGAATAGCTCGATCATAGTAAAGTTTGTGGTTACTATTTTCCAGCACTGTTTCTGGTATATATTTATAATATGGAGTAGGTGTCTTTGGTGTCGCTATGAGTATGTATTTTGTGGCTAGTTTCTGATGTATTATATTTGCTACCTGATCATGTCTGAATTTGTAATCGGTCTGGACAATTGATCTACAGGCTCACCTGTAATGTGTTGGATGGTTTCTGAGTTGCTGTTACATTTTCTGCATAAATCTGAAGGTAAGTTGTGTATTTTCATGATGTGTTTCTTATAGTTTCGTGTCTCGATAATTTGGTCCTGTATTGCAGTCATGAAGCCTTCAGTCTCCGGGAAGAGCTCGCCACGACTGAGCCATGCGTTCGACGCCACTTTGTCGACATTAGGTTGGTTCAAATGTTGGCGGTGTCTTCCATGCAGAGACTTTCGGCTCCAATCCTCTATCTTTTTCTTGTCATCAATTAGGTTTTCATTTATTTGTGTTGTTCTTAAAATCATGTTTAAAGGTGTGAAGTTGTGGTCATTTTGTGCTATTGCCTTATGAAGGTCAGAAGAATTCATTTTATTAAAAAAGTACTGTCTGAGTGTTGTAATTTGGGTATTGTGTAGGTTGGTTATATCGATAAGACCTCTGCCTCCTTCTGTTCTAGGCAACGTAAGTCGCTGAATGCAAGATCGCGGGTGATGTTTGCGGAATCTAGTCATCGTAGTATTAATTGTACGTTGCAGTTTTTTTAGATCGGATTTAGTCCAGTTTATTATACCAAAGGAGTATGTTAGTATGGGTACAGCAAATGTGTTTATAGCCTTTATGGTGTTCCGGGCATACAATTGTGTTTTCAGTATAGTATTAAGACGATGCAATGGCGAAACTGTTGTGTCAGTATTTTTTTTGTTTCTTTATATTGTATTTGGCGTGACTGGTTGTATCCTAGGTATTTGTAGGTCTCTTGTTCGTTAAGTGGTTCTATTTTCTCGCCTGTTGCTAAAGTGTAATGGTGTTGATAAATGCTACCTCCTTTGATGGAATTTATTTTACATTTATCAATGCCGAATTCCATTTTGATATCCTTGCTAAACTTTTCTGTCAAATTAGCTAATTGAGAAAGTTGGGTTTCATCTTCAGCGTATAGCTTAATGTCGTCCATGTAGAGTAGATGGTTTAATTTGTGTGTGATCAGTGTACCGCTACCAGTATTCTCATTTTCTTGATATTTCAGACTATACCCAAAAGTGGTTGAATTTAAAATGTTCGATAGCGGATTTAATGCCAGACAGAACCAAAGTGGACTAAGAGAGTCTCCTTGGAATATACCACGTTGTATTTTAATCAGATCAGTCTCTATTGTCGCAGTAGGTGTAGTGAGTCGTAATCGAGTAGTCCATTTTTTCATCAGTGTCTCGAGGAATAATATAAGTGTCGGATGAATTCTATAAATTTCTAGAGTTTGGAGAAGCCATGAATGGGGAACTGAATCGTATGCATTTTTATAATCTATGTACATTGTAAAAAGGTTTCCTTTAGTTTTCTGGACATGTCTAAGAATCACAGAATCTATTGTCAATTGCTCTTTGCAGCCTTGGGACATTTTACGACATCCTTTTTGGTGTTCCGTCAGCATATTGTGGAAATCTATGTGATTGTAGATTAACTCAGAGATACAAGCTGTGATAATCTTATAAACGGTTTGCAAGCATGTAATTGGTCTGTATTTTGCAGGGTTAGTGGAATCGTTTGGATCTTTAGGTATCATGAATGTGGTGCCCTCAGTAATGTATGATGGTATTTTACTAGGATCGTGTATGAACTCATTTATATAAGTGTGTAAATAGGGGTGTATATATGTTAATTTTTTATACCAGTAGCTGTGTATATAATCGGAACCTGGTGCTTTCCAATTGTGCAAATTACGCAGTACTTTATTAAATGTGTCTAAAGGAATGTGATGAAAATTCATTTCTGTATATCTGTCGTTCTTTATTGTCTCCACCTCTATCCATTGGGCTTGTGTGTTGTGTTCTTCTTGTTTTTCCCATATGCCTGCCTAAAACTTTTTTAAGGATTCTGGGTCAGGACTCTTTCTGTTCATGTTTTCAGTGTCATTTTGTTGTATGTTCGTTGTTGTTTGTTTTATTGTGCGATAGAACTGTTTTTCATTGTTGCTGAATATATTGTTTTGTTGTTTTCGTAGGGTGCAGTTTTTGTACCTTTGCAACCGTCCTGTAACGACTGAGAGTTTTTGTTTTAGTGTATCAAGTACATGTCCTGGTTTTGTATTGGGTTCTTCGTGTATAGAATGGACTTTATATTGTTCTATTATTTTCTTTACATGATTAGATAGTTTTCTATTTCTATTACCGTTAATGAATTGTGTCAATCTACCTATTTTAATGCGCAAATCATCTAGTCTGTTTTCTAATCTCCTCTGCCAGTGTGGTTTATTTTGTTTATGACTATTCAGTGACTTATCTGTAGGATTTAACTTTAATTTAGACCCGTTAGCCTTAGCGGCGGTCCATGCTGCGCAATAGATCACTGTCTGAAATGTTTTAAAGTCGGTATATTGGTTTATATTTGCAGGTAGTATTATGTTATCTACATAATTAACTATTATGGCCAATTTTTTAGAAGGCTTTTGTTTTGGTATGTATGTTCGTTGTATTGGATCAGTTTCTTTGTAGAAATCAAAAGCCTCTTGGAAGATTTTATCTATTTCAGAATGTCTTTCATAAGGTTTTTCTGATTCTGAATTGTGGTCTTCGGGAAGATTTAACTCTATATCAACATTGTTTTAAGGGTGACGGTGTTAGGTTGTTACTGATACAAGTTTTTTTTTGGTTGATTTCATTATTATAAGGGTTTGTGTTTATAGGTGTTCGTGCTAGCTCAATAGCTACTGATGTCTTAATTGAGTTAAGTCTGTCCGTGCTAATATACTTGTAATTAATTATGATTCTGCGCTGATCGGCTATTCTCTGTTCACTTAGATGTGATAGGGAAGGAAAATCAGAAATAAAGTCTCTGTGAAGAAGTTTCCGATAGGCTGTTTTATTAGTTTCGAGGTTAGTAACTCGATAGTATGATCGCATTATCGCTTCGTTTTGCTCAGTGGTCCATCGCATACGGGTGGTGAGATTTTTTGTATTAATTGTTTGGTCAGTTTTGGTGAATGTCTGGGTTTCGATGATTGTTTGTTGTGCATAGCGGTTAGTGTGTAAGGTACTTATTTCTATTATTAATAGTAGTAATAGGCCAAATTAATAGTTTAAACTACATTGATTTATCACATTAAGTAGGTACTGTTTTTTTTCGGCACGGCAAATTTTCAGTGCTACATGAGAAATAGTGCGCCTCCTAATATAGATACTTAATTAATATACTAGTCTAACTAAGCTTAACAGCTGGAAGCCATTTTTTTGGAAGATGGTTGAGAAAAAATGTTAAAAAATATCTTAGAATTCAGTATTTAGAAAATAACAGTGGAGAAATGAATATGCCAGATCTTTTACCGGGTTGCAACCTTTTCCAGGTGTTTGTCAAGTGGTTGTCTGAGCTGGTATGGGAATTCTGGATCTTAAAGCAAATATACGCATTAACTGGACTCATTAGTCCAGTGACACATACTCCTTAATTTCTTTATAGATACTGACAGAACATATTCATTATATCCTAAGATTTTCCGAAATGTTTAGAGATCATCCATCACGAACTTTTACCATCATCAACTCGATAATTTTTATGTTTATCCTCCATTCCTTCTTCCATGTATGTTGCCATTGTAAAAGTTATTCACAGTAATCCTTATGTCAGTTACAATAGACTGCTTCGCTGCGGACGTTGACGAAATAGAAAATATCCTTATGTTACGTCGGTAAAAATGAAAGACAAAGTTTACGCATGTAATCGGTTCACGGATAATTTCTAAACTCCTCGGTTATTTCCCGAGAGTTCCCACTCGCGCGCGTACACGGGGCTGCACTCCTTATCGCTACAGTGCGCGCTGCGAGGTATATAAACTGAGACGCAGCGACAGCAGCATCACTATTCTCTGTACACGAGATCGATACATCATGTCCCTGTCGTGCCTCTTATTAGTTGCACTGGCGTTGGTGGGCGCGGAGAGCCGATACATCGCTGATGATATAGTGCTGGTACCGATGGTAATATCAAGGACAAGGCGCGATACACACGGCGCGGTCACCGTCAACTCGGACGGCATCTCCGGAGCGGTCCTCAAGGTGCCGCTCGCTGGCGACGGCAAGAACATCGTCAGCGCCCTCGGCGGCCTTGACCTCGACAAGAACCTCAAGATGAGCGGCGCCACAGCGGGCCTGGCGTATGACAACATGTAAGTACTGTTCTAATGCTCTACCTGGCACTTACTCTCTGCTAGTCCTCCTCCCGAATATTACTCATGATGAGTTACTCTTGCAGCAACGGACACGGCGCTACTCTGACAAACACGCATGTACCTAACTTCGGCGACAAGCTGACGGCGGCCGGCAAGCTGAACGTGTTCCACAACGACAACCACAATGTGGACGTGAAGGCGTTCGCCACCAAGAATATGCCGGAGATGCCCCGCGTGCCTGACTTCAACACCGTTGGCGCCGGCGTCGACTACATGTTCAAGTGAGTATGGGCTGGTCTTTGGTCGCTAGTCGTCAGCCGAGTACCGGCGTGTGACAGTAGTGACGGTGGTTTTCTCTCGTGTTGCAGGGACAAGGTGGGTGCGTCGGTGAGCGCCGCGCATACACCCCTCTTCGACCGCAACGACTACTCCGTGGGCGGCAAGCTGAACCTGTTCCGTGACCCGAGCACCTCGCTCGACTTCAACGCTGGCTACAAGAAGTTCGAGATGCCCAACATCAAGTCCGACTGGACGCCCAACCTCGGCTTCTCCTTCACCAAATTTTGGTAGTTCTGTATTAGGGCGGAGTTTGAACAACAGAAAAACTAAAACCATTTCCGTGATATTTCGTATTTGTAAATAGCTTTACGTTTCATCTCGACTTTTGTAATTATAACATTTTTACACAAATATATAAATGATCATATCGTAATACTGTATCACGATTATTATATTATTATTTCCTGCCTTTTCTATACATACAAAAAAACAAACATTCAAAAAGCAGAACTTATAAAAATATGACAATTGCGATCTAAGATCCTGATTCAAATAAGTTATGTAGGTCACAAGGATTCGTATAGCGTTCTAGAAATCCGTTCTTACTCTAAAGTAGATCAATCGTTAACACTAACTATAATTTCTATAGTACAGACATGAATTACTATTCTTACACTCCTCACCTCTCGATTTTATACTTACACGTAATATCACATTCTATGACTGGCATATTAATCATCTTCACAGGTAGATAACTGCCATCATCCAAACTACGTTCTGAATGGACAGTCTAAAGCATAAGTTTTTTCAATGATGAACTCAATGGTAGAAACTAGTCTCCAAGGAATATAATGTCATTTTTTTTTGATAGTGTACGTAACGTTAGCTGTAGTGAAGTCATTTTACTTATTTACCGAGTCGGGTTAAAAAATGGCATATCATCATTGTGTTAGCAGAAAGTAGTGTTGTTACTCTTACGACCATCCAATATCTTCTATCGTGATACCTGCGTGGTCGTTATATTATTAAGTCTTGTTAGTCCCTGGCTGAAGAAAGGACATTTTTAGATTTAGAATTGGTCTGGAGTGTAATCTCACCACCGGATGTAATTAGTGTTGTTGGGTCGCCACCCCCTGGTATGCCCTGTGGGCATTTTTTTTTATTGCTGCTGAATGAGACGAGCGTGCCGCACGCCTAATGCTAAGCGACACGACCGCCCAAAAATAGTAGCAACGCCACACAGAACTCTGAATTACAAAGTATTGCGTGGCACTTCACTGCGCTCGTCACCCTGAACAGTTAGATGTTTAGTCACACAATACCGAGTAATTACGCTGGCAACAATTTCCTTCACACCGTGACACAACAGTGCTTGCACACTGCTGCTTAGTGGTAGAAATAGACATTGCGGAGGTACCGATCCAGACGGCCTCTCGCATACGAGAGACCTTCCACTAGTAAATTTGGACTGTTATTACCATCAAGTCCATTAAAATCTCCTTGTTTTCGTTTTCTTGTACCAAGAATAGAACATGTTCTTGTACTTCACAGGGCCTGTGATACACTTTCGTTGTGCACACAGATATGAATCCAAATGACCTAAGACTCGTTGTCTTTGCGGTAATTTTCATGAGAAGTAAAATTCCTTACATTTGGTGTCCAGGAAACAAAGGATATCCCTGTAACTGCAAATAGGTGACATCATATCCTACTAGATATATGTCAAAATTTTATTTCAGTAATAATCCCACCATTTCAGAGATATTAATGTATCTTTGAAGTGAAAACTTCTTCAGCGGCGTTGAGCACTTTTTGGGATGGGTAGGAGAAAATGATCGAAAATGCGTAGGAGGTTTTACCATCCCTTACTAATATGAACCTTAAATACAAAGCGTAGAAGCTATAATTCTTAAACGAGTACATTTTTATTTATTTCCCCAGCGTTGGTACGGCACGAGTACAAAAGAGCGTAACATTCTTTTTTCAAATTTTGATTTATAAGCAATGAATTGTGTATCGGTTAATGAAGTATCGATGTCGCAATAACAGCCGCTCATTCAGTTTTGTTTTTTCAAATGGGCAAAGGAAATCGTTTTTTTCTTGTTTTTTTTTTAAGTAACGAAGAAATAGTGAAATTGTCATTTTTGTGTACGATAGCGCAATAAATAAATATTGTATTTAACCACATAAATGCTAGTACTTTTATATTGCTAAATAAAGCAATTCCTTTGAAATGATTCCCTAACCATTCCAAAATATTCAAAAAAGCACAACGTTAATGTTAAAATTTTCACTTCTGCCGGCATTCCCGGAGTGCAACCCGTTTTTTTTTCAATGACCTTGTTCTTTTTAATTCATGCTATTTCTACAAATGATGATATTTTAAGCCATGTTTTTTTATATTTAAACATGGATGTATGAGTAAACTAAAACAATGTTCTTATTTTTATTATTATGTTTAAAAACCTTTATGTAAAAAAAAATTACAAATTTATTCAAACGGTCGACTTTGATAACCTGTGGTGTTAAAAAGTGTACTAAATGGATCGCGCCAATTTCTTTAGAAAGTTGCTTAGTTACTGCCAATTTCAAAATGGTACAATGCTTTAACATTCCCTTCAAAAAATACTTTTTTACGATAATATTTATGCATGAAGGTCGTTGTTTTTTTGCTTTAATTAAATAAAACAATAAGACTGCCTCGGTGGCGTAGTTGTATTACGGTACGACTTCAATGCTGAGGTCTCAGGTTTGATCCCCGGGTCGGGCAAAGTTATATTAGATTTTTCTATTCAGTATTAGCCTGGAGTCTGGAATTTGTGCCCGATATGGCGATAGGCTCGCCACCTATTACATCATGGGTCGGAATACGCACGGCGAAAAGTGGATGCACTAGTTGCGCCTCTGCCTACCCTTTCGGGGATAAAAGGCGAAGGATGAGTATGCGTTTTTAAGAAAATAAAAGTTTATCGAATTGGAGTTACTGTGCAAGTTTTCTTTGTTTCCACCCATGTAGGGTAGATTAGACTTTTTCAGCGTGGTACTGCATTCAACATAACAACATTATTGATTCCATTTGGTATATTCTTCAAAGACGCACAACAGATACGAATGTAAAAATGAAAGGAAGAAAATATAATCATGACAATATAATATTATTCATATTTATTTAAAACACGTAAATATAAACACTTGACATTCAAGAGCTCCTATTTATAAACACTAAATATCACAGAAATGGTTTTAGTTTTTCTGTTGTGAAAACTCCGCCCTAATACTGAACTACCAAAATTTGGTGAAGGATAAGCCGAGGTTGGGCGTCCAGTCGGACTTGATGTTGGGCATCTCGAACTTCTTGTAGCCGGCGTTGAAGTCGATGGAGGTGCTCGGATCACGGAACAGGTTCAGCTTGCCACCCACGGAGTAGTCGTTGCGGTCGAAGAGGGGTGTGTGCGCGGCGCTCACCGACGCACCCACCTTTTCCCTGCAACACGAGAGAAAACCGCCGTCACTATTGTCATATGCCGGCACTCGACTGACGATTAGCGACCAAAGACCAGCCCATACTCACTTGAACATGTAGTCGACGCCGGCGCCAACGGTGTTGAAATCGGGCACGCGCAGCATCTCCGGCATATTCTTGGTGGCGAATGCCTTCATGTCCACGTTGTGGTTGTCGTTGTGGAACACGTTCAGCTTGGCGGCCGCCGTCAGCTTGTCGCCGAAGTTGGGTACATGCGTGTTTGTGAGAGTTGCGCCATGTCCGTTGCTGCAAGAGCAACACATCATAAGTAATATTCGGGATGAACTGGAGGAGTCAGCGCCTAATCGTCCAGGAGACCAATACTCACACGTTGTCGTACGCCAGGCCCACTGTGGCGCCATGTCATCATGAGTAATATTCGGGAGGAGGACTAGCAGAGAGTAAGTGCCAGGTAGAGCATTAGAACAGTACTTACGTGTTGTCATACGCCAGGCCCGCTGTGGCGCCGCTCATCTTAAGGTTCTTGTCGAGGTCGAGGCCGCCGAGGGCGCTGACGATGTTCTTGCCATCGCCGGCGAGCGGCACCTTGAGGACCGCTCCGGAGGTGCCGTCCGAGTTGACAGTGACCGCGCCGTGTGTGTCGCGCCTTGTCCTTGATATTACCATCGGTACCAGCACTATATCATCAGCGATGTATCGGCTCTCCGCGCCCACTAGCACCAGCGCAACTAACAAGAGGCACGACAGAGACATGGTTATCGCGGTTGATTGTGGTAAATCGAGTGATGCCTTAAGTAGCGAAATCTCTCTATTTATACTAACCAGAGTAATCCGATAAGAGGTCCGTAGGGAGTCACCGTTTACGCCGCAATTATCAATGTTTACATAATTTGTTGGACGCTTCATTAATTTTATTATATTTTGACGTAATACTTAAAACAGGAAAATGATCATTATGAACGCAATGAAAAAAGCTTTGTTATTTCTTTATCAATCACAACTTGTATATTGGACGGATGTTATGTTTAATAATATTATTTGTTACTATTTTTTTTTTTGTTAATTCGTGAAAATTTAAATCGTGGTTTAGTAAATAAAATAAACAGGATCGGTAAGCTCACTGACCGTACCTAACGCAACTACTAAGCTAATATTTCTGCGAGACATTATCAACTCTGCAGCACCGGCCAATTTTTCTAATTAAAACCCGTATAAAAGGTAGAACTCCAATATAATAATAGTTTCAGTCTGAAACTATATAAATTAGTAAAAATATGCAAAGTAAGAAATTTTGATTAGACGATTTCATTTTTTGTTAGGATATTTTTTTTTTGCTTTTTGTTACTTTTTTACTAAGAGACCTAACAGAACCACACAATAACACCACTGATAAACCAATTAACACATTCGTGCTGCTTGTCATGCAGCACGAGTGCTGCTGCGAGTTCTATCTATACCTTCACAGGCCATGACCAGTCAGGTACAACATTTTCTTGACCATAGTGAGCTACCAAGCTCGTTGAGAACTGTCGTAAAATAAACAATAATACTCATTCCCTATACATTTTCTGTGTATTTGTGGCAAACTCCTTGCTGTATCTTCAAAGACGAAGGTCCAATGAATTTAACGAAAAAAAATTTAACATATATTATCGTGTAACATACATAGAAAAAAAATGTTTTGCTGAGATCGTTTTCGTTTTTTGAAGTCGGTTAAAAATACAAGCAAAAGGTATCGAACCCAGAACGAAAGCCCGAATACGTTATTAGACCAAGGAGGTGCCATAGATGTTCTTATTACGTTAATAAGTTAAAATAGCGTATAAAGGCGATAACAGTGTTTACAGTAACAGCGGTTAATTAATTGCGGTTTGGGTCAAAGTTGACCGATACACTATCACAGGGGTTTCCTCAGTCCAGACGACGTGGACACGAGTTAACTAGATGTGCCACTCGGTATATCCGACTGAGTTAGCAGGGGGCTACACGTAATAATAGCGTGCTGTAATCTGTCTGTGTAGCGATTGCGAATAAATAAAGAAGATTTTTATAAACTTTTTCTTATAATCATGTAAATAAGTATACATTTACAAGAATAATTTGTATTGTTACTTTATTAATGAGTAAAGTATATGTTACAAAATGAGCTTTTGAAAAACAAAAATGAAAATTCAAAACATAATGACGAAATGTTTAACATTTGTTGTTAACTCATTACAATTATGTTTTGATAGCAAGATAATATCCTCATAGTCAAAATAACATAATATTCGTATTATGTTTTTATAGCAACGAAAGATTAAAAATGTTGAAGGTTTAACACTACTTTCTTCCAACCGGCTTTCTCACAATGATTGAAAATATATGTAGGTCCTGATGAGCCGGTGAGAAGCTGGTTCAGGAATGAGAGGCTCCGGGCTCATATCCAATACCGAGATTTTTTTGTTTAATCTCCAAGTATTTGTTTCGCGTTTGAGTTTTATGGTATTTAAATCGTACATTGTTCTCGTCTCTTGTCAAAAGAAACCTATTTAAAATGGGGTCAAAACTATACCGTGCGGGTTTTTTAATATATTAATTCCGTACTGTGAAGCGTTTTTACTTTTCTAAAACTCCGCCAGAAAAGATACATTTTCTATTAATTAATTAATAAAACTTAATAATTTCCGTAACGCATCCAGACGGACTTATATCTAATATTATTCCCCGACCCATTACACTGTCATTTCACACACATAAAAGCTCGCGATTACGGGGAAGAACTCAAATCTTCCAATTTCGCATATAAAGTGAACTCGCCTCAACCAAACCATCATTCACTTATACGCATCAGCACCAAGATGTTCACCAAATTCGCCGTCCTGGTCTGCCTTCTGGTCGGTGCCAAGGCCCGGCCTCAGTTCGGCGCATTCACCTTAAACTCTGATGGCACTTCCGGGACTGCCGTAAAAGTTCCATTTGGTGGCACCAAGAATAATATATTTAGTGCTATCGGTGGCGCTGATTTTAATGCTAATCATAAATTGAGTTCTGCGACTGCTGGAGTTGCGCTTGATAATATGTGAGTATAATTTTGTGTTTGTTTCTTTTGTCTATCTAGCATCAGCTTTAACGCACGTAGAACTTTCGCATCGGAAAGTATTATTTTACTCTTAGAGTCAAATAACATTGTGGTCTTTAAACAATCTGCAAAATTAGATGGCTGATTGCTGGTTCTCATTATTAATTTATATCTAAGTTTTAGCTTCACTATTTTCACAGCTTATCAATTATATTCAGTTTTCTTTTCTGATTAGCTTCTTTTGTTTGCTTTATTATTAAAATTCCGTCTATATCTGTTACACTAATAACAGCGTTCTTTTTGTAGCCGAGGTCACGGACTCAGTTTGACCGACACCCACATCCCCGGTTTTGGAGACAAGTTGACAGCGGCCGGCAAGCTGAACGTCTTCCACAATAACAACCACGATCTGACCGCCAACGCGTTCGCCACCAGAAACATGCCGAACATTCCTCAGGTTCCAAACTTCAATACCGTTGGAGGCGGACTGGACTACATGTTCAAGTGAGTTTTATTGGCCTTTATTGGCTACTTCTTAGTAGTAGGTAACGTACTTGCTGGCATAAATATCGATTTTAATAAAGACGATGAAAAGTTATTTAATAATTCGCTCGGAGACCAATTTTAAACCTCCGATTCGATGTTAGTCATCTTAAAAAACGCAACAGTAACTACAAATCAATTTTCTTTAGGACACTATCATGTTTAAGCCCAGTCTTTAGTATTAGGGACAAAACTAGGTATTACATGTAGTGTTCCGTTAAACGTTGTTTTCAATTAATATTCTTATTTGTTTGTATCAGGAACAAGGTGGGTGCTTCGATAGGCGCCGCACACACTGACTTCATCAACCGCAACGACTACTCCGTGGGCGGAAAGTTGAACCTGTTCCGCAACCCGAGCACCTCGCTCGATTTCAACGCTGGCTTCAAGAAGTTCGATACGCCCTTCATGAGGTCCAGCTGGGAACCGAACATGGGCTTCTCTCTCTCAAAGTTCTTCTAATTCTTCATAAAATATCTTTCAGTATTATGATTTGTCATTTATTTTTCAATATGATGTATCCCGCCTTTTATACCAAATAAATATTACTTTTGTATCACTTTTTATTATTAAAATATCCTTGAGGAAGTTTTACACGTTTATTCCGTGGAGGTTTACGATCGCACACGGCACAACTCGTCTTTTGCCTCTCATATTCATGCATTTTCACCAGAAAAGGATACTCTTGACTTGGCCTTTTCGGAGCAGACATACGATATAATGTAAGTACTTATCATTAAAATCTATTCAGTGGTTCAGGTGCTGTAAATTATGAAATAGCTTGACAGACTCAGTAGTTATTTCACAGTTATTATAGAAGGATAGTTTTTTTTTTATATACCATTGAACGACAAGACGAGCATGTCGTTCGCCTAATGGTAAGCGATACGGCCGACCATAACCAGTAATAACACCATACAACACATTGAGTTACAAAGTACTGAGTGGCATTCCACTGCGCTCGTCATCCTGAGACATAGATGTTAAGTCTCATTATGTCCAATAGTTACACCGGCTACAATGTCCTTCAAACCGAAACACAACAGTGCTTGCACACTGCTGCTTGGCGGTAGAAATAGTCCAAAAATGGGCCTTTAATTATAACCAAGGCAGTTTATATATATTTGGATAGAACTAAAACTACCCTTTTACAATAAATCGGTTATTTTAACGACCTCCGATTTTGAGATTATGTGATTTTATTTTGCTTAAAAATATTTTTATGATGGATCCAAGACCCATATTTTGGCCCTTTTAATATACCTAAAGTGTGAGGTGTGGTTAGATTTTGAGGCCCAGTACCCATACAAAAAGCGGACATCTCCTTTACACCAAAGAGACGACGGATGTATTTTCTTAACCTCAAACTAAGATAGAAGTCTCATGTGTCATAGCTGTTTTACTGGTGGTAGGACTCTTTACGAGGGGCCAACTGAGTAGGTACCACTGCAATGTCTTTTTCTATCGCCAAGCAGCACTGCTCATGCACTGTTGTGATTCGGTTTAAAGGACTTTGACATTGTAGCGAGCGTAATTACGTATGTACGGGCATTATGTGACTTAACATCTTATGTCTGAACTCTCTAACTTAGACACTCCCGTCAGAGGAAGCCCGCAGCCGTCCCTAATGCGCCGAAGATGGCCACCGCGGAGGGTAACGAGCGCAGTGGAGTACCACGCAGTACTTTGTAATTCAAAGTTCTGTGTGATATTTCTATTATTTATGGGCGGTCGTATCGATTATCTTCAGGCGAGCGGCATGTCCGTCTAGTCATTTAAAGGAAAAACAGCTGTCACAAACTACAAGGGACTAAGTTCAGAATACTCAACTTAAAATAACCCTCCTTCTTTCGCAGTCGGGTAATAAATATTTGTCTCAGTTCAGGGATCGAACCCCTTAGTATCTCGTTTCACAGTCATCTCGTCATCCACTACGTTAAGGTGGCCTTCTTTTGTCTCTTGTCAATTATTATAAAATCCCGAACTCTATATTTTTACCCCTATAGCTTACGAATGAACAGATAACACATAAAACCCTTCAAAATCAGTACAAAGTGTAAATACGTAGAAACAAAACACTTTAAGAGTTACTTTACTGACGTCGCTCCACTCGTCTGAGGACACGACAGCACGCTCTATTTGCTCTCCTCTGTATCTCACCATTGTACACACATGAAGAACTCTCGATAGCTTTATGAAACCTTTGAAATAAAAAATCACGGGCCATTTTTTGTTTGCTTGCTACTGTGAATATAAAATATACATATAACATTAATGCTATTTCTTTTGAAACAGAGCTAGGTACAGGTGTATGACACCTAAATTCTGCCCACTATGTTACGTCCCATGTATTAGAAGGCGGTCTCATTGCCATTATCAGACACATTTACAGACTCATACACGAAAGAGGCATTTTGATTTAAAAATACATGTAAGATTATGTTTTACTAGCTCTTAACCATCTTCATCATCTTAGTCTATTTATCACGGTTTTACTCAGCAGAATTTGTTCATTGTTCTTAATCAAATTCTCACTTTCTACGTTTTACGATAAAACCTAGTAAAGGTGTCGATCTAGGATAGAGTCTATCTGTGAGCCATTCAAATCCATAAATACATAATAATATATTTAAACAAGTCCACATTTTTTTGTTCATAAGATTTAATTACAAAATATTGTTTTATTTAGTGTATTTATTATTAGCATACAATATCACTGAGTGTTGAAAATATACTTCTTACTAATACTTATAAGTTAAAAGGATTTTTTTTGTGATGGTCTTTGCCTTTTATATTAATTACATAAAACATTATACAGCCTTTAACAATTAACCCTTCAACGCCCGCTTATATATAGATATTATATACGTGGTCGCCCGAACGCTGGTGTCCGCCGCGGACGTGGACGAATCAAATACATTTAACAAGACTCTAAAAGCGAACATTATACGAAAAGCTAAACTTGGGCTTCCAGTCAGAGTTGACGAAAGGTGTGGTGAACTTTTCGTAGCCGGCGTTTAAGTCGAGCGAGGAGCTGGGCGTGCTCATCAGGTTCACTCTGCCGGTCACGGAGTAGTCGTTGCGGTCTATGAAATCCGAGTGCGCCATGCTTGCTGATGCTCCCACTTTGTCCCTGCAAAGGAAATATATGTTTAGATTGGTGATGATAAATATGTTTATAAACGCTTTTATAACCGCGCGAGAAAATTATTTGCGTGTATAAGGAACTAGACTTCTGCTCGCGGCTTCGCCCGCGTGAAAAAGGTTTTCCGGGATAAAAATATTTTCTCGGGATAAAAAGTAGCCTATGTGTTAATCCAGGACATGATCTATCCGTGTGCCAAATTTCATAGAAATCCGTTCAGTAGTTTTTGAGTTTATTCGTTACAAATATACTTACATACAAATCTTTCCGCTTTATAATATTAGTATAGAGGACGCGTGTTTTTTAATAGTTTGATACCGGGGGATTTGTTGTTGCTGAAAACACCGAAACTCACTTAAACATGTAGTCGACGCCGCCGCCGACAGTGTTGAAATTGGGCACGTGCGCCATCTCCGGCATGTTCCTGGTGGCGAACGCCTTCACGTCCACGTTGTGGAACACGTTCAGCTTGCCGGCCGCCGTCAGCTTGTCGCCAAAACCGGGCACGTGCGTGTTATAGTGAGTGTGTAAGTGTGTGCGTGCGACAGGAAGACAGACTCGAACTTAGTCTGTAGGACACGCTTTAACGTTAAGCACATATGTATCATTTTATTAAATAAAGAAAGTTTAAGTCTACTTCGCTTTATTCTGCCAAAAGCTCATACAACAAACATAACTGGCGCAGTCGGTAGGATGCTGTTGACGGGAATTTGAGCTTTTCGACAATCAAGAATTCATCTTTCTTCAACAATCGAAACCGAGCTCTTGAGCTTCAGACAAGTGAAGTGGCTTCATTCAGAATGCAGTGGACCTGGTCTTTCCTCCTATCGTAAGTCCAGAGCCTTTGGTTTTTTCTTACTTAAATATATTATGGTGAGCTTCAGACATATTTTTTCATTTTGAGTTGTTTGTGTATTTTTATTTTTAATAGTTATAAAACTCTATAATAGAGTACGGCTACAGATAAAATTGTGTCATTTTACAAATATTGTAATTATTGTTATAAATTCTATTGATTCACAAAATGGAGACAAAACCTGCAATTAAAATTGCTCTTGCCATAGTACCCAAATATAATGGTAACCCTAATCAATTACATCGATTTATTGTTACTTGCGAAACGGTTTTAACGGAATATTACGATACCGCTAATCCCAATTCTTTCAATAACTCTATTATCTTGCATAGTATACTTAATAAATTAGAGGGTAGAGCTGAGGAAATAGTTAACATTAACGGAGTTTCGTCATGGGAACACATAAAAAATGTGTTACTGAAGAATTTTGGGGACCAAAGGGACGAGAATTGCCTTAATAGGGATTTGGTAAACATGAAACAGGAAAACGAAACGCCTCAAGAATATTATAATCGTTGTATGCATATTTTAAATACGATTGTTAACTACGTAAATCTTCATGAATCTAATGAGGATGTAAAGGTTTGTAAAAGGAGTTTCTTCCAGGCTCAGACACTAAAAACATTTTTGGCTGGACTGAAAGAGCCCTTGGGTACTACTATTAGAGCAATGAGACCCTTAGACATGCCAACAGCTCTAAATTACATAAAAGAAGAGCAAAATATTCAATATATGCAGAAAAGAAGTACTACATTAATTACGTCTAACAAACCATCAAGTTTCGATAAATCATATATGAATGATAATAAACCTATGTTTCCCAATTTAAACAAACCTTTGCAACCTGCGATACCCAGGCACAATATGCAGTATTTTAGACCTTATGTACCGCAGTTCAATAAGCAGAATAACAATTTTCAACATCAGTATCCAAGTTTTTCTAGACCTAATATTAATAACAATAGTTCAGGAAATCGACCCCTATATAGACCAAAACCGATTCCCCATGGGATACCTCATAATAAACCTGAGCCTATGAGTGGAATCTCTTATCGTTCTGCACAGATTCCTTTACGCCCAACAACAACTAACTTTCATAACATTGAAGGCGATCATTTCGAAGAAATACATATGACAGAGGCCACCCCAGTCGGTGACACTCACACAGACGCCTACGTATCCGATAACAACGACTTATGTTGTGTCTACGAAGGTGACACAGAGCAATCCAATGGAGATGATTATAATTCGAATTCAAACCAGTATGGTGAACAATCTAGTTCACATACCGTAGACAACCAAAATTTTTATCAGGATTCAAACCAAAATATAAACACCTAACCGAGATAAATGTTCATATAAAACGACAGTTACCATATATAGAAATCAAGCAGCCGCCTCTTAAATTGTTAATAGATACAGGTGCTAATCAGTCATTTTTATCTCCGGAAGTAATTCATTTATACTATCATAATCAGCCATTGAATTACGAACCTTTCGCTGTTACGAACATAAATTATACCACCAGTAATAACCATTCGATAGATATACCTACCTTCAGAGAGTTTAATGAAAATGGCACCTCAAAGTTTTATATTTATAAATTTCATAATATTTTTGATGGTCTGATCGGATTTGAAATGTTAGAATCATTGAAGGCAACTGTTGACCTTCACAACAAGAAATTACACACACCGAATACAGAATTACCTATCAAAATTTTAGATTCCGGAATTCACAATCTTTTTGAAGCTTTAATTAAATCAAATTCATCATGTTTGATTAAAATACCTGTTAATGTCCAAAACGACGAAATCTTTATTCCTTACACTCACATTGACGGTTGTTATATTCCTCCATCGGTAACCCGAGCCACGTTAGGCTACGCGCACCTGGAGATAACAAACCCAACAAACAATGACATCATCATAAGTTTGATGAAACCACTTAAGGTGCATACACTTAACAATAATTTTGAATTATATAATTTTGAGGCTATTAATGAAACAGATATTATGGACATCGAGTCGTTAATCCGAACTGATCATCTAAACAGGGAAGAAAGATACAATCTCTTAAGTTTGTGCCATAATTATAGTGATATATTTTACACTGAGAACTCCGCATTAACATTTACTAATAAAATCAAACACCATATAAAAACAACGGATGAGATTCCCGTTTTCACCCGTACTTATAGGTACCCTCATTGTCATAAACCTGAAGTAGAAAAACAAATAAAAGAAATGTTACAACAAAACATTATTAGGCCTTCAAACAGTCCATGGTCATCCCCTATTTGGATGGTACCTAAAAAGAGGGATGCGTCTGGAAAAATTAATTGGCGTCTGGTTATAGATTTTAGGAAGCTTAATGAAAAAACTATAAGCGATAGGTATCCTATTCCAAATATCAGTGACATTTTAGATAAACTCGGTAAAAGCCAATATTTTACTGTGTTAGATTTGAAATCGGGATTTCATCAAATAGAACTGAATCCTGAGGACATTCCAAAAACTGCATTTAATATAGATGATGGATATCGAGGCCATTACGAATTTTTGCGGATGCCCTTTGGCTTAAAAAATGCCCCCTCCACATTCCAAAGGGTCATGGACAATGTTTTACGTGGTTTGAAAAATGTAACCGTTTACATGGATGATATAATTGTGTATAGCTCCTCATTACAAGAACATATGGGGAACCTCGAGGAAGTTTTCCAGCGGCTCAGGGAGTCGAATTTTAAAATACAATTGAATAAAACAGAATTTATGAAAAGGGAAACTCCATTTTTGGGTCATATTGTTACTGCTAAAGGTGTTAAACCTGATCCAGCTAAGGTAGAAGTTATTCAAAAGTTTCCAATACCTCGCACCACTAAAGAAATTAAATCATTTTTAGGCCTTATAGGCTATTATCGGAAGTACATCCCTAATTTCGCCCATTTAACCAAACCCATGACCGCTTGTTTAAAAAAAGGTGCGAAAATTCAGTTAACACCAGAATATAACGAGTGCTTTAATCTATGTAAAAATTTGTTAATGAATGATCCAATTTTGCAATATCCCGATTTTGATAAAGTCTTTAATTTACGCACTGACGCCTCAAATGTTGCACTAGGAGCTGTGTTATCACAGGGTTCATTAGGTTCCGATAAACCGATTGCATATGCGTCACGTACCCTAAATGACAGTGAAGTAAAATACAGTACTATCGAAAAGGAGTTACTCGCCATTGTTTGGGCCACAAAATATTTCAGACCGTATCTCTATGGTAGAGAATTTAACATTATTACAGACCATAAACCTTTGCAATATTTAATGAATATTAAGGAACCGAATAGTCGTTTAACGCGGTGGCGCTTACGATTAGAGGAGTTTGAGTACAAAATCACGTACCAAAAGGGTAAATCTAACACGAATGCCGACGCTTTGTCTAGAATAGAAATTCATAATAATAATATCGATGCTGGTAATTCATCATCACAGGATGAAGATGACTTACCACTATCAATGTTAGTAAATCATTCTACAAAATCTGTTAATATGGACAGAGACAGTGATAGGAGTACTGTTCACACTGCATTAGAAAATCCAGTGTTAGAAATACCAATATCCGACAAACATGTTAATGTTTTTGATAATCAGCTATTTTTAGACATTGTTCATCACTCTCCTTCAAAACCAAAAACTATTGAGATTTTTCCTGGCAAGAAGAGAGTTTTAGGTCAAATAACTGAAAGTGATTTGAATTCCACTCTCATCAATTTATTCAAAGAATATTTGAAACCAGGTATTAAGTATGGCTTATATATTTCGGATGTTAAATCTATTCCCAAAATAAGCACAATATTGCAAAGAGTGTTTGATAGTGCATCCTATAAATTAACCTTTTGTAAGACTAAAGTTCAAGACGTGGTATGTAAAGAACAACAGCATAAAATAATAAAAAATTTTCATGAAGGAAAAACCAATCACCGTGGAATATTAGAAGTAGAACAACGTATTAAGTCAAATTACTATTGGCCTAACATTAAAAAACATATAAATGAGTATATAAATAATTGTGATATTTGTCAGACATGCAAATATGAAAGAAATCCTCATAAACAACACTTGCAGATAGTACCTATACCTAATAAGCCTTTCGAAATATTACATATCGATACTTTGACTATTAACCAGCAGAAATTTTTGACTATAATTGACATTTTCTCTAAGTATGCTCAAGCTTATCCCTTAGAATCTATGACAGGGATCAGTGTGTTAAATTCATTATTAAAGTACATATCTCATCACGGAGTTCCAAAGAATATAACTGCTGATCAAGGTACCGAATTCAAAAATTTACCTATTCAAGAGTTTGCCAATTTACATAAAATTCAGTTACATTTTATAAGTGTGAATAATCCACAATCTAATGGAGCTATAGAAAGGTTTCATTCCACCATTCTTGAACACATTCGTATATTATCCATAAGCCACCCACAATTTACTACCAAGGAACTAGTGTTATATGCCTTAATAGGTTATAATAACAGTATACATTCAGTTACAAAGAAAATACCCGTAGATATTATCAACGGACATACTGGTAGTCACGACCCTTTTGATATAAACTTAGAAAATACATACTTGCAAAATTATTTGAATAAGCATAGAGATACTGTCATTGAATTATATAAGGAAATAAATAAAAAATTACAAGAAACACAGGAAAAATCTATTTCATACGCCAATAGAAACCGAAACGAACCTTTGCAATATGAAGAGGGTAAAATGTTGTATGTTAAAAATCCATTGGCACTTCGTCACAAAACAAAACCTCGATACTTAGGTAGGAAGGTAAAGAAAAATTTGGATATAAAAGTTATAGACGATAGAAATATTACCCACCATAAACGTATATTAAGGAAACCACTAACACAGCAAAAACCTCTGTTACAGGATCGTGACAACGATCCGGTGCCAACAAATAGTAACCACGGAATTAGTGAATAATCCAGGTATACTTCCCTTTAAGTTAGGTAATGTGAAGTTCCAAAAAACGGAACACGTATTTTTACACTATTATGAGTTAGATAAGCTTTATAAGTCTATTATTAATGTAGAAGGTTATATTGGTAGTTATATAGATTATATAAAATCAAGCGATCTTAGTTATTTCGGCGACACTTTACATTTGACAAATCAAGTACTAGTAAATATGCTAGAAACCATATATAAGAAATTTGATACCCTGTATAAAAAACCAAGACAAAAACGCGGACTTATAGATGGTTTGGGTTCCATTATAAAAGGTATTACTGGTAATCTAGATCACGAAGATGCTTTGTACTATAACAGAGTCCTGAATATTTTACAAAATAATCAAGATAATATAAAAAACAGCTTAAATGTAGGGATTAGTTTAAACAAACAGATGTTGCAAACGTTTAATATGTCATTGTCTACTATCACATCTAACGAATATAAGATTCATTTAAAGCTAATTGAGATAACAAACAATGTAAACTTTACTAATATCAGGCTCTATGATTATGTAAAGATAAATAGTTTATTTAGTCTGCTAAAAGTAAATCTAGAAAACATTTTGAATTATATAAATTTATTAGAAAGTTCTATTTCTTTTTGTAAACTATCTGTAACTTATCACAGTGTATTAAGTTCCGAAAATATAAACTACATGTTCACTACCTTATCGAAGTTATACGATAGAGTCGAATTACTAGTGGACGAATACACTGAGATAAGAGATTATTATGAAATTATAGAGTGTGGCTCTTATTATGTTAACAATATGATTGTATTTGCTCTGAAGTTCCCCATAATGCATTCCGATTCATTTATATATTATCATCTGTTTTCGACACCAACTTATAATAATACTATATTAATTCCACCAAAACCATATCTGGCGATTAATGAAAATACCCATCACTATATGGATACAGAATGCAAGACCTTTAATAAATTATATTACTGTCCAGAAGGCGACATATCAGACACCTCTAAGACTACTGATTGTATATATCAACTGATACTAAAACAGAAAATATCGAGTACCTGCTACTTCATTCATTTTAAAGCGAAAAGCGAGATAATACAGAAATTGGATGACTACCATTATATATTAACATTCATCAACCCTACAGGAGTGCAGTTTTATTGTAACAAAGAGTCGTATCAATCTCTTCATGGCACTTATTTAATTGAAATACCACAAGGATGCAGCATTTCTGCAAATAAATACAATGTTAAGAATTATAGAAATAAAATAAGGGGATCACCGATAAAGTTGCTGTCATTCCCCTTATTAAACATTAGCATAAAAAACGATGATAGACCTCTGCTCTTAGAGAATGTTCCATTGGACCAGATTCATAAATTGGAAGCATTGGTAGAGAAAGAAAATTATTTGAACCTAGACAAAATTCCATATAATTATGATTATCATTATTGGACAGCACCCATATACATCATGATGATTATGTTATTATTGGCTTATTTTATTTACCGGTTGAAAACAAGGAAACCTGCCATAGAGATTGTAGAAACCAGTGGACCGTCAAATATTCGTGGTCAACCCTTTTTCTCTGTAGAAGAAAGGGCTTCCAACTAGTGCGGGGGGTGTTATAGTGAGTGTGTAAGTGTGTGCGTGCGACAGGAAGACAGACTCGAACTTAGTCTGTAGGACACGCTTTAACGTTAAGCACATATGTATCATTTTATTAAATAAAGAAAGTTTAAGTCTACTTCGCTTTATTCTGCCAAAAGCTCATACAACAAACATAACTTGCGTTTCGGTTAAACTGACACCTTGGCCAAAACTAAAAAAAAAAAGTACTAAAAACTGTGCCACTGAATAACCACGCGCATCGCCTAAGTTCCAATGTCCAATCAATGATGTGATAGCGGACGACTCTATTAACATATTAGGCTAAAAGTCCAGGCTAATACTGAGCGGAAAGCCCCATATCACTTCGCCCAATCCGATTTGAACCAGGGACTTCAGAGTGGTGTTGTACCGCGCACGCAAGAACTACGCCACCGAGGAAGTCAACGAAACTTTTATTATCTTACTCCAAGGTATTGTACTGCGTCGTTCATCATCCGAAGATATCAGGTATTAGTCATGAATAATTCAAGAGAATTTCACTGGTAAATTATATTTGCATCTTAAAGAAATTATTAATTGCTGCTTAAAACATAATAAAAACCTCACGCATTAGAATATGCAACTCCAGCCGTGGCAGACTCTAGTTGGTAATTCTTAGTAACTTGATCTTTATTGAAGTCGAGAGCTCCCACTCCACGGATTGCGTGATTATCATTTCCTCCAACGTGAACATTCACTACACCACCGATAGACCCATGTCCATCATTGGTAAGAACTCCGTTTTGTCCAAAGACAGTGGCCACCAAGCCGAGGATCAAAAACACTTTCGCGTACATCGTATGACGGCCGAGCTTCAAATGAGGCTAAAATATTTGGTTTCGTTTATAGACAGGATGAATTGAGGCCGGGAATTCCCCGCTTGCTCCATACAATTGTATTAAAGCGTCTGGACTTGGATGCAATGTGCGTTGATAATGGATGTGGTTTGAGTTTATAATTATGCTCATACATTTACAGTTTTGATAAGTCTTATTTAATGTTCAATAGATAAAGATACCTACAATAATTTCAACTTTAGTGAAGTCTAACCATCATTAGGACAGCGTAACGGATAATACAATACCAAGAATCTCTTAATTTTAGACACGATTTGTACCTAACTGGGGAACAGTATATAATACAGTAGTAATAGGAGTAAAGTAAATGAAAGAATCCAACAGACGATATTGCAGGGTATGAAATGAAATTTTCGCGAGCACTTTGACCGGGCATCACTTCATAATTTCGTGAAAGGACCTTTTCGGCAGGATATTTCGTTAGTTCCGATTCGATTTTCATTTTATGCAAAAGACGATCCAATTTCGTGGCGGGGGCAGAGGGACCTTCAATCTGGATAATACTGGAGTCTGAGTTTCTCAAACTTCTATCTTCAGCCTAGCTCATTATCAGGGCTAAGGGGCGGATTTTGCATTTTAATTAGAAAAACAAAAAAAATAATAAATAAAAAAAAACAATACATGATTCATAATCACCAATTTTTAAAATAAGCCAAAATCTAAAATTTCTTTCACGAAAAGCTAGTAATACTGAATGGCCTCACGTAGCTTCGAAAATAGGTAGATGTGTTAGGACTGAATCCGAAACCTTCTCAGGCGTTATTAAAATTATTCTCGCTAGGCTATCTCGATCTTTAAACAAAATACCTAATATAATAAAATAGTAATTTCAGTGAAATGTTCGCACAATTAATACTGTTCTCATAAGTTGCCTTCTCCATTTATTCCTAGTAATTACACCGACATCGCCCACACACATATATCTATATTCATCCGACGCGACGTACATATCAAAATAGTTTATTTTGGTTCTGGGTAGTTTCCCAGTACAACACATAGGTACGTTGTATATAAGTGACTCAAATCGTCGGGGATAGTGCAAAACCGCGTAACTAACATTGGTAAATACCGCGTACCTTAGATATTAAAATATAAAATACCTTAACAAAGTTATATTTTAACTTCACAGTGGGACTTTTATACCGAGTAAGGTCTTTGACGCGTGTTTAGTTGCGAGCAACACCTCAATATAAATTTATAATATGAGTAGGAGATAGGAATTTAAAGTTTGAGAGTCTTTCTGTTTCTCTCGAGACAAAGGGGCATGTAAGTTTGAGGACCACAGCCGTAGAAGAATGATCCAAATTGAATTCGTTTTGCGACGAACACCGCCCCAACCCGGCTTAGTGTCGCCAATCCGACAAATATCCCGATTCGCGTTAAAGGGCTGCGATTCAGCGAAATTTTCAAGCTCCGTTTGTTCGCTGTGGGATTTTTATTAAATTTCCCGAAAATGTACAATACAGCCGACGTGGCTCCGTAGAGAACTAGTATGCGCCGTATGTTTTTTTATGGGAAATAGCCATTACCTTTATCGCGAGACTTATCTCTTTACAGCTTTAACAATTGTGCCAACCTCCACTTTCGCGCCAGGGCCCATCATGCGATAAACATTAGGTTAAAAAAAAATAGGTCGAACAGCGATAGTTACCAAAATGTATCGAATATTGGCGAGAAAAATGCTTCTCCTATAAACGTTGGTTCGTCAGCTCTTAATAACACAAAGGGAAACGTGCCTGCCTTGTTAGTATAGTAAAATGCCAAAAATACATTGGTGATGAGTTCATACTGAATTTTTACTCGAAAATTTACATACACGCATGTTTAGATGTTTTTGTCCATGCAACTTGTTGGATTCTGGAATAAACCGCTTTTAACGATAAGACATTGTTGAAAAATGCCTTGCATTTTTTGTGTTATTCTTTTAGCCTTTATACAATAAAAAATATTATTATTATTACACGCTTCATAATCTAATCGTATTATGTTATTTGTATACGGATATTTTTTTAATTTTTTTTCACTGGGGTAAGCAGAGACGCAAATGTTTCGAGCTTATGTCTGTCCCATGTCGTGACAGAAGGCGAGTTTATCGTCACATCGAGTTATTTCAATTCCAAGCATCCCAGATGATTTTTTTATTTTGAATATACTCAAACTCAAACTCATTTTTTTTATTCAAATAGACTTTAAAAAGCTCTTTTGAATTGTCATGAATCTACTACCGCTTCGGAACGTGTTATCGCTGTGAAGAAGAAGCGGCGCAAGAAACTCCCTCAGCTGAACACGATTTGTCAATATGGTATATAATATTTATTTTTTCCAACAATGTCATAGTAATAATTTTTTTTTAACATGTAACAATAAATGCTATCAATAAATAACATAATAGACACAATTTAATTATAGAACATGTGTGAATCTGAGCGACCTAATCCCAAGCATTTGTATTTTCAAAATAGTCTCTTATACTGTAATAACCTCTTTTGCAAAGACGTTCTTTGACAGTAGTTTTTATTTTTTTATTGGAAGATTAAAAATATGCATAGGAAGTTTATTGAAGAAGCGTACGCATGGACCAACAAAAGAATTGCTTATTTTATGGAGACGAGTAGCATGTACTATAAGTTTATCTGTACTCCTAGTGTTTTTATTATGAATATCGCATATTCGGTAAAAATTTGCAATATTTTTTCGAACATACATATTATTTGCAAATATGTATTGCGATGTTACGGTAAGAATGTTTATCTCTTTAATCTTTTCTCTAAGAGATACGCGAGGTCCGAGACAATAGATAGCTCTAATAGCTCTCTTTTGCAAGACGAATACTAAATTAATATCTGCAGTATTAAAGAAGAATACCATACGAAAGAATACTATGAAAATAACTGAAATAAACAATTCTTGCTGTGTCTACATCAGTCAGACGCCTTATTTTTCTGACTGCATAAGCCGCTGAACTTAGTCTACCTGCTAACTTTGCTATATGTGGTCCCCACTGGAGTCTCGAGTCTAATGTGATGCCCAGAAAAGTTGTTAACGCAGCAGGATTCAACTCTTCCCCATATATTTCTACATCGGTGTTTACTTGTCTTACATTGGGCATAGTTTAGGCATTGGGCATGGAAATTTAATGCATTTAGTTTTTCTAGCATTTAGTATCAAGTTGTTTAAATTAAACCAATGCAAAATTTTAGAGAGAGCATCGTTCACTTCGTCATAATTTTGTAACATTCTCTTAATTTTAAATATTAATGATGTATCATCCGCGAACAATACAATCTTATGATTATCCCTTACGTAATAAGGTAAGTCATTAATATATAGAAGAAATAAAAATGGTCCCATAATTGAACCCTGTGGAACTTCCAAGGTAACCGCCGGTAGATCCAGGTGAGATATTTCCATTAATATCAACCCTCTGAACCCTGTTACTCAAATAGGATGTCAGAAGATTGAGAGCCCTGTTTCTAATGCCGTAATGGTGTAGCTTCCTGAGCAGAGTATCATGATGTACACAGTCAAATGCCTTAGACAAGTCGCAGAAAACGGCAAGAGCATTGTGCGACTCTTCCCAGGCCTCAAAAATATTTTCCAAGAGATCCACCCCCGCATCAATGGTGGACCGATCCTTAGTAAATCCGAACTGCTTCCTATGAAGTAGGTTATTATCGTCAAAATGTGTCAATAATTGATTTAGAATATTTTTTTCAAATAACTTACTCAGAGTGGGTAATATTGAAACAGGTCGGAAGTTCGAAGGATCCGATATATCACCAGCCTTGAAGAGAGGTATAGATATTTCACTCAAACTGTTGCTCGATCTGTGAGCCGAAACAACAAACTCACGGTTGACAGCCATGTACACTGCCACAAAACCAATGTGAAGAAAGGGAAATACCCAAAGATAATATTAAAAAAAAGAACTAGAACATTGTCTTATTTAATTTGGTTTGCCTACGTGACTGTAAATACTAAAATGTAAAGCGACGCAAAATGAGTCAGTCATCGACCAGTCAAGGTTGCTTTTGTATTGTGGAAGCTAACTAGTGAGTAATATAATGATAACATTTTTTTTTTTTTTTTTTTTTTATTTTTCTTTTAACATGCTCAAGGAAATTACAAGTAATTGGTAGTAGATAACATCTAAAAACCACTAAGGTTTGTACTAATGCTATCATGGTTGACGTAATAAATAGTATTCATAATATACAAAGATGAGTACTACAACACTAGTACTTAATGTAGTAGTGTTGTTAGGAGTTTCAAGTATTTGCATTCAATTATTTGTCGTTATATAAATTATTCAAAAAGTATAGCTTAAGTTTGTGTTTGATGTTATTTGGAGTCAAACTATCGCGTAATACGGAGGGTAGTTTGTTAATTAAGCGAGGTACAAGGTAGGAGGCGGTGCGCTCACCGTATGTATTGTTCGCGCGCGGCGATACTAACCTGTTTCGAGCAATGGCCCGTGTATATACGGGATGTTTAATTTCTTTTTTAAGGTCATTGTCAAAGAAATATTTAATGAGCAAAGTATACTCGACGTTAACATGAACAGGCAAGATTCTACAATAACTAAATAATCTTATGCAATCGTCTTTGAACTGGTCTCTAATTTTATCGGAAACTATATTTTTCAGAATTTTAATTTGTAAATTATAAATTTGATTTAAATAAGTTTTATAAGTACGACCATAGCAACTTATACCGTAATTAACATAGGATTCCGCCAATGAGTTAAGCAACATCAATTTGATTTTATATGGTATACGATTTTTTAAAATTATGATATTTGCCAGGAATTGTCTCAATTTGGTACAGACATGTTCAATATGTTTATACCAGTTTAATTTACTATCAATTTGTAATCCAAGATAAGTGTGGTTGTCTACAATCTCTATGCTGGGGCAATCACATATTATGTTAGAATTGGAGTTGTGGTTATGCAGACAAGTATGTTCATGGGCTACAAGATTAAATGATTGAGCATTTGTATTATATGGGGATTTAATTATCATAAGTTTAGTTTTGTTAGTATTTAGGACGAGTCCAGCATCATGGGACCAGGTCAAGAGAGAATTAAAGTCGGATTGCAGGCGAGCACAGGCTATTACTGGGTCTTTATCAGCAGTTATGATACAGGTGTCATCAGCAAATTGGTAGCAGGTACAATATGCAATCATATTACTCATATCGTTTACATATGACAAGAAGTGTAAAGGGCCCAATACAGAACCTTGGGCCGTGCCCTCTGTTGATTTAACGGACTTGCTGTAAGCATTGTCGATCTTAACTGTAAAAGAGCGATTTTCGAGGTAGCTTTTACACCAATCGAGTAATGGGCCGCGTATACCGCAATCATCAAGTTTACTAATTAATAACTTATGATTTAGAGTGTCGAATGCCCGAGAAAAATCAATAAAGAGCACTAGTACTTGTTTTTTGTGGTTTAAGTAATCATTGACTTGATCGGTGAACCTTTGTAGGAGCTCGATGGTTCCTTTCCCAGCTTGGAAGCCGTATTGGTTTTTATCAATTACATTATGTTTACTGTAAAACTCATATATTTGTTCACAAATAAAGCGTTCAACTATTTTGTCAATAGATGAAAGTAGTGTAATGGGACGATAGTTAAGTAAATCGTCCCGTCTACCTTTTTTATGTATTGGCCTTACACAGCCTACTTTCAGTTTATCGGGATACAAGCCAGTTTTGATACTGCGATTAATTAAGTTGGCAACAGCGGAGCATATACCTGGACCTATCTGTTTCAAATCGGATACTGCTATATTGTCAATACCGGGAGATTTTCTAGCATTTAGCTTTTGTACCATCTTGTATATCTTCTCACCTGAAGCTTTCCGGAAGTTTATACTGATGTTAGATGACCTACGATAAATGCTAGGGTCAACTAATCTTGCACTACACTTAAACATTATATCCTTAACGATGTCATCAAATGCACTGGCAAAGTTATCTGCAATTTTTTTTGTACTGATACCCTGTCCCTCGAAAGCTTTTATTACTGCAGCATCAATTGACAAACTCGTACGTCCCAACATTTGGTTAACGATCTTGTAGACTTTTTTAGTATCTTTAAAGTTATCTTGAATTTGGTTTTTGTAGTATTTATTCCTTTTTACTTCTAATACTTTGTGAACTTTGTTACGGGTTTTGTTATAATTTAATCTTAATTTGGAGTTACTAGGATTGCGCTTCCACAAAGCAAACAGTTCATCGCGTTTTTGGCACAACCGTAATACGTTACTGTCAGCCCAAGGTAATTTGAATTGAGCTTGACCTTTACTCAATTTTCTAGTTTCGTAAGTGGATGCGGCTTCTCTTGCATTTTGAAAGGATTTATTTATAAACTCATAAATATCACTGGGGGAATCCATACCTGAAGTTTTTGCCCAATCAACATCATTTAATATTTTACGCATTGTACCACGGTTTAGTAAAAGTTTAGTAACAGGCTGTATATGGTTAGGTGGTGCGTTATCGAAGCCGGTAAAAATTAAGGCGCGGTGATCAGCTAGTACGACGTCTAACACTGCCGTGCACGGGTGTAATGTTGGGAATCGTGCGAATATATGGTCAATACAAGATTTAGTAGTGACGTTTAATTTTTTCTCGATTCTGGTGTAATCTGTGATTCCACACATTAATCCCTGCTCGCTAAGTGTTGTAAGATAAGAGTTTGTATATGATGAGATGTTTTTTAGGTCAATGTTTGTGTCACCGATCAGCAATAGGTTGTGTTTATTGTCTATTTCAGAGATGCATTTACTTAACTCCTTTACAAAAATGTGTTTATTTGTTTTAGGCGGTCTATACACTGCAAATACAACTGCAGTCTTCAAAGACTGCATTTTTCCTACATGTTACCAAAAATATAATAATATAGAATACAATATCTGAGAAAAGGAATTAACATTAGAATAATATGTCTTCACGTCTGCATCTCCGAAGAGTAAGGAAAGAGTGACTTAATATTCATTTATAACCAATCGTTTCTCTGTTCAATGATAATAATATTATGGGAGTCATTTCTTGGTAGGGTCCTATGACAGACTACATATAGGAAGGTATCACTGTAAAGCATATTACAAGTACTTTTGTGATAAATTGATGTCATGTTATGATTTATGACTGTGTAAAGCTGATGAGAGTAAGCATCTGATGTCGCAGAATGACGAACATGTAGCGTTATGCAAATATTGGAAAAAAGATCTTTAGTTGCTATTTATGTGTATAATAAACGTGGGGATAACTACAGTCGTTCAGTTGAAAAAGCCTATGCCATTCAAAAATAGTTTCCAATTCGTTCAACTGATATGCGTTATTCGCATACGCATACGCCATATGCGCGCATTTAATCCCTGAAGGGGCAGGCAGAGGCGCAACTAGTGCACCCACTTTTCGCCGTGCGCACTCCGTCCCATGATGTGATAGGGGGCGAGCCTATAGCCATATCGGGCACAAATTCCAGACTCCGGGCTAGAATTGAATAGAAAAATCCAATATCACTTTGCCCGACCCGGGGATCGAACCCGAGACCACAGCATTGCACTCGTACCGTAATACAACTACGCCACCGAGGCAGTCGTTTTTCGAATATATTTTAAGTTGATACTTTTATTCACTAGATGACATCAGCTCGCACACGAGCGCATAAACTCACTCACACACAGTAGCAAATTGGCAGTAAGCGGATTATTTTCGAATGATTTAATCGTATCCCCGTGTATAGTGGGGCGTGTTGTATCCAATATGAGTACAATGGATAAATTCTTACATAATTCTAAAGGGAGGGCGCTTGTAAAAATCGTCTTTAACAGGTGATTGGTGTGTTATAAATTTTCTAGAACCGAGCTGTAGCCAGTTTTGTCATTACCATAAATTTACCGGCTCCATGCTAAGGTAGATTATTCGTGAGCCAGAGTCCCTGGACAAATACGATCGCTTCATGTATTTCTATCCCCCTGTACTGTTTTATATGTTCAAATTTTCAGGGCATTGTATCCAGTGTAATAACTGGGCATCATGAGACACATCGTAGAGTGTCAAATATAAAATAATGTTTAGATATCATTTCGATATTCAAAGATATATTTTTTTAATGTAGTAATAGATGAGTGTTAATTGTTTAATAGTGTGGGATAATGTTTCTAAGATCCCTAGCCCCAATAAAAGCGGTCAAGTGATTGATTGTGGTAGAATATACGAGAACGCATTAGTAAGACGATCCGAGGACGTTCTGTTTGACTTGCATCAGATGCAATCGCCCTGTTTGCTAAGCACGCACTCAGAAAATAGCTGCAGAGATTGATCACTATAAAAAAAGAATTAATTGATAGCCTCTAAAGCGCTGGATTAGTTGGCCGGGATATGGGATGAGAGGTTTAAATTCGATGTGTGCATAAATTGTATGTAATTTTATATTGTATCTACCAGCCAATACAAAAAAATATGATATTATACTTATCAGTAAACTCTGATGTATATTTTTTCAATAACTTTGGTAATTATACTATACCTAATGATGATGACGATATAATTTATTGCTGAGTACGCCATGTAATCATTATGGTTCTCTTAGTTAGAATTACTAAAACGGAAATACTCTCAAGTAAACTACTGAAAACAGATGAAGTGCTTTATGACAACTCTTATTTCGAGTTCCCAATTTCAAAACCAGTCACTACATATTTACACCATTGCATCATTAAACCCATCAAAATATCGCACCATTTGGATTTTCAATAATTCCTTATCTGAATAGTTCACTACGTCAATCGTCGATATATAAAAAACATCCATTAAAACTTGCGAAGAAACCAAATAACCACATATTACATTCGATAGATTCGGAAGCGCAAAAAAATACGCTTCTGATCGTAAATAGGGTCGGAATAATGCGGGACAGGAAATTGAAAATGGCCTCTCGTGCTTCATTGATGGCTTTGTTGTAGCTTCATTTTGGATACCATGAGGATTCTGTTCGGGATGAATGACATGTGAGGAATAAAGGGCATTACTAATAAAAATATCGTCATTAAATAAGCTATGTGTGTTCTTCAAATAATTTGAGTAATCTATTTCTTGGTAAGGACACAGTAAAATTATCATTACTGGTGGTAGGTCTCTCATATGTAAGAGTCCGTCTGGGTGGGTACCACCGCAATGTCTATTTCTACCGCCAAGCAGCAGTGTGCATGCACTGTTGTGTTTCGGTTTGAAGGACATTGTAGCCAGTGTAACTACAGGACATAACGAGACTTAACATATTATGTCTCAGGATGACGAGCGCAGTGGAATGCCACACAGTACTTTGTAACTCAAGGTGCTGGATGGTGTTGCTACTGTTTATGGGTGATCGTATCGCTTACCATCAGGCGAACGATATGCCCCTCTCGTCATTCAAAGCAATAAAAAAAAATACTTTAGTAAGGTCCTATGATCCTGATCTTGAACAGCGAAAAGGCCGCCCACTTCTGTTTTTTATATGCTTAGATTTTTTTTTGTTTTTATACGTCTACTTAATTTATGATGAACATTAGTGTTAAAAATAAATAGTATAAATAAAAGGGGATAATAAAGGAAAAAAATTACTCAAGTTACACAATTGCCCCGGTAGCATATATAATATTATTATGTAGTTGTATCATAGAATAGCTGAAATAGTTCTACATTTTATTGTGTACGCCGTATTTAATAGTTGTTTTATTTGTTTCAGGTAAGTTTCTAACTCCATTGTTAATACAATCGTTGTAAAACAGGTATGTCTTTATTTCTTTTTATTTACGTTAATTGTTAAATATAATTATGTATGTATGTATGTATTTATGTGTATAATGTATATAATATGAATATAAGTTACAAAATGTATATATTTCTCATATCTCTATTAACACTTTGAGCTTTGTATATGCGGCAGCACGTGACTTGAACGCTCGAATAAAGTGGAGCGGAGACTGTCGCGGCTTTACGTGTACATGATAAATAGTGGAAAATTGAATGTCCGTATCAATTTGGATCACATGTGATAAAATAATAAAAAAAGCAGTACAGAATTTAATAGAATCATTCTGCCAATTTATTTCAACATCTGCCCATCATAAGATTGGCAACATAATGTTATGTGTTGGCACTCGATTTTCTTATGTAAGTTTATACATTTGCATAGAAAAACGAAATACGCAAACGAAATTATTTTAAATACTAATCTGTTTAATACTTATACCAAAAATGTTTACTATGATTGTCATTTAGCCTCAACTTAATGGTTACGCGATTAAAATATTAAATAATATAATTCAAGCTAAGGTTTCAATTATTATGGTTATTAAACAAATAAGCGACTGCTATCATGCAACGATATTAATAATTCAAGAGAAGTTAAGCCTTAAGCCTTACAAGATAAGCTTACCTTTGCAATTCAAACATCTCATTCAAACATAAACGCTCTAGCCTAAGATAAAAGCCACAACCCTTTTTATGAAAATACAGTAACTAAGTAAATATTTAAAGAAGAAACAGCCATTATTTCTCGCATCATCGAACGCATCACCAAAGTTCAAAGAGAAATTGTTCGTACAAAAACCATCTCTCGTGTTATTTTAGATGGCAAAGTTATTGCTCAGTTAGAACGGCAATGATGCGTGTGTAACGGTAATGTTATATTTGACGAACACTGGCTTGTTGATCCTTCGCTACAGATACTACCAAAGCTAATATGAGTGTTTTTATTCTGACATAACAGTGTTTATATGCCTATGTATAAGTACATATAGCACTAATGAAAACCGTCTATTTCCGTTCTCCCCCACATTTTGTCCAACACTGGTGGTTATTGGGTTTTTATATTCAGTATCAGCCCGGAGTCTGGAATTTGTGCCCGATATGGCGATAGGCTCGTCCCCTATCACATCATGGGACGGAATAAAAATGGCGAAAAGTGGGTACATTAGTTGCGCCTCTGCCTACCCCTTCGGGGACAAAAGGCGTGAGTATGCGTACTGGTGGACAGTGGGACAAAAAGTTGCGATCTCCCCCACCTGAACAATATTAGATTCATTCCTTGATCTGTAATTATGTCGGATGTCTAAATAGGTAATAGGCACATCAATATAGCATAACTGTTGACTCTGAAAGAAGAGTTTCTGCGACGAGCATTTGTGGCAGATTTTTTATCACATGTCGGCAGTCAGAATTCCACAGTTCCCATGTTGATGCTGTAATATTAAAGTTAATGTTATCGGTCATTATTGCGATGATTAGATCATTAAATAATTGCAATAAACTACCGCGTGATGGAGGATGGCTACACTAAGATATTTTGTCTAATGCTGTCACAAATTGACAGACATAACCGTTGTAAAAAATTCACGGTTTCTATCTACGTTTTGCCTCTATTGATATGGTAATTAACTGAATTAGATCCTAACATGAAAAAGTTTTCAGGTATATTTACATACAATTTTACTCATTCTTTCTGTAAGTCAATTATAATCCATTTACACAAAACACCGCTTTAAAAGGACGGAGCCGTAACAGAAACCTAGTCTGGAAAAACATCTTTCAAAGACGGTTTAATTTCCCCCAGACGCGCCCTTTAAGTATAATTTGTATCCTTTCTTAATTTTTCCAACTCCCTCTTTTCGACGGGAAATGCGTAATATCCGCCTCTTTGAGGACCGTTAAAGTAAATATTTTTTTTGACAATAACCGGCCGAAAATACAAACGCTTCCGTCGCCCCGGACAAAACCATTTGGATCAAAGCTCGCGATCGCAAACGTTAGCCCCAATGTTGGTGTAATCTTAAAAAATAATTAGAAACAACTCTACTGTACAGTCAGCCACAAAAGTAGCTCAACAAATTGAAAACTTCAAAACGTTTCTTTTCGTTCACTCCAGTCGAAATATTCTTTTCTCTTTATTTAAAATAAAGTTAACACTGTGAAGTTTATTTTTGTGAAGAAAAAAAAATTGTTGATACCGACGCAAGAGTTTAAACGCGATTTGAAATTTTGAATTTGTTCAGTTACCTAGTGGCTAACTGTACATCAATGCAGTCTCTAAGCATCGTTTTTTGGTTCTATCTTTTGAAGTTTTACTAGGTTACAAATTAATTATATTGGGCAGGCCCCTCTTAGGCATCGTTGCTTCATTTGTTTGCCGCTAAAAAGCAGAGAGCAAGCACTGAGGTTTGAAGGACAACACAAAACAACAATCTCCCTCCCCTAATAAATCCTAGTTTCTTCTAAGACAGAAGATGCATACACTCTTCTGGTATTTATAGACGGGAGAGATGACTTAACATCAATTGACCCACTTGGCTGTTTTGACGACTTGTGCTATAAAAAGTTCTATTTACACGTAAACCATCCTATGAATTGATTTATAAAAAGAGTTCACAACGCTGCCAATTGCCTTTACAGATTTCAATCTGATCACAGGAACTTTTAATTCAAAGTTAATTGTCAATTTGTTTGGAATCCGCTCCAAGTTTTTACGTTCCCGACTTATTTGATGTTTTGCCTTTCGCCGTAAATTAAGGGCTTGTTTCGCCCTTCAACCCTCGTGCTTAATGAAATTACGAGGCTTTTTATTGTACTTTTGTTCTCGATTGGTATGGAGTAATAAAACTTTCGAACGTTGAATCGTTTTGTGAATGTGGACCCTGATTTCAATTACAGGCTTAGCTGGTAGAACTTTTTAACTGGTTAACGGCTGCTTGTTTTATATGTTGTCTAGATGGTTGATGGTAGTTCTAAAATATTAGAAAGTCCTTCTGAGCATCTGTGGCATAGCTTCCTCATTCGCAAACATCGTTTTAGTCTGGTTAGAAAGACAATGCAATGCAATGCAATCAGCCCTGTATTATATACTGTCCACTGCTGAGCACGGGCCTCTTCGACTACTGAGAGGGGTTAGGCCTTAGTCCACCACGCTGGCCTAGTGCGGATTGGCAGACTTCACATGCCCTCGAGAATCTTATGGAGAATTCTCAGGTATGTAGGTTTCCTCACGATGTTTTCGTTCACCGTTAAAGCGAACGATAATTGATAAACAATACACACGTAACTTCAAAAATTCAGAGGTGTGTGCCTTGGGTTTTAAACCGCCGGACATTGGCTCGGCAGACCGTTCCATTCCCAACTAGGCTATCGTCCGCTTAAAAACATTAGACATTTAGGGTTACATCTTATGTTTCTAGACGAATTGAAAGCGCAGTAGTTTGTACTTCAAGCATCTTGGCACGGTCTGGGCGCAAAATGACAAAAAAAATATGCATGGTATACAAATATTACATTTGTATACCATGTGTATTATTATATACAAAGATTAGTACAATGGGGTTTTTATATCAACTGATGATGACCTCAAACCTAATAGAATATAATCCTTTAGACACACACACACTCACGCCTTTTAATCCCGATGGGGTAGGCAGAGGCGCAACTAGTTCACTAACTGTTCGCCGTGCGTATTCTGTCCCATGATGTGATAGGGGGCGAGCCTATCGCCATATCGGGCACAAAATCTAAACTCCGGGCTGCTACTGAATAGAAAAATCCAATACCACTGCCCAACCCGGGGATCGAACCCGAGACCTCAGCATTGCAGTCTTACCGTAATACAACTACGCCACCGAGGCAGTCTCAAGAATCCTTTAGACGTGATAATATTATAGTCTAAATAAGAATGTAGAGTAACCACACTACATGATTTTCAATATACGATAATACAGCGCAAAACTGGAGAGCTATCCCGACTATCGAGATGAACTAACGAAATTCCGAATAGAAACTATTACATACATCTTTAATACATATCTACAACTTTTGCTATATATATAAAATAGAATAAGTGGCTGCACCATTGATGTATTAAAAAACCCTAATACTTCAATGGGCTGGACTCATTAATAACTCTGATATTTTATGTTTCAAGGCGATGAGCACTGTGACACTGCATTGTCAATTGTGTTATTTAAAATTTTTAATTACATTTCCATTGTTTAGGAGTATGTCGATGGTCAAGCAAGCGACTGACTTGGCAGTTAGTAGTACAAAAACTTAACTCTTCGAGGTCTCCAAACGTTATTGTAGCGAACGTCGCTAAAGCCGATCCAAACGTTTCGATTTTCAGCATAGCTACCCGGCGTTATAACTATAATTCATAATAAGCAAAATGGTTTCTTGGCTGTGTTGACCATATTCATACGTTCTCGTTCAATAAACGCCAACTTTTATTTGAATCTACGGTATTTGAACGTCCCGTCTGTATGGGATTGTATTGGGTAGCGCCACGCTTAAATTCCAATTTTATTAAATAACTTTAATAAAATTGTAATTTAGATGAAATTACTGTTTACCGAAATTTGAAAGCACTTTCAGTTTTATTAATTTAGTGGCGTATTAGGGCTTTAACATGTGCGAAATCCAGGGTTTCATAACTGGGTTTAACAATGAAGAATAACTTCATTATTTCTATTTGAATACCTATTAAGTTGTCTGGGGTTTGGAATGGTGCTTAATACGACGTTGAGCTCGCGTCCGTATTGTGAGATACGAATAAATTCGCATGTATTTATTTATTTCTAAATTTCTTTGTATATGTTATTACTCTCTTTTGTAACTTTACTAGTAAGCGCCGTTTATAAACCTTAACGACTAATAAAGTGATCTTACTTCACACTAGATGTTCTCAAATCCCTAATAGTTTCAATTCAGGATATCACAACACAAGCGTTCGCATTATTGTATCAATGAATATAGCCACTAAATCAGCGTATTCAAGTGGCATGAATGGAGTCGCCGGCTACAATGGAACGCGGTGCAGCCAGACCGGGAGCAATCCGCTTGATTTATGGCCCAACTTGTTCCCATACAGGCTTATCCCCTAATGGACTGACGGGATTGCATCCAGTTTCCCTTTGAACTTCATCTTGGAAATTGTCCTGGATTACTCCTTGTGCACAATGATGTGGGTTTATGATTAAGGGTTCTGTTTAACCCCAATTTGTTGTTGATGATGCTATTGATTCTGCAATAGTGAGATCTTGGGTCTTTATGTTTTTTTACAGCACAGACCGGCAAAGTAGTATGTGGGTGATAAGCTGTCACTTCACGTTGATTTTCTGCGAGTCATTGGCACTATCCTAGAAGGAGGCGGAGAATCCCATTCATTCTACAGATATTTATACATCTACAACGTGGCTATAACCATTAAGGAAAAGATTTCATAGATTCAGATCAAGCTTGAGTTTTGAAATTATTACAAAGTTTACAAAGGATTAGAATTGTGGTCAGTGGTAACCATTTCTATTATCATGGGAAGGAAATGCTATTGGCACAAATCTACGTCCATCGTACTTCTTATCTTACCCTTTTAGGGTAACAAGCGTGATGATTTACGTCAACGTTGTATAAGTCTCTAAAAGCTGTGATTTAGTTTTCTTTGTCCTTTTTACAATAGTTCATAGTTAATGCGACTCTTGATCACTCCTTTTAAGATTATTCAAATGGTTTTGATCTTTGCTTTCAAAATTGATTTATAAGCGACTAGCTGTTGCTCGCAACTCTGCCTCTGTAAAAGGTTTTTCCTATCCCATCTGGCAGAATGTATCGGAACTTATGAGTTATATTACCATCCTATGTCTTTTTTTTTTTTTTTTTTTTTTCGCGGAGAAAGTGACTTATTACTACCGCCCAGCCTTCAAGGGGGGCGACTGAGCGGTTATGTTGGGTTCACCGTGCCTTACGACCCGGCGTTGAGCCGCCCGGAGAGATGTAACCATCGGGCGACCGCCGGGCCGAGTCCCTAACCTATGTACAACGCACGGCATACCAACCAAAACTCCGCGGTGGCCATCTTCGGCGCATTAGGGACGGCTGTGGGCTTCCTCTGACGGAAGTGTCTAAGTGTCGTCCGCAGCCGCCCCTGCGCGGTGCCGCCTAGTGCGGCCCGTCTCCTGTTTGGGGGGGGCTCAGAAGCCCCCGCACACCGAAGGACGCTCTCAGCGTCAACGGCAACGTGAGGCCTATCAGCCACGCTGTCGTCCATCACAGGGATCGCAACAATGTGCCACTAAGAACACAAAATTAAAGACGGACAGCCCCCTGCCGCCCGCCTGCGACCCCCGGTGGCCCCTATTAGTCGCCTTTTACGACAGGCAGGGGATACCGTGGTGGAATTCTCCAAACGCCCCCAGTCCACAGGGCGGACCATCCTATGTCTGTACCTACATTCAATGCAAATAAAATATTCTGATTCTGATTCTGATCCTAAACAAATGTCCAAATTTGCATTTTTTGAAGATAATACACAAATTTATTATTGTATAGGCTACTTTTTATCCCGGAAAAATATAAACCGGGAATTTTATCCCGGAAAAACTTCTTTTCTTGGTTAAAACAGCCAGCAATTTTGTTATGGAGATAGTTTGAGACCCAGGGAAAGACATGGGCTACTTTTTATCTAGGAATAACAAACCGCATTTTTTTTGGCAAATCGATTATCGGGAATGGAACCACGAGAAATATGTGCCAGCAGTGGACTTCTAAAGGCTGAAGAAAAAGAACCTCGAGAAAGTAACTATGGAGATATTTTGAGACCCAGGGAAGAACATAGGCTGCTTTTTATCCCGGGAAAGTATATAGCAGGACTTTTATCCCAGAAAATGAAGCGCGCTAAAGCAGATACTACGGCAGAAAAAATGAATGCATATTATGATCTGCTACCAAACCGAAGCTGCGACGGGTCGCTAGTGTTAATATAATATCATTTGGGTGCCAAATGTCATTCAAGTCCATTCAGCAAATTTAATTTAATATTAGTTGGATTCGATTTTGCTTTACACGCGTGGGTTTTTCCTGGAACAAAAGCTCTTGTTGGAGCGATGCATTTGGATAAGAAGTAACTCATGCTCCGCTTCTGCCCAAAAACTATGATCCCAAGTTCTGCTGCTGCGTGTAATAAGGACAAACTAACAAACACTTTTGATTTAATATTAGTAAGAATTAACTGGGACGCGACATTTATTGGTAAAGCAATTGCTACATCATGCCTACAGAGGCTTTACAATTGTAATTATAAATTATGCACAGGAGCGCGGAGGTACTGCTCGTAATGAATAGACTGTTAATATTATAATGATGAAATTTAATTATAGGTACTAGTGGTGTAACGAATATTCGCGTTCGTATTCGCAAGAAATCATGCGAATATTTTGGCTATGACATGTGATAATAATTTGTAAAATAACACTGCAACAGATTATGTTTACAATGTATCAATAATAATTATATTAGTATTTATAGTACTCATACAAAATAAAAATTATATATTTTGATAACAATAAACTTCCAACTTTCTAAACGCACTTAAGTACTTTAATAATTTTTTACCGAGATCACAACGTGATAGGATTTATACGAGATTTCTCTATACTTAATCTATTATTATTTTATAAAATTATTGGAAAATATTACACGAACACATTAAAATCTTTTAAAATATTATAAATTATTGATGTTTTAATATACCTTGAAGGAAAAACATCAATAATCTTCTTCAATGTACCTTTTAAATCTTTCAGTTGCACTGATGACTCACTATTTGCTTAACCCGAATGGACTAGTTATATTTTTTTTACCACAATTGGTGTTCTTTTTCTTAAATTGAAATGATTAAGTTACCAACGTCGATATAGGCGTTGCAGTCTTCGAAGGACGTTCGAAGTATATCGAAAGCTCGATTGACAGACAGGGAAATCCCCCTGACGACACGACTTTTGTGCTTACAATTTTGAAAGTATCAAGGAGACGATCGACCGGAACAAAGACTCCAAAATGTTCCCAAAAGAACTGTCTATCGGGTAAAGCCAAATGGCCAAGCTGAAGGTGAAAAACGGCAATGTAATGACGCCGAAGGCAGTGATATTGAGAGAGCTGAGAGGTTCTACAACAAGGCATTCGCGAATATTGGAAATTGGATATTCGTTACATCACTAATAGGTACTACTGATCTTGTGAGTTGTGGTACCGTAATTATGAAAGTATGGGCAGTGTGAACCATCCTTATTCGTGGAAATTTTAAATTACGAAGTTTCTATTAAATAATATATTTGGATACTAGAAATCTCGTTAAAAATAAGAGTCTAAGGTGCAAATGCATTAGAAGAATGGTAACGTTCTTTTAGTTGATACTTTACCGTACTTAAGAACTTAGCATTTTACCGCCAAATTACATAGAACCTTTAGTTTAAAATTATTTTTTATTATACAACTTATAAATACATAATCACAGTTGTGGTAATAGCCATTTTGTCTTTATGTCTAACTCACCCTCCTAACGCGAGTAAATTCACCTCCTCGGACGGCAGACTCGTAATCAAAGATTTCACACACGTATTGCCTTAAAATGCAATCATGTTCTTTCTTCTAAATAAGAAGACTATCTTGGAAACATAGGGGTGGCGAGATAAACTTAATAGAGACTTTACACCCCCCAAGGAAAATAAACAGCGTTGCACTGCGTCGTACAATTTATTCATTGCTTGTTCGAAAGGCACTGGCGTGGATTTACGAGGCGAGATATCGCTTCCTCGTATGATGTATAGGTTCCTTTAGATTAAGATTACCATGCGTTCGGATACTATGCTTCAAAAATTTAATAGAAGGTACAAGTGTAGGATTGATTTGCGATAGTATGTAAAGATGGTCGCCCAAATCAATCACAAGAATATCAATGAACTTTGTATAGTGTTTATTGAAATGTTCTATAATACGATATTTTATGTAATAATTCAATAAAAAATAAATTTATAAAAGTAGAATTTTATTTATCATAACTTATTTATTAATTAATTCCTTGACTAATTGAATGCCTCGGTGGCGTAGTTGTATTACGGTACGACTGCAATGCTGAGGTCTCGGGTTCGATACCCGGGTCGGGCAAAGTGATATTGGATTTTTCTATTCAGTATCAGCCCGGAGTCTGGAATTTGTGCCCGATATGGCGATAGGCTCGCCCGCTATCACATCATGGGACGGAATACGCTCGGCGAAAAGTGGGTGCACTAGTTGCGCCTCTGCCTACCCCTTCGGGGATGAAAGGCGTGAGTATTCGTATGCGTAATTAATTCCTCAAAAAACTTGCATTTTTATTTTTTAAAAGAAATAAATAAATTAATTCTCGTATTTCTCAATATTATTATTTCTTAGTGGGAAATGCACAAACGTCCAATTTGCATATAAGGTCATAATACAACAAGCAATTTTTTTACTAAAAGTGATCAAATATTTTCACTGCTTAATTGTTCTTTCCTGAATTAATAAAAAATCGCTGGGATGATTAATCCCGAGTTAAAAAGGCAGAAATGGTCATCCTACACGAACAGTAGACTGTGGATGATCTGTTGTACCAGTATTATTTATATTTCAAGCATTTTAAACACGAACACATTGTGGGCATAAATAAAAGGGGATGTTATTTTTATTATGACAATCTCTGTGGCGCAGCGGGCGATAGGTGTGAACTGTGAAGCGTGAGGCCGTGGGTTCTATTCGGGCACCGAGACGAATGTTTAGTAATTTGCAAATATAGTACATATTTCGTTTCAAGTCTGAATGTTTTAGGACCGAATGTCCAATCTTAGTGGCGAGGACTATGCCTAGTACTGTTGGGTGTAATTATTTCTTACGTTTTGGGACATTTTATTGTCAGTTCACTAGCATTGGTCCACCAGCACTTAGGTTTTGTTTCCTATACTATAGCTACTAATGAAATAAAAGATGGCACTATCCTGCCATTTTCTACAACTATACCAACACATTTCTACACTAGCAAACCAAAATATCTCCATTTAAGGCGTGGTAAGAACAAATGATAAAGCGAGCGCAGACCGGAGGCGTTCCTATACTCGATTTATAGAGCAGCCAGTCCCAGGGGGCCTCTATGTTGACTTGCTTTTGTTCTCCCTGCCCACTCACCTCCCGCATTAGATTGATGATGTCTGATACTTGGAGATATTGTTATCGTTCCAAACAGTTATACGAAGGACGTGAGGTATTGTCATTCTGGCTTGTTGACATTAATCCTTGAGGGAATATATTTTTTCTTCAAAAAACACTATTTAAGTATTTTTCATATAAATTACTTAGCTAAATTTATTCTGCACTTAACATCAAATTCAGTGTAATCGCTTTGTAGTGTTTTATTTTTTTAATCAATGTTTGTAGTACTAGTATAAACAAGTATCGATATGGGATAAACACGACTTGTCGGGGTGTAAAGATACGTCATTTAAACCGAAGTTATAACCAGATAATACAACTTAATTTTAGTCCAAATCAGCATTTTCGTTAATATTTTATTGTTGCGCAAATTTCACTCAATATGCTTTATTTGAAAATAATTACGATCTAAATTTCGTTTTTTTTTTTAATTTTTCCCTTAAGACCGATTCGACACGTTGTTGCATACTTTATTTTATAAAAAATCTTGCTGTATTCGTTCGACTGTAGGGGAGGTGATCTTGAAACATCCACTAATTTCTCATCATGACCAAGAGTTGTAACGCTTATATAACCGCGCGTTTTATCTACAAACGTGCGCCGAGTCCGAGCGCGGTACACGAGTGCCCTTTATTATTTCCATGTCGCGCCTAATTGCCTGCCGCTGCGGCATTAATCAGAGATATAAACTGTGGCCTGTTTTATAAGAAACAACGAGGTAATTTTTTGTAAAAATTTAAACCTGTGCAAAACGATGACAGTATAGGCATTCGTACACGAGAGTCCATCATCTTAGTTGCTACTGTTTTGTCTGATTCCGTTAATCATCAGTTTGATCGTAGTGTTGTTTTGGAGTTTGAAGGATATTAAAGACACCGTGTCTAGATATTATGAGATTTTCAATAAAAAGAAACGAACTCAATACAGTGGCTTACAATATTCTGCGATTAGAAAAAGCAAATTGAAGGAATTCAGGGTAATAATATGCACTATGCATCTCATGTAAAATTTGTAAATTATTAATACATGATTAGAGGAATTTTTATCCAAAAAAAATATGTTACCTCTTATTACTTACACCACAATCCTCTTGTGCAATGTAACACACGTGTAAATCACACACCAATTACATTCGTGTTGAGTTAACCATTGCTGCATACTTGTGGAAAGCACTCATACCGTGCAAGTCAAGTTATCAATGGACAATGAACATAGCGATTTAGTTTAATATAGTATTGTTTATTAGTAAGTGGGTGGGTTTCAATGCATTGCGTGCTTACGCGTTTAATTTCTTTACGATTTATAATCGATTCTGAGTAAAATATTTATATAAGAGGAATGATGAATAAATTAATGTAACAATCCTACTAATATTATAAACGCGAATGTTTGTAAGAATGTATGGATGTTTGTTACTCTTTCACGCAAAAACTACTGAACGGATTTCGATGAAATTTGGCACACGGGTAAATCATGTCCTGGATTAACACATAGGCTACTTTTTATCCCGGGAAAATTCAAAGCGGGACTTTTACCTCCGGAAAAACTCATTCACGTGGGCGGAGCCGCGGGCAAAATCTAGTGCTTTATAAAGATACGACGGTCATAGATCTTACCACACAAATTTAGCATGCCGCTATACTACGCCATACATACGGATTTAAAAGAAAAGGGATTTAATAACATGTATAATTATGAATGATAATTGTAATATAAGTAATAAATTAACCCAACCCCACATTTAAAATGCAGTTCTTGTGCCGTGGACTTATCAACCAGGAGGAGCTTACAATCCCACAACACTTAGTCCTAGACCTAAAAATGCATGGTTCATTATTTTATATATCTCTGTACGAATAAACCTAATTGACTCCTTTAACTACAATATCTTTCATCAAATATAAATTGCAATCGAAAGTCATGCAGTTATGAATAACCCTAAACGTATTTCTAGTAAAAAAATCCTTGTAAGAATTGGGTCGACATTTATTCAACGACCTTGGACCCGTGTCGAGGTCCATATTACAGCTCTATGAACGTGGGATACATCAATTGGTGATCGTTCGCGTTCAAGTATTTATAGCACCAGTAGGTACCTTCCTCAGGCGTTACGATGGAATATCAATAATAATCATCTCTGTATCATAAAGAAACGTCGATGTACCCACGAGTACGTAATAAAAAAATATTACTTGTTAAGCTTATTTCCCAATCCAAAGCATTATCATTAGTGCCTACTATGGCCATAGTAAACTATGGCCTAAGAGACATTTTGGTCACTAATTCTAATTCCGAGCAATACTAGATATGTTTTTACATGTTCGAAAACTAGCAGAAATTTTGTAATTATTTATTTTAATCAGCTATTATCTAATTGAAAAATTTCCAAGTAATTGAAGTATAATAATATTATTTAAGCCTATACTATCAACATTTGCTTAGAATGCTATTACTTCAGAGCTTCTAAGAAACATTCAATTACAATACACAACTACGAAATGGGATAATTAATTTCATTCCAAAAGGCATTAATTACTATCAAACTGAATATTAGTTTGGGTTCTCCCTAGGTACAGACCTTATCTATTTATCAATTAAGCTAAATCTACAGTGACAAATTCTATTTCGATACATACCTTTGACATTTCAAGTGTTAATATTGTAATTCAAATTATAAGCAAGCGACATGACCTAGAGGTTAGTCAATACTAACCAGTAGAATTGATTTTTGTTATCATGCTTTGGTATTTTTGACGTGTTATTCTACAATATTATTATAAATGACTAACTCAGTGGCGTAGTTGTATTACGGTACGACTGCAATGCTGAGGTCTCGGGTTCGATCCCCGGGTCGGGCAAAGTGATATTGGATTTTTCTATTCAGTATCAGTTCGGAGTCTGGAATTTGTGCCCGATGTGGCGATAGGCTCGCCCCCTATCACATCATGGAACGAAATACGCACGGCGAAAAGTGGGTGCACTAGTTGCGCCTCTGCCTACCCCTTCGGGGACAAAAGGCGTGAGTATGCGCATTATAAATGTGAAAATTTATTGGATGTTTGGATGATTCTTTGAAGTTAATACCAAAACTGATAAATTGAAACAGATAAGTGAAGTGCAACAAGGGTACCCACATTCCGCCGTGTGTGTTTTGTCCCATGATATGATAAGGCGCAAGCTCATCGACATATCGGGCTGACACTGCGAAGCAAAACCCAAAACACTTTGCCCTCGACTCGAGATTCGAACGGGAGACCTCTGAGCAGGATTGGTACCGCACACGCAATACAACTATGCCACAGAGGCAATGATAAATAGATTTTATGAAATTTGTAACGTAGATAAATCATGTCCTGGATTAAGGTAATAAGAAGTATAATTTCTCTTGTGGGTATTACTGGTGATGCTTGTATTTCAAGAGCTCCAAAAAAACTCCTTCTCTACCCACACTTAAAGATACCTTCATTATGTAAAACAAACAATAACGTGTGGTTGCATTAATTTCGTTTACTCTAATGTACAAATAAGGTACTCAAATCACGCTCGCCCTTGATTTAACAAGTCGGTAGTCAGTACCTACCCTTAGTCGGCTAGTCACGTGATCGATACCGTCGCTTGCCTCCTTACGTCTGGTGCTTCAAATATTTACACACCGCGAGAAACCGCCCGTTGTGTCCGAGGCCAGAGAATGAGCGGGAACCAAGGATGATCGTTGATATTATATTATATCTCTTTATAGTCGAGAAAGGCGGACGTGTCGACTTGATGATTAGAGGTTATTGTCACCTATAAGTATTGGATTTAGGAATTAGGAACACAACTATGACGCTGTGCACCTTTTTGCCAACAAAGGTCATAATTAAAATAATAGTAAAATATTAGTAAGATACCAAGATAGTTCGGTAAAATATAATAAAAAATCTCAAATAATCTACGTTGGATACGAAGCCAGACGCCCACTTGCCTATTAGGTTTATTGTGGACATGAATTGTATCTTAAAAAAATTGTAGGTACCTATATGTAGAACAGTTTTTTTTAATGGTCAAGGCGAGCAATTTGTTTACCTTATGGTGTGCAATGCAATTTAATGTCCTCACTGCTCATAAATAGAAATAATACCATGAATGAAATGAACTTCCTATTGGCCTACGCTTGCTATCTTATAAATTTTCTAAGTTATTTTTAAATATACTCGGCGATTTATAATTAACTTCACTACACCCAATACCATACAAGAACAACGCAGCTTTGTTAAACACAGACTGAAAAAGTTTGATTGTGTCCAGTTTCATAATACCCACTAATTACAAGTGGAATGGCCCACGAACTCTATGGCCTCTGTCGGTGTGATTCTGAAGTTGACTGGCTACGCGTTCTCAACCACAAATAGCTGAGGGCTGGCTATCCAGCTATTACGGCGCATCGTTAGCTGTCCAGCTAAATTGCGCTGACGTCATACAAATTGTTCGTATTGGAAATTATGCGATAATTTCACGAGGGTTGTCTTTTATGATTTGAATTAGATTGTGGATAACTGTTTTACATATAAATAGTATGTGCACACTATAGTCTGATTAGTTGCTGAGTTTAGTCGGATTTTTAACAAAAACATTCATTTTCATGATTTAGAAATTAAAAACTTTATTAGTACCGATTTCACCGCTTGTTGATAAATGCTACCCGTAACCTAAATATATCTATCATCATCATCATCATCATCAGCCACATGACGTCCACTGCTAAACATAGGCCTCACCTAAAGATTTCCAGACGGATCTGTCAAAAGCGGCCCGCATCCAGCGTGTTCCTGCGACCTTTATCAAGTCGTCTGTCCACCTTGCATAATATATGTACAAGCCGACAAAATACAAAAGTCACACTCTAATCTTTTCTCCTAATTACTACTACTAATCTATCCTAGGTGAAATCGGCTCTTAATCCCGTGTACATATTTGCACATATTATTATAATAATGCATCCGCTATCTTCGAAGGGGCTGATATTGGAACAACGAGGACAGCCACTCTTCGTCCAGAGTCCAGACTACATTTATTCCATTTTCAAGCCGGATGACTCAGCAATTTATATTAATGTAAAACACATATTATTTTTTTGTTCTTTGATCTGTGAATCAGAGCCAGAACCTCAAGGCTTACAACCCAAACATACTACCAATGAGACGGTGTAATACGATGACATTAAATATTTATATTACCTGGCTTCTCAGTATTACCGATTTTATGACTCCATAGTACCACAGTATATATTCATACAATATTAAAGATGTTTAGGTGGGGAAATCGTGTAATGTTTGTTGCACAAAAAAACTATGGGATGGACATATCACTCATCATGGCAGGACCCACAAACTGTCAACTAGCACACACTATCCAGAACCTACTACGCTGGCTGTAATGTATTTTAAACAGAAGTACAACCGCACTTAAAGTCTGATGCTACAATGACTACTTATAATAATATGAGCTTTTTCAGCATCAAACGCATGGCATACTGTATGTATCTTTACTGTGCCGTTCTCGAACGTTCTGTTTTTTGTTCGGGAACAATACGTCTGTATATCGCCACACGTCGCTAAATGATTGTTATTTAGGTTCGCATAAAAACGTTCCCGTAATTAGACATGTGAAGGCGTTGAGATATGCGCTCCGTTTGATTGCTTTGTGTTGTCTATGTATTGGGAATGTCCAGGATATTCCTTGTCATTTTATTTTTATTAGATTTTTTCTATAACATTATTGATCGTTCAAACATCTCATGGATGAGCAACGCGATATAACTCATTAGTCAAACTTAATACTTATTTAGACAGAGCTATTTCCTTGTCTAGCATGTGCAATTCTTAAAAGGACATAAAAAATTCCCCTTTCTAAAACATGCGCAATGGCGAGGCAGATTTTCCTTTCAAAAACTTACCTCATCTAAGAAATAATCGTAGCTATACGAGTTTTTTCAAAATACTCAACAAGTTACGAACACGGCTGTTTTAGAAAAAAATGTCTAAGTGTAAACAGTCGCAGTGGGCAAGGAGGTTTCTCGAGCGATTCCTGTACGACATAATGGGATGCGAGTGTGATGCGATCATCTCCTGAAGATTATTGCTAGCAATAATTAAAATTCTCATCTGCAAACAATTGCTTCATCTAAAAAAAACTTTATGTGACGGATGCTGTATGTACAGTCAGAAGCATAAATATCTGTACAAAATCAACATTTCAAATCGCCTATATACGCGTTAAGTTAAACCTAAACCTTTTTTTCTTTGTTTGAGGTAAAGTAAATCTCTTTTATTTTATTTTTGTGAAGAGAAAAAAAGATTAGTAAGAACAAAAAGTATGTAGGCGATTTGAAATTTTGAATTTTTTCAGCTACTTATGCTGGTGACCGTACAGTGTTAATTATATTGTTAAGTTAAATAATAAAATAGTCGCTCATTTTTGACTCAAAAGTCATTAATATATCAATGTTTTTTAATGATTTTATTAATATACAAGGTCACTTTGTCATTGCGTTAGTAAATGAAATCACATACTTATCTCGTTGAAAATAACGCTTTCCATCAAGTTACTTTATCCATAGATTAAAAATAAAAGAGTTTAAGTGTCGAACAAAATAAATATCAATAAAAAGTAGCTTTAAGTTTACACGCCCTAATGCCACTACTACTGCTCTAAGAGAATTCGTCGCAGCGGCAACATTACAGTTTCAGTCAGAAATACACTAACGCACACACTGTATTCACACTAAACTACAAAATAATAAAAAGATCGGAAATCTATAACCGGAATTTTTGGCGAAAATATTCGTTATTCATGGATGATCTTGGGCAAGATGTTAGCAGAAGTAAAGTCGAATAAGTGGCTTCATTTAGTAACGCAATGTAAAAATAACCGTGTTAATGCTGTTGTGTACCATAATAAGTAAATTATAATCAATAATTATAATATCCACCATTAAAAAAGATTTACACTGCAGGCATTTTTATTTCAATTTTGAATACTCTACGAGCTTTATAACATCATTGAGTCATTGCTATTTTTAATTTGTATTTTAATACCATTCATTCGTATATTTTTTTCTTTAGTAACCCACATTCTTAAAACCATTACGAATAAATATTCATAAAAATAGGAATCGTAAGAATATCCTCATTATTTGTAAACTACAGTCCCCACTAAAAGCAAAAATGGTGGACTCGCGGAACTTGATATGCGCATTGTCCTGCGGCGTGTGGGCGAACGCATGTCACTCGATGCGCACCTTTGTGTCTTTAAAATATCGCACGAAAATACCAAAAACCACTCCCACGCGATACCACCTGTGGTGACTCCAAAATAATTACATAAACCAGTGAACGACAAGACGAGCAAATCACTCGCGTATGAACACTAGCAATACCGCCCGGAGCTTTGAATAACGAAGGTCTGCATGACTTGATGACACTGCATTGTGCTGGTCACACTAAAAACGTGACATCTATAATATACTAGGCAGAGCTCGGGAATTCGTCTCTGGGAAAGTTTATCCGGGATATAAATTTCATCAAAATTGGTTCAATGCTTACCCGTAAAAGCATAAAAGACAGGCTGGCAGAGTTCTTTTCGCGTTTTTAATTTTGGTATGTATATGGCAATAAAGCGCTTTAATTACATATGTACCATTTTAACGATTATATGCGACTGGTGAAGTAAGTCACATTGCACATAACAACTATTGGTCAGTCGTCTTTGCGTAGCTAGTCTTCAACAATAATGGTTTACATAGGTAAAGAGTGCAGTTGGACTTTGCGAATCTCAGTGAACGCTTGAATTAATTGTAAACTGTTACGTCAGTTTTCAGTACGACATTAGGTCTACTTCAGAACACGTATTACTCACAAAACTCCATACAAAAATCTGCCTGCAGCTTGACCTGACTGTATATAGTTTTAATTTATCTCGGAATCTTTTATCTCAATAAAACAATACTAAAGAAAACTTTTGCCATATTGTTTTTGCAACGCAAAGTGTTGTAGTCGTTGTAACACTTGACAAAAATCAAACAAAGATAACAAAGACAGTATAGAAACGTCAACAAAACGAAATCAAAGCATCTTCGCATTCGTACCAAATAAACGAACGCACCGCACAAGGAGCTCGGTAAATTTGCACTGCACTCCACTGGCAACACTAACTGTTCGGCTCGGTGCTGCCAACATAATTCTACCAAAAACTAATTAATCCTACCATTCTATCGCGACGTAACACGGCTCATTTTCGCTAACAGCCCGCATTCTAAATCGAATTCATATTTCGGGTTTTCGAACACATCATCAGGGGTGTCTGTTATGGTATTTTATACTATATTTTGTGTGTGGTAGGGGTTAATTTCGTGTTAAAAGTCGGGATTAAGGCGTAGGCAGGACCCCAAAAGGTAAACGAGTTTATGAAGTTTCCCATGCAAATGGGCCCGTGTATGTCGGACTTTATGTTTTTTTATTAATCCAATCGTATGCCGCTTCTGTTTATTGTTTTAATTAAAGCAATATTTATAAATCATTCAAATTGGTTATTTAAAATAACATTAACTGATAAACGTAACAATTGGTTAAGCCTTTTATGTTCGGCGAAATCAGTAACGGTTATACTTGATAATAAGTTCAGTTAATGGGAATTTCCAATATAAAATTGGCCATAATATAAGACCTATATGAGAAGTCTTGTGTTGAAGATCGGACGACCACCTCCCAGCATCTTCTACGTTGCACTATAACTTTGCATGTATAGTTCTCCAAACTACAAAGTACTCACAATTCGTTTCGCGGTATAGATATCCAGGCTCTGTGCTAAAAATTTACAGTCTCTTTCTATTTGACTTCATTTTTATATAAAAATGAGATGATATTCGATCTATTCCATTATCTATATTCCCGATTGAAAAAAAAACAATCATTCAGATTCTAACAGATTTTGTATCATAATAAATAAAGCCTAAGACATATGACTTACGCATTCAATTTATTAGGGTACCAATGCAGTGACCTTAGTTTTAGTTAATGTAAAAACAACTACTCCGAACGGCTCCTTAATATTCAGCTGGTCGTCCATTTAAATGGTAATCTCGCTGGACAGTGGTTTATCGCGCTGTTGCAGACACTGCGTAGCTTAGTGACTAAACCCTGGATATAAACGCTTTCTGTACATTATCACTGTTTTGTAATTCATAGGGAAGCAAATAGAAACAATTACAAGGAAAAACTTTGAATATTTTCCTGGGCTATCTTTACTGACTTTAAAATGAGTTTCTGTCTGCTGTTTTTTTGTGCATTATAAGACAAGCAGGTTGCCTACCTGCATGTGGTAAGCACCCCATAATAGCTTCTATTTCATCATCATCTTCATTTTCAACCCTCGGAAGTCCACTGCTGAACATAGTTCTCCCCTAAAGATTTCCAGATCAATCAATTTGCACACGGGTTCCAAACTTAATGAAAGTGAAACATTAAGAAAGAATATTTTAAAAATGATCCCTGAAGCGAGTCGAATTCCGACAGATACATGGCTCCAATTTTGTGCCCTTGAAAGCTTTAGACTGTGTTTCAAAGAACAGATACTTATTAACCCACGGAACAAAACCCCGTTTAAATAAATAACTGATAGCCCCTGAACCCGGAATCGAATCTACAACGCTTATATTGTTATAATAAAATTCCAACAGCTCTATGTCACGCGATCCACGTTCGTAGAGCAAATGTATGGCCTACATAGAGTCAATATGGCGCGAATAAGAGCTGATCTTGTTAATACTGCGACAATTAATGTTAATGGACGCGATTCGGTATTTGATAACTTTGTTCCGACTTGAATTACATTAACTGCACAAGGGATAAGAGAATGATGAAACTGGTATAAAATATATTTTTGCTCGACCTCGGATTCGATCCATGACGCCACATTACACAGTCTACTTTTGCTACTACTTTGCTAACCAGAAAATAATATTATACCTATATATGTCTCTCATATGTAAGAGTCCGTCTGGGTGGGTACCACCGCAATGTCTATTTCTACCGCCAAGCAGCAGTGTGCATGCACTGTTGTGTTTCGGTTTGAAGGACATTGTAGCCAGTGTAACTACAGGATATAGTGAGACTTAACATCTCATGTCTCAGGATGACGAGCGCAGTGGAATGCCACACAGTTCTTTGTAACTCAAGGTGCTGGATGGTGTTGCTACTGTTTATGGGTGATCGTATCGCTTACCATCAGGCGAACGGCATGCTCGTCTCGTCATTCAATGCCATAAAAAAAACCCTATTTTTATAAAGAAAGAAACGGTATACAATATGGCTTTAATGAAGTTCTAAAAAATATGCACATTTTATTCGAGATTAACATAGGAAAGCTGAGAACACGTATAGGAACTAATCAACCAATTCCTAAAATTAAAAAGTACAATTTATTCATCACACCGCTACCGCTTATCACTTGTCCCTCCCTAATACCAATAAAAGCGTTGTTAACACGGCGATGTAGCATCGAAACTATTGCCACTGTCCGGTGTCATTGTGTATTATTTAGCGCGACGCTACGTCGGTTTAATCTCGACTGGTCCAATTAATGTTAAACGCTGGCTTTATGGCCACAACTTAGTGCTACACTACAGGGAAAGTTTGATTCTCGATTAGAGAATTTAGTAATAGTCAATACAACTCTTGTGTGATTCTTCTCCTGGATTAGTTTTTGTTTAAATTATTCTGTTTGTTCGTGTTAATACCAAAGAAAGCTGATTTCGAGTTGATGCTTTGGTTTGTTGATTCTTAGCGCTTAACAAATATTTCACCTTTGGCCCGTTCATTATAATTATCACTTAATAAGACATATCAGCAAAATTCTGAGGTCATCGAGTGACGAAACGTTAGTTAAAACTATGTATGTATATTTGGACTACGTTTTACTTTCCATTGCAACCAAGAATTTAATATGTAAATATTCCAGTCATGTTTGATGCCGTTGTCATTTTTAACCCTAAACCGGCGACGCGACGGGCCGGAAAATCTATTAAATAAACCAAACCTAAAAAAGACATACGCACAAACGTAAATTCCTTCAATCCACGCGGGTGCAATAAAGAAAACAAGGCGACTTCCCTACGTCTAGACGCCACGATGCACAGACGGACAAAATTACTAATGGACAGATTACACGAATAGCATCGGAGTCGCTGGATCCGGACGGAACAATCTGGGACTTTAAGGAACTGGTGTGAGTACAATTTACTAGGTCTTTCGTATGCGGGAAAGTCTGTCTGATGCGATTTTATTTCAACAACCGTTTTATCGATCTCTCTACCCAAGCAAGTGTTCTGTTCCGGTTTGAAGGCCATGGCCATGTTGAAGCTAGTGTAATTACTGTTCATTGTGAGATCCAGCATCTGCTGCTTTAAAGTCATGAGTGTAGTGGAGTACTATACAATATGAAATTCCAATTGTAGTCTTACGACTAATAAGCATCTGATGACCTATTAGCGTAGCTCATCATCCAGTTGTATAAAATAATAAATACTGTACCAATTTACCACGATCAACATAACTAAAAATCTACTTTGATAAATTCATTTACGTAGTAACGACTGAATATTACAGATACATGTCATATAAAACACGTGAGCAAGGCATCACGCCGCAGTCCCGCCGGTAGATATTGTGCAATTCACCTACAAAATGAGTTTCCGTCGCTTCGCTCATAACTCAACACCCTTCCGCGATAATTTAATCTGCTGGTAATTCGTGCCCTTTTGTTGGATGCTCCCTGCTCCCTCCTCTTCGCTACTGTCGCTGTGATATTGCTTCAATAGATAGGCCAATGTAGTTTATGACCACGCTGCTAAAGTATCCGATATAATATATTGTGCCTGGATAGCGATTCAACAAAATATTGTGATGTAAATTCCGCCATAGTGGCTTGTATCAGGAATTGCTGTTGTATGTCCACAGTTCATTAAGGCATCCAATATCTTTCGTTTTTTTTTTATGTTAGATTTAGACTACATTGTATTTCCCGGTTAATCTGGATGGGTACTTCCTATGCCCGCATTAAAAGTGTCAGCACACATTGTACGGCTAATCCAGTCTATCTGTATTAATTATTGAACCTGCGCTCTTTTTGGAGTCAAAAGGTTTATTTGTGAGATGTTTATCCAGTGCCTACATAACTGTAAATAAAAGAGATTGAAAGCTCGAAACTATTTAAAACTAGACTTCTGCTCGCGGCTCCGCCCGCGTGGAAAAGTTTTTCCGGGATAAAAAGTAGCCTATAACACTCAAAAGTAATGTAGCTTCTTATTAGTGAAATAATTTTCAAAATCGGGACAGTAGTTCTTGAGTTTATCCATTACAAACAAACAAACAATCAAATCTTTCCTCTTTATTATTAGTATAGATGAAACGTACTAGCACAATGTTGTATCAAATAATACATACACACACACACACACACACACTCACGCCCGTTATCCCCGAAGGGGTAGGCAGAGGTACAACCAGTGCACCCACTTTTCGCCGTGCGTATTCCGTCCCATGATGTGATAGGGGGCGAGCCTATCGCCATATCAGGCACAAATTCCAGACGCCGGGCTGATACTGAGTAGAAAAATCCAATATCACTTTGCCCGACCCGGGGATCGAACCCGAGACCTCAGCATTGCAGTCGTACCGTAATACAACTACGCCACCGAGGTAGGCACCGAGTATCAAATAATTTGAAGCTATTATTATTATACTAAACAAATTGTTGCCTTTTGTAAAATATATTTATTTAAGAGTATTATTAGATTAGATTGCATTCAGTATTTTTGTTTATGGTATAGTGGTCTTATCTATGGTATATTACGAAAGCGACGATAGCCAAGTTGGGAATGGAACGGTCTGCCGAGACAATGTCCGCAGGTTCAAAACCCAAGGCACACACCTCTGAATTTTCGAAGTTATGTGTGTATTGTTTATCAATTATCGTTCGCTTTAACGGTGAAGGAAAACATCGTGAGGAAACCTACATACCTGAGAATTCTCCATAAGAATCTCGAGGGTATGTGAAGTCTGCCAACCCGCACTAGGCCAGCGTGGTGGACTAAGGCCTAACCCCTCTCAGTAGTAGAGGAGGCCTGTGCTCAGCAGTGGGCAATATATAATACAGGGCTGATGATGATGATAGTGGTCTTATCTATTTATTAACCATATTATGTTGGAAAGCGTTTTGAACACAAACCGTGCTAATTTAAAGCTATTACATAGTAAACTGGTGTCTCTTCTAGCAAATCGATCACACTTTAAGTAAACCGATGTCACTGGACACTCGGAAGAACACATTACTCAGTGGATAATGGTGTTGGTTATGTAATTATTTAACTTACTTCTACTATTGTTATCAGTCTAAGTCTTATTGCATTATTGTTTGTTATCCCCAATAAGTTAAAACACGGCCTTAGTAATGTCCGTTAACGTTGTTACACAATTATCGACTAACAAAGCATTAAAAGCCATTTAAATTTTACTTCACTGTCCAAACTTGTTAGAAAAATCTCATCACCAAAAATGGACGTGTTCTATCTGGAAATTTGTTTTGACATTACCCATATCTACGTCGATTCGTTAACAAAACCTCACCAGATAAATCAATTGTGTTCCGCTTTAAAAATTTTGAAATATATATTTTAAAATTTTATCCAAAAAATTTTGGCGGCGGTTTTGGCCGAGCAATGCGCGGGTTATTAGTTCGGACAAATATTTAACTGCATTGTATTAGTTATTTAAATATACATGCTAGATGTTAATTTTGTATTGGAATTGTTATTTAGACCCGATCACAAAATTTGAAAACCAATAACTAAATTAATGAACTGTGGTATAATTTATTCATGATACAATGTGTGCAACCTACTGTATAAATTGCAGAAATAATTTATAGTGTGTATTGTAAGTTACGAATTAGTCATATTATATGAAATAGCAAGAGATTGGATTATCTAAGATCTTGAAAAAATATTAGGAAGCTTACTAATCAGAAATAACAACATAGTATTACGCTAATATGTAGTTCTGAAACGAGAAAACAACGTCGAATTTATTTGTAATGTTTTTGGAAGTATTTACTTTCTATGTAAAAACATTGATAGCTTGTATAAGAAATCGTGTCTGTCTATATCAACAATATTCCAAATGGACACATCCAGTCTTCAAAGGTAGCGTTGACAGTAGACTGTTGAATCGGTCCGGAAATTCCGGTGCCGGTAGTGACCGTTAGGCGACACCGGATTATCGACTCTACTCACAATGCGACCGGAAGGGAGCGGGATACGTGTTAAACGATGAATTGCGCTTTTCTTCATGTCTCTATACGTCGCTACACTGAACTACGGTAGAGTAACGTAATAATGTGTTTTTTTTAAACTCTGTCGTTTAGCATCAATCTGATCCGTTTATTTACTCTAAATGAAACGAGTAAGGAAGACACTCAGTGTAAAGTATAAAGTTGATATCAAAATCCTAAATAACTGTCTGAAATCCATCCATATTAATCAGTGGCAACCATTGATGTTTGTTTTTTAATACATCAATACATAATAATACATATTTTTTTAATACATCATCAACAATGGTAGCATCGTTTATTTTGGTTCAATAAACAAAAAAACACAGGTACACATTTAGGTGTGATATTCATTGCTTTCAAGAAATAGTTGGGTTTACTATCACAGTGAGAATATAACTCATAATAATACATCTCAAAATAAGTTCAAATTCAGACATTTTACAGTCAATTATTCAGTTACAGCTCGTTGACATATTGGTTCTGTTTTTTTTTTTGGGTTATTTAGAGCTTTGAACTTACACGCTAATAAGCGTTTCAAAGCGTTGAAAATTTTGTTATAACCGAAAACTTCCCTAAAATAGAATAAAAGCAGCGTCACGATAGTATTTATGTGGTAACCTGTCCCGTAGCTAATGATGAGTCATCTACGTCGCCTGAAGAATATAGATGTTAGGGAAAAAGTACGTAGTTATCTTGGTAGATCGAAAAAAATCTTTTAGTTGCGGTTTCCCCGCGGGAAAGTATTCTCCGAAAATAAAACACGTTTTGTAATAAAAATCATGCGTCTTAGGGCCGTACTAATAGATGCAACTCAATTTAGCTCTGAAGCGCGATATCAGCTGAGACGCTGTCAAATTAAGGTCAGCGTCTTAAGATAGTGGTTATTTAATAAACCCACATTAATAGCAGCTCAAGTGACATTTTAAGTTACAATATTTGATGGATTTTGACAGCTAAGATTTGTTTGTGTAACAGCGCTTACTCAGCTGAGAACAAGCTCTTAAATGACAGCTTAAGCTGGATTTATTAAATAGTTCAATACATTAAATGTCTACTTGAGATTTTACTCAAACTTGAGATTGATTTATTAATACCGCCTCTAGTCTATTTTTATGATAGATATTATTAAAATCATTTGAGAGGTTTAAGTGTGCATTGGTAAAAAATCTAATTCCTTCCAACTTTTCCATTGTATAATATTACGTAGTAAATTAATAGACTGAGAAAATATTGGGACAAAATATTCTTCGAACATTTATATTTTATCAGAAATTTTAAACATTCATAAAATACAGGTATATTAAGTCAAGAAATATTTCAAGAAGATACCTTCTCAATTAAAGTCCAAGTCTTAAGAACCTTAATTGTACGTTTGCTCAAACTTCCAACACTTTTGTTTTAGCAGTGAAAAGCTTCGAAATAAACAGCACAAACAAGAAACACAGACATTTTAAAACAATATTATGCGAGCTTTCAAGTCAGCTTCCAGCGTGGACGGTAATGCCGAATCAAATATTTGTTTGGGGGACGCGGGACCCGCGGCGGCCCCGCGTGTGACCCCCAGCCCCCGGTCGTATGCTAGATTTGTTCTCGTATAATTTGGATTTGGGTTAGCGCTCTGTGTGAATTTTCGTGTAGAATTTCATGTAGAATGTATTTAGGTATTTGACTGATGTTGTAATTAAATAAATACAGTATAAATGTGCTTTAATTTTAAACACCTTCTAATTCCATAAGCTTATGCCTTTATTCGTAATATAATAGGTGACCTGCAGGCTTAAAAGTTTCCAAAGTGCATATGTAAACAAATAAACAAGCCTAAAATTCAATATAGCGAATATTTCGAAACGAAAAACTTTTTGCCAAGTAAGTATATTTCATTTACATTAATTTATGTAAAACATACCATTTAATCTACCCCAAAACTAGGGTCGAACAAGAAAAACAAACTATAATATTATGCAAATAGAGGTAAAGTTAGAGGAACATTGATCCGCAGCGCTCGGTAAAGACGGGTACACGTTAGAGTAAGTAATTATAACAGAAACTAGAGCGAAATACCATTGTACAAAATTTTAGATTTTTTTCTAAAGCACCTATAACCGGTGCTTTGTTTTGAAATTATTTTAATAAGAAAACTTTGTTTTCACCCAATGCTATTAATTACATTTAACTCGGAAACAGACTTTAATAATCATCATAACCTTAAGTTTTATATAAATCCTACTTGTTATATTGTTCAATTATAAGCCTTCATTTTATTTTGTCAGTATCTACTATGTATTAGCGTGTAAGGTTAAACAACACCGAGCACCGATACAAATATTGGATCACCCAAACATTTGTCTCGACGGATCATGTTTTGACCTCACATTCGGCTCGCCCGCGGCTGTAAATACTGTCAAAATGTTATAATGTACACCCATCTTTATTTAAGCAGATTCGGACGCCGGCATGTCCAGCATCGTGTTATTCGGAATTTATTTGAATATAATCTTAATATTGTATTCTTTGCGTGGTTTTGTTTGTGAAAATACTGTTGTACTAATGTTGGGATTTCCTCTTCATAAAAATGCGATGTTTTGTTAATATTGTGAAAATATTAAGAACTTATACTAAAACTACAAGAAAATATTTTGAAAATAGAAAGCACATAACTTGACTTTTGTATCCTGAAACGGTAGGCAGAGGTGGTACACATATTCAAACGTGATGTGAGGAAGAGAAGTTCTTCCCACATTTTTTTAAGGCAGAAATGCAATCGCCCACGAGTTAGGGATGTTATTTGAATCGAAATAAATATATATTATTCGATTAAGGCAAGGATCTAATCTAGAACCATTTGATCAATGATGATTAGTAGAAGTAGACATGGTTTTTAAAACCATCTGTAAACATATTAAGCTTTGCTTCAACAAAATTACTTTTATACTACCAAAAACCAGAAAAATATCTTGAACGAATGCTACTCACGAAGGCGTTAACGCGTATAAATTCCAAAAAATAAAAAAGGTTTTGATCGAATTTTCCCAAATATTAAGGCATGTCTTGTACCTCATTTTTCTAATATATGATAAAAAAAATAAACACAAAGAGCACAATACTTTGAGAAGAATTAATGGCGCATGAGATCATGCTTCATTGGCTTGGACACGGGGCTGGGACGCGATTAGCGAAATATGGGTACGGGAAACGGGATAAAAATTGAAATCTCTATACCAGGTACCTCGTATGGGAAACGTCATCTCAATGTAAGCTATCCATCGGTTGATTTTAATAAACGATCCTAACTGCTACGTTAGATCGACGGTGAAAATGGCTCAATTAGAAAGTTTAACACGCTTACAAAAATAGAAAATAAAGAAATAATTTATTTGGTTTTAGTAACATAACAAAAACTAATAAGCTAATAAAGAAAAAGTAACAAACAAAAAACTTAATTAAAAATAAAAAATCTACACAAAGAAACAAACCAAAATCAAAATAGATCCAGCTCAGCTTTATGCAATCACAGCCCTGTATTATATACTGCCCACTGCTGAGCACGGGCCTCCTCTACTACTGAAAGGGGTTAGGCCTTAGTCCACCACGCTGGCCTAGTGCGGGTTGGTAGACTTCACATACCCTCGAAATTCTTATTGAGAATTCTCAGGTATGTTAGTTTCCTCACGATGTTTTCCTTCACCGTTAAAGCGAACGATAATTGACAAACAATACACACGTAACTTCGAAAAGTCAGAGGTGTGTGCCTTGGGTTTTGAACCTCCGGACATTGTCTCAGCAGACCGTTCCATTCCCAACTAGGCTATCGTGCGCTTCTGCTAGCTTTATGCTACGCGTAAACTGAAGCGTTGATTTTCAGTTGAAACCAATAAAATGAGTAACCTATTTTGTTATCATTGGCCCGATGACCTATCATCAGGATATCAATATAGGGATAGTTACCTATATAGGGATAGTTTTTAGCATTCACATGTAGCGGTTTTAGATAAAGACTTCTGGGCAATAATGCTACTGCTCACAATAATTATCATATATTTCCAGACTACTAAAACTAATAGCTTTCAAACCGACATTTAGGACCAGTTCCAAGTAAATTTGTTTGTCTGAGTCTGGAATTTGTGCCCGATATGGCGATAGGCTCGCCCCCTATCACATCATGGGACGGAATAAAAATGGCAAAAAGTGGGTGCATTCGTTGCGCCTCTGCCTACCCCGTCGGGGATAAAAGGCGTGAGTATGCGTATGCGTACCTAGGAAATTTCATTTGACAGTTATCATATTAAACAGCTAATGTAGATAGTACTCATTTGTATGACAATCTATTTGGGAGCATAGATTAGAATATTACTTTTGTATTTGGTCGACTTATACATTTATGTGAAGAGTACCATTTATCAGCATGCGGTGAATTCAGCCCTTAGAGTAAAATTATTAAATTGACGGTATTAGCAATTATATGGACAGTTGTAGTGAACCTTCGGAAGAAATTATAGTATAATCATAAAAGACCTACTGCTTTGTATTCGTCATACATAAGGAATATACATCGACATATCCATCCCATCAGTATACAAACATCAGAATGAATGCAAACAGATCGTGCATCGGCTTCATCAGGGCACCTTAATTAACCCTCTGTCACCCCCCCTCGTCGCCCTTCCCCTCGCGTCATTAACGATATTTACACTACGTGGATGGCTTCACGCAACGCTAGTTTTGGAGGAAGACTGTGTATAGAAGGAAAGGTTAACGTATATGTATAATCGTATTTGCAAAATATGTAGCTATAGATTTGGCCTGCAATTTCAACTGCGTTAAAGGCTTTCTCTAAATAGAATAACATAACGATCTATGTTATTCAAGCATAATACAGTGTTCGACTAGTGGACGCATTTTAGGTGCACACAAAAGGAATTGAGTAGGCGAAATGATCCGCTACAAACGAAATTACAAAAGTTTATATTTAATTTATTTAATTTAATTCATACATTACACGTTACACACATAATTATTTTGATATGACCTCGCACTAAGCTAGGCTTATGTCGCGGGTGATCACGTATATAATAATACTAGCATTTCGCGCGGCTCCGCCCGCGTGGAAAAGTTTTTCCGGGATAAAAAGTGGCCTATAGCACTCAGGAGTAATGTAGCTTCCTATTAGTGAAAGAATTTTTAAAATCGGTCCAATAGTTCCTGAGATTAGCGCGTTCAAACAAACAAACAAACAAACTCTTTAGCTTTATAATATTATACTATAGATTAGGAAAAAAAAATAAAAAAAAAACAACATTAAAAGTATGCATAATGTATAAACATCTTTATCTGTTTAAAATATTGGATCAAAACCAATATATAGGTCTTTTGTTTCATAACCTGCCACTATGTTAGACGCGGGCGTCTATAACTGATTAGAATTTGGAGTTAGGATTCTCGTCACCTCCTGTAGAGGAGTTTTAATACTTTTAAATGATGACACACTTTATATAGTTATACCACGTCACATTAGACTTGATGATGTATCAACTGAATCGACATAAATCTAAATAATGTTTAACATTAGATGGATTCGAAATAAATTATTTCATTTTATAAGCGTAGACCAAATAATGTTGCTAACTAAAATCAACCCTTGATGACCGTCAGGATAATGCTGACCTGTCTTACTGGATGTGAATGAGCTGAGCTTGGAACGAGTTTCTTCCGGAGGCTTCCTCGAGACGTGTAATGGTCGCTATTCAGTCGAGTACCAAATATAGTCGGTTTACTCCCACCAGCAACACCACCACGCTTAAGCAATTGCATTACATACTTTAATTAGAAAAATACTCTATAAATCAATTCATTTACTCTGTCTACCCCATAACGACAGACATAAATGCAAACTCAAGGCACTTTTAAAAATTAGTCGGCCCAATCACCAATCTAAGTTGAGCCGCGTGTTATGTTATTAGTAGTATGTTTATAGGAAACGGGATGTGGTGGGCGGGTCATGTTATGGTGGATGGCAGTTGATCCGGGAAGCCATGCGGGATCCCCCCGCGCATTTCCTCCCCCCTCGCTCGCCCGACGTACAGGAAGTGTTTCGGTACAGGAAAAGTATCTTTTAAATTATTATAGGGCTGTCTCTGTAGACGGAAATGTATATTTTTTTTATTGTAACGAGGGCGTGAGTTACCTCACATGACAGTATTAATTGTCGCCTATAAACATGCAAAGCCCACGTGTTTATTCCCGAGCGGTAAGGTAGAGGAGCATTTAGTGCACCCATATTTTGTTGGGTGGAGTCCAGAGAAAAATTAAAATAGAAATAATTGAAATGAAACTATTTTGCGGATTTTTTCGCAGTTTTTTAATTTTGTATTTTCTCCCGACGTTTCGAAGGCTTTGCAGCCTTAATGGTCACGGGGCGGACTGAGGTGTTGGTTGTGCGAAAAGTAAAAGTTCTAATATCTACCGACATGTAACCATTATAAAAGATTTTAAAATTATTAGTTGACGGTCCGATCTACGTAGGATGAGCTCACAGTGTCTTGAAGTCTGGCAGCCGGTTTTTTGGTTCTGATTTAATTAAATGTATGACAGGATTCCAAGCTTTTGCAAGCTTCCAACCATCTTCTCTATTGAATTTGGATTTTAATTTCAATAGCCTCGCGAATCATCCTAGGAAGGAATCGGTGTTCTTTGACGAGAAAAAAAAAATTAAAAAATCGCGAAAAAATCGGCAAAATAGTTTCATTTCAATGTCTAACATTCGCGTAAATATAAGAAATAATGTTATATATTATAGTCTCATTCTACGATTATGTATGGCGTCACAGGTTCAAGTTTTTGTTATATCCCTGTATAAAGCAGATATTTCCAAGCAAAAATTTAATAAATTTCTGTTCTCGCTGCGCTGCTAAAATAAAACTAATTTAACTTTTCTCTAAAAATTACAGTTCTCAACTTTTCACTATTTTTCTTGTTATCTCTCCTAAGTAAGACATTAATTTTAAAATATCTTAATTCATGAAAACGAAATCGGACAGGGGACAAAATGGGGGTAAAAATTGTAAAGATAAGAATAAATTATGAAAGAGGAAACACCATAAAAATAATATTAATTCGTTTGCACGCCGCCCCCGCGCCCCGCGTCGCCCCGCGCGCCACGTCCCCTGGGCGCACCGCTGCCTTATCATTGCTCTCTGCAAAACCGTCTGGCACAGTAACGCAACAGTATTTCAACAAGATAATATTATGTATTAGATAATTTTTTTTTTTATATACATGGAAGTAACTAAATGACGAGATCAGCTAGTCGCTTGTCATATAAGTACACTGACCACAAAAGTCAGTAACATACTCGATGGTATTCCAAAACCAAAGTAATTATACTACACTCATCAACCTTACACATTAGAAATTAAATCTCATAATACCAAATTACACATTGAAAAAAAAACACCGATCGTACACTGTAGCAGTTTCTTGCTGAAAATAGACAAAAAGGTTCACGGTTCTTGTAAAAAATAAATCTCATTATTGCCATCACAGCGTTGCCTCCCTGATGACATATTCTCTACGTAACGCCGGTGTCCCGGCGCTTTGCATTATCTCAAACAGTTTGAAATATAAAAAGTTTTGTCGACGGTCATTCTGACGCTAAGTTTGTTACTAAGCGGTTACGGGCGCAGATTAAGAGCCAACACCCCAAGACACATTTACATATTGGATTGTTCTGGGAATAACTTATTTTGTCGTATGGCGTAGAATATTACTCTAGATCATTTATTATCCTTTATTATAATCTGGCTAATTTATTTTTAATATATAGTGCTAACGAAGCTACTGTCTTTCTTCTTCTGGTAAAGTCCCATACAAATTATGTTAGGAAACCCACATAAAGGGTTGCCTAACTTAGAAATTGAACCTGACTCCACACCCTATACACACTGTTACTGATGTCGAAACCAAAAAAGCAATTATAAATTAAGAATTACATATTAAATTCAAAATCAATAAAATATATCGCAGTGACAGCCCTGCTTCGTCTAGCGTAGCGTGGAAGTGTCAGTTTATTTCATTGACCACTCAGCGGCCGATTGACTCGGCGCGGCGTCACGAGCTCGCATGTTCGACATACTTGTGCCTGGACTCATGCTTTATCCAATTTGAACTGGTATACACGTATACCAGTTCAATCTACTAAACTGGCTCTACTAAATATCTAGCAGTATCTTGATACTGTAGACATCATATTAAATATTTAGGACAAATTTTGTCTGCATGAATGTACGGGCTCAACCGGGATAGTAAAGCTGCCTTTCGGAAACTCTATGAAAATAACAGATGGCTGCTGTTTCCCGAAAACAACATACAATTATACGGAAAGTGCGACGTGGGCAAAGCCACGGGACACCAAGTACACTGTATAATAATCAAGAAATCGTAAGCAGTATCTGGTCTAAGTAGTATTCAAAATTTCAAATTCACCTGAATTTCGATCCTCAAATCCGAAGGGTACATCTATAAATCTCTTGATAATTTCATAAAGGATTTATGTTCGGTAATCAAGAGGAATTCATTAAAATTGGCGTAATCTTTACCTTTGCTATCTTTACGGCGTTTAATTCTGGGCAGGCAGAGATAATAAATAAGACGTTAAACGCTATTTTAATTACGTTTGGAGATTAAGAGTTATTGGAACATGCCTAGCTCACGTTTTCTTATGTATATTAATTAACTCTTTATTAGTAAAAAGGGGTAACAGAGGTCCAATAGCTTATTTTTCTTTGGTCGAGCTATTTTTTATTCCATAATATTGTGATAGATGGCAGGCTTGTTCAACTTCCTACAATATGATATGAATTACATGAAATTGCAATTTGTGACGGATATTTTGGTGTTAATTAAAAGAATTCTTCACATGAAGAACTAGCTCGCGGACTTACTCGCTTTAAAGTCCTTTCCGATATGAAAGTCCCTTTACAAATTTTGTCAGGATAAACCGCTATGAACTAATTAACTTTGTCCAAATCTGTTGAGCTGCGTTTACTTCCAACTAACGTGCAAACATGTTTACAAATATCGCAATAATATTAGTATGTAGGAAGTTAAATACAGTTTAAAGTAAGATCTCCACGCTGTATCCATTTCCATCCCCTTAAACTTCACATTATTCTATAAAACGTCTACCCCGTATATCCACAAAGATTGATGATTCCAAATCCGAATGTATTGAAGGTACAAGTGCGGTCGGGATAAATAGTTGATAGAGTAAAGTTTTCGCATTTGAGAGATACGCTCTCTGGTCGACGCGCGGTACATTGTTAGTTTTCGCTTCAGAGATAGCGGCTTTGCGTTTGAGTACAATTGAGATTTAGTTTGTAGTGAGATTTAAGCGATTTTATTGTATTTATTTACTTTATTGTAATTATTTTGTTAACTTTTAGATTGGTATTCAGATTTAACTCACGATTTCTGTAACTCCAAAACGTTGGCAATAAAATCTTTTACTGCGAGATTACGTTATTTATAACTGGGTATCATGATGTAATTGAGTTTTGAACTTTTAGTGGGGACCCGATAACACACTATATCACGTAGTTTTAAATATTCTAAGAACAAAATACGTGGATACATAGGCGATTTATAGCTGGATTATTAGCTCTTCTACCTACCCTTTTGGAAATAAAGGTACATTAAAATACTAGATCGCTATATCTCACAACTTTCACCAAACAAAAACTCTTTGAAACTGCGGTCAGTGAGTTGAATTTTCTTTTAGAAAATTTTATTACCCTTTTTTAAACATTTTGGCAATACGTAGTCTGAATAGCAGTCTGTCGACTGATACGAGCAAGTTGGTTTGGGAATGAGAGCTGCGCTTGTTGTAATTCAGCTACTTTAGTGAACAGTGGGGTTACTCCTGACACGTTCGAATCGTAAATCAAATCGAGTTTGATTCGGTTTCAAGCGTTTTGGTACTCCCGAAATCTACACTAGCGCACGATCGAGCCGTGCTTCAAATTGGAACTTACTTGGATCAAAAAAAATCCGTTAGGATCGAGAAATGCTTACTCTCCACTCGTTCGTACGATCGTGAATCGAGTTGTCAATTCGACTTTATCTGTCAAATTCTACGATTGCTAAATAGGTGCCGTGTACGGTTCAAGTGAAGTTGTTTTGTGTTTTGGTGAGAATTTTTAAAAATATCTGTGCAATTATGGCTAGATTTCAATCATTTTTTAATGTTCTTAAAGAAGCTAACCGTATTGACAATCGAAGAAGAAGAAATTTGCTTAGGATGGGCCGTTTTACTAATCGGGTAATTAATATGGATTGCGTAGAGTTTCGAAGTTTGCATAACTGCCCATCCCTTATTATTATTGCTGAAGACATGGAGACAAGCATTGCAGATAATGTCATACATGCCTCATCATCATCTCCAAATTATGAGCTACGACGTAGGCAAAATGCACGGCAACGTCTTGTTCAAAGTCTGTGGAAGAGTAGATACAATAGGCGAAGCTGACTTATTGTTTGATTTTTTTAAATTTAGTTGTTTCTTAGTTTGTTATAAAATAATAATATACATGTTAAGACAAAAATCTACTTTTTCCTTTTATCTCATTAAGCCCTGTTACATATTTTTTATGAAATGCAGTCTAATCTCGACCACTGGGTGAAGTCTAGTTCTTATTATATTCATATCATAACCATTATAATCATTCTGATTTACAAATCATATTATGATCAAACTTTATTTAAATGCTGATACTGAAAAGAATACATTTTTTTGTTTTTGTTTTCACTTATAATAAAACCATTTTTGAGCCTAAAACTTGCCTGTAACTTTTTTTGGAAACTGATATCAATTTATTTTTATCTTTACACACACACATATTCATTCCTTTTATCTCTGAAGTGGTAGGCAGAGGCGCTACTACTAATGCACCCACTTTTCATCGTGCGTATTCCGTCACATGATGTGATGTGGAGAGCCTATCGCCATATCGGGCACAAATTTCAGACTCCAGGCTATAAACAATATCAACACTATCCAGCACTTTGAGTTACAAAGTACTGTGTGGCATTCCACTGCACTCGTCATCCTGAGACATAAGATGTTAAGTCTCATTATGTCCAGCAGTAACGCTGGCTACAATGTCCTTCAAACCGAAACACAACAGTGCACGCACACTGCCGCTTGCCGGTAGAAATAGACATTGCGGTGGTACCCACCCAGACGGACTCTTACATATGAGAGACCAGTAAATTATTACTTTACTTATTTTAATCATATAAAAATAAAAATAATTCGATATTAGTTTCCAAAAAAATATATTTTCTAAGCTTGAAAATGGTTTTGTTATAAGTGAAAACAATAAATAATCCAATTAATGCCAGTTTTGACCTCAAACTCCTGTTACAAGATTCTAAATCTTAACCAAAAACTGTATTTTTAGTTTCCCGCTACGACTTATATAAAGTTGTGACGTGACGCTGACAATGTCAGATATTTTGATAGTTCATAGCATAGACTAAATAGATTTGGACAACTCAATTTATCTTTGGTTGCTGAATTATTACAAAAAACTCAATAAACAACGTAATAATTTCTTATATTTATATAAATATGTATGTAACAACAACTGGAGCATCGTTTTATAAATAAAATAAATTAAATATAAATTATTGTAATGAAATTCTCCATAGAACATAGCCACATAAATATGACGTGATCTACAGGATACAGCTATAATCTGTGAACGAATACTCGATCGACGAGTTGATAACGGCCGTTTTTGATCAGCTAGTCGATCGACGTCGGGAGTGCGCATTTCAAGTTCGAATCGAGATCGAATCGAGTTCGAATCCAGGAACAATCGAACAATCGAATCAGTTTCAGGAGTTACCCCACAGATATCGTATGCCGAATTTTAGATTATGTTAAATTGTGTCAGTTATATTTGTACTACGTGTTGCGTCCCTAGACGGATGCTAGAACTATGCCGGAATATCGTGTTGATTGCCAGGTGTGCAATACCGGGCCGTGATTTGGGACAAGTCGCATTTTTCACTATGTGAACAGTTGTGTCCTGTCTGGTCGAACTCGTAATATTCCAGGTATATTGCTGGAGACGCCGAGATCAAGTAAATATAGATCAGGCGCCTGCGGGACGTTTTATAATATCAATATTTTTGATATATTACAATTATATCAGTGTAGAAATTTAATTGAAAAAGAATAAAAATCTGGTTACAGACACACAAATCGCTGAACAACAATAGCCTGCACGACTGCAACGTGTCCAATCTATACTTACCGATATACAATTTAGAATAATTTACACAAATAACAACCGTCTAGATTTGTGTCGAGCGCGAATATTCAATACAAAAGCGGAGAGGTCGCCGCCACCAGTGGAAGGCGATAAATTCTAAAGACAAGATTAAACATGTCATGGGACCCCATTTACTTAACGCAAATTTATGCAAATACTCCGGTTGTTAGAGCCGAGGAGCAGCGCTAAGATGCTTTGTCTCGAAACAAACGCTACACTCGCGAACGCATTCTTTAAGCCCTGCTGATTGTTCACAATCCGTTGCCGACGCGGTGCAACTTAATTATGTATAATGAACCTTTTTCTCATTCGCTGCATACTAAATTATGCTATTTAAAGGGTATTATTTTTTATATTAAAGTGAGTTTTGCTTGCCGCCCTAACCGTGTGAATGTCCATCACGAGAATAAACGCCCCACTGTACAGTCAGCAGCATAAATATCTGTACAAAATCAAAATTTCAAATCGCCTATATATGCGGTAAGTTAAACTGAAACATTTTTTTCTTCGTTTGAAGAAAAGTAAATATCTTTTATTTTATTTTTGTGAAGAAAAAAAAACATTGGTAAGAACACAAAAGTATGTAGGCAATTTGAAATTTGAATTTGTACAGCTACTTATGCTGCTGACTGTACACTTATGGAAGTAAAAAATAATTTAGTGAATTAATTGAAATCTATTCAACTGTTTTTGAGGTTACTATTGGAAAATATCTTCAAGAATGTTGCGGAAAATATTAAGTTTAATTTTACAATTGGTCACCTGTTTAAAGTAAAACCCTCTGAGGGTAGGGATCCAGTCCCAAGCAAGGCTAGTTAGAATATCTTCATGAATTAATATTACCTGACCTACGATTCGCATTGAAACGCTTACGGTTCACAGTTCACAGACGAAGGAAAGTACAATTTTATTAGCATAAAATAAAAATACACCACAATAAATTAAGTTCTATAAAGTTATTCTTAATGTTGAAAACTCACTTTACATGCAGCCACACACTGCCATTATCATAAAGTATTCCAAAAATTACGTGTTTCCTTAGTTTACATTTTCTAAACGTTACGCTTCCAATTCCATTTTGCATGCCCGAGTAGTTAATGTAGGAAACAACTGCAGCTAAGATATCCAATTAGCTAATTAACAGCTTGCTGCAGCTCCGAATAAACAAACTGGGGCGTCGTCCTAACCCTTTCATTCTTATTACGTACTTGAAATTCTGTTGTCTCCTCCTAGCTAATGAAATCAAAAATAAGCGGGATTTGAAAAATATGTATTGTCTAAAATAGGGATTTCTCGTTAAGTCGACAGGAAGTGACAGTTTTGCTGTTGTATTTAGTAAAGCCAGAGCTGCAATAAATCTTCTTTGAAATCACTCTTTTCAATGCCTGCTCTATTTGTACTTCCTATGAGATGACTGCTTTTTACCATTTGGCTATAAAGAAACATAAATCGTTTACTTGCATTCCAAGATGGAATCATAACTAAAATATTTTCACCTCTGCCTACATCTTCGAAGATAAAGGCATAAACGTATGAAATTCAACTCAATTTTCAGAATTTAAGGCACAATCAACAACGCAATAAATTTCTATTACCACGACAGGTTGTCCTAATAACGCTGCCTCGGTATGAAATCTTGATATATGCGGCTTACCGAGTCTCATGACCTTATTAGTGTCGGTAAAGGCAAGTACATACCTTTAGCTACGGTGATTGGCGATTCAATTGTGTTTTGGGCTTTATCTTGACTTAAACACGTTATACATTTATCTCTAGCGCCTGGTGTTTCGTTGTCAAAAATCTTCAGGGAGGTCTAAATTGTGCGTGGTTCGTCGATGTATCAAACTTCTGAAAGGTGACAAATTGTCGATTGCTGTAGCTATAAGTACAGTGTATAACGGCTAAAGATCTCTACAAGTTTCATAAAAGCGTTAAAAATAGCTAATGATTAAAGTATAATGTATATTTCTGCCAATTTTGTATCATATTGTTACTTATTTATGTGGAATTACTGTATCGAAGTTCCATAAAGCGATTAATTGCCCCCGCTTAAAGTATTATGTCTGCTGTAGCCTTTATGCTTCAAAACCTTACTACACTTTGAGTCAATGACACCAATATACCTCATTAAATAACAAAACAATACATACCAATCGATCATAATACAATGCTGGGTATTAGTACATCCCTGATCTCCGGCCTGACCATCGCCTATCAATCAAACCGAGCCGTCTAAATGCTTCATTCTACTATGCAAACCTCGGAAACCACAATCAATTCTGAACTCTACAATTCAATTGATACAGTCGATGTTCCTGTTAATGAAGATGCACAGGATGCCCACAATGGAGAGATTAATGGACACCGAGGTATACACGGTCCAGTGTTTAATCGGTGCAGTGATAGATTGACGGAAAAGTAAAAAGTGTAATGAAGATCTTAAGTGGTCGGGAGACGGCTTCGTGTTTGACTCGTCACACTGACAGGTCGGCACAAATTTGATTAAATACATCAAGGGTTTTAGGGTTGTGCCTGCTTAACCATTATTTTAAAATGATTATATTATAAAGGTTAATAAGGGTTCATTGAGTAGATTCTAGCGCCCTAATTCTATAATGTTAAAGGAATTGTCTGAAGTTTTGTTAAAAACGAGGAGTTAAGTAATAAAATGGTTGTTTGGAACACTTTTATGCCTTTATTGAGCCATCAAATAAACCGTACAAAACTTAATAAATAACAAAGCTGGCATATCGATTTACGTGACGTAGCGATATCTCCTCCGTCAAACAATAAAACCCAAAACTAGTTATACATAGGCTCTACAAGCCATGAACCTCAGTAAAATAATTCTGTCTTAAACTGGTGGCCTACATAGCTCCCTTAAGCCTTAATAAGAGGTCACTTCTAGATCTTGTATTGTAGTTATTAAGCCGTTTGTTACTTCTGCTTGTAACTTAGTTCTAACTTATCCCTATTTCAATGAAGACGTCTGTTAATTAACATAAACTTTTATTTAGACTTCATTTTACGTAGATGTTACATGGTCTTATAATTAAATTGAAGATGTTCTAGTTGGGGTAAGTCTCTAATATGCGAAAGCGTGTCTGTATCACCGCTAACTCTCTTTTTGTCAGCTATGAGCACTGTGTAAGCAGTGTTTTTTTTCAGTATTAAGTAAACTGTAGCCGGTATAATTCCGCATTAACATCTCCTTTCTAAATGTAAAGAGTACAGTGCAGGGCCATTAATACAAAGTCCAGAATGGTGTTGCTAGTCGAAGTGATAACGTTTACTTTTCCCATCGTTCAGTCGTATAAAAGATATAATGTCAAAACAATAAAGCAACAATGAAAATTACAGCATTTTTTTTTCATTGAATGATAGACGAGCTTGCCGTTCGCTTGATGGTAAGCGATACGACCACCCGTAAACAGTAGCAACACCATTCAGCACCTTGAGTTACAAAGTACTGTGTGGCATTCCACTGCGCTCGTCATCCTAAGACATAAGATGTTAAGTCTCATTATGTCCAGTAATTACACTGGTTACAATGTCCTTCAAACCGAAATACAACAGTGCATGCACACTGCTGCTTGGCGGTAGAAATAGATATTGCGGTGGTACCCACCCAGACGGACTCTTACATATGAGAGACCTACCACCAGTAAAAATACCAATAGTAGTAAGCATACCTAATTAATTTAAGTTCTCAATTTCAATAGCTGTTTACATCTGCAACTCTTCACGAGCCAAGTGCTCATAAATATCACGAGTGTTTTCTCCCGACCGTTCTCTAAAACAGGCCGCTAAGGAGTTCGCTTAAGCCAAATTGCTCGGCCCACGACACGCTTCCATTTGCAAATGAGACGTTTGGAACGATGCGAAACAGGAATTAACTTTTATAAACAAAGAAAAAGGGATCGTTTGAATGTCATCGGCGGAATGCATAAGCTTCCATCACTTTGAGTGGATTGGATTAGAAATTTCGATTGGAATGTTTTTGCCGGTTTGAGTTATTTATTTGGTACTGTTTTATATTTTTTTTTGTAAGTTGTAGCACAAGTAGTAGATCTCGTACATGTTAAAAGGATGCTGCAGTTGGTTTTATTGGTGAGCATAATGTATCACTAAATATTTAATATCTCAATTGACGAGCTCAGTACCGTGCCAAACAGTATTTCGTAATACTTTCTTACACTTATACCGTAAATTTCCGTAATATATCAATAAAAAAATATACTCATGACAACACTAAGAGATGTATCACCTAAAAGACAAAGCAGTACAAACAGAAGTTGTAAACTTTCTTAATCAAGTTTTAGAATGGACCAGAATAACCAGCTTTCCTTGTACGATAAAAACAAAAACAGTCGTCGCATAATCACCGAAAAGCACCTGCTTGTGAACAGAATCCCGCCCAGCATTGTAATTAGTCGCGTGATAACAACCTGCGCCGCATTTCAGCACAGTCTTAAAACAGTCTGCACGAGAAAAACTTTAATGAAAAGTACAAAGCGGTAACTAGATAAAAGCTTCCGCCGTTATAGACGTTCAATGCAAGTTGGTACAGAAGGTTCGCTCTGTCTGATACTGAAAATTAAGGTGTAAATCCTGATTTATATTTTAAGTGCCAAAGAGTGTCTGTTTGTTTGGTCTTGTTTCAGCAGTGAATAATTATTTTTTTCTTAAAGATGATTTATGAGCCGCTGAGTGATATAGGTTTAATGTCCTGTTCCAGTATACCGCGGAAATAAACAGTTATGCATTGGTGTTTAAAAAAAACATAAAATTTTGATCATATTATATATCTATATCAATTTAATTATCAATGAAAATTGTTTATACTAGACTATCCCGCCCTTACACCCGACACTGCAACTCCTGTGAGCCAGTATCGACAGTGGCATGCCTTTTATGACACCAAGCGGTGAAGCTCGGCTAGTCTCGGAGAACACTGATAAGACTTAGCCCGCAACGAAATTAATCAAATAGGGAGGAGTTGGGAATATATTTTTACATGAAAATTGTTTATGAATTATATACACACTCACTTTTTATCCCCGAACGGTTAGCCTGAGGCACAGCTAGTGCACCCACTTTTTGCCCTGCGCATTCCGTCCCATGATGTCATAGGGGCGAGCCTACCGCCATATCAGGCACAAACTCCACACTCCGGGCTGATACTGAGCAGAAAAACCAAATATCACTTTTTCCAACCCGGGGATCGAGCCCGAGATCTCAGCACTGCAGTCGTACCGTAATACAACTACACCACCAGGGCAGTCAATGAATTATATTATTTTATTTAAACTTCTGTATGCATTTTTTGTGGTATCATGAAGCGAGAACTCACAACGTAACTGAGTCTCGTTACGCGGCGATGGCGAACTTGTAACGGAGGCGATACACAGCTATCTTTAGTTTTTACTGTACACAGACGACCGGTACATGGGTAGCTCTTGTTATCCCGCTTGTTGCCAACGTTTCACACGTACGATACGGGATACAGGAGTTCCTGTTTTTACGAGACAACGTATTGGTTAAGTTCTGATTCCATACAAAAGAGAAGACCAATGACATTTTTTAATTTTATGGAAATCATTAAATAAATCAATATTCGTAATTTAAATCCGATTCTAATTCAAATGTCGACTGTTCTGAATCTGATTTGGATTGAATTATTTCACGGAGAGTCGTTCCAAATATAAAATTCTGGGTTAATCTCCAATTCTAATCATAATATTGTGTTTAAAAATCAATTTCGTAGAACCATACCAATCCTATAAGAGATGTTGAATGTTTTCGACCATAATTATCTCACATTTTCCTCCCGAAAAAGATAAATCACAAATTAGTTTTGTGCTGATGCCAAGCAAGGAAAAAATCTCGTACGTTCAACAGTGTGAGCTGAGTGACGTGGCATGGGGAGGGGAGGATTTATCCCTCGGTCCCTGGAGGACGTTCTTATCGACTCAACTCATAGTTGATATACGAGCTTGTAGCACGAAGCCATGGTCCAGCCGTTTTATATACTTTATTTTGTAGTAAACAAGTTTTCGATAAAATATTATCGATGTAACGGTTTTAGGAGTATAATACGAAGTTTACTTTTTAATTCTTGATATATTGAAATTAAACTATTATAACGGATTTTATCGCGGTTTTTTATTTAATTTTTCTCCCTTATGGGAGATCCCTTATAAAAAACCGCGATAAAATCCGTTATAATAGTTTAATTTCAATGTCTAACATTCGCGTAAACATAAGGAATCATAATTCTTGATATATTTCGGAAATTGAATTTAATCTCCCATACTTTAACCACGTTTCAGCATAATTATGGTTTAGTTTTTTGGTAGCCCTTTTATGGTCGATTCCTTTAAAAGACGGTGCTTAACGATAGTAGAGGGCATCGATTATATGATTTCACCGGAAATACAGACATAAAATACAAATAATTAAAATTTGTTTCCATAAGGAAGATAATCTATAAAGATAAACAATTTCTGTGAGCAAAATAATTTCAAATCAAAATTGAATAACTTTATGCTTCATTAAGTTATCTATGTTGTCACGATAGTTATGATTTAAAATAATGTATCATAAATAAACTATGCCTACTGTCATTCGGTCCACCTTCTAAACGTCAAGGACAAATAATTTCACTATTGTAAAAGGTCATATCCATCCATTTCCAAGACCACAAGCATCATCAATCTCCAATCTCCTCGACCCTAATCTCCATCTCCTCAAGAACCCGGGGTGGCGACGTGATGTGTCATAACACTCGTTCCTTCCGCACAATTCAAAAGCATTCGCACGAGGATCTCGCGGCACATTAATCATTAGCAAACTCCAGTTTTTATAAGGCGTGCTGTTCATCGTACAGCTTGTTAGGTATCGCAATCAACCAACGAACCAAATGGTGATCAAATGTTGGTCTTAGTATAATAGTTGGTTTTAAGCCTTTCACTACCTCATCTAAATGATTAATAGCAGACTTTGTTTACTTTGCATTTTGTGATGTTAAGTATTGTTTCTTTAACTTTCTTTTCTAAGAGTCATTTGATTTAATTTATTTCGTACTAGCTTTTACCAGCGGCTCGCCCGCGTTAAAAAGTTTTTCCGGGATACAAGTCCCGCTTTATTATTTTCCCGGGATAAAAAGTAGCCTATGTTCTTTCTCAGGCTCTAGACTATCTGTGTACCAAATGTGATTTAAATCGGTTCAGTAGTTTTGACGTGAAAGCGCGACAGATAGACAGACAGAGCTACTCTCACATTTATAATATTAGTAAGGATTCTTTCAGATTTTTATCTAAACAATTCTTTAAGGTACTGCGATTCCTCTATAGATTATACTTTTCGTTGAACTGTTTCATAAAACCGTACCGTATCGTTTTTATGATCAGTAAGATTAACTTAGACCCAACAAAATATGCTCTATCTCTTTTCAATCTTTGTACCTTTTTAAACTCTATAACACATCCACAATTCAGATACTGGTTAATGAGAATGAAAATGTATTTTGTTCAAATAAAATTTATTGATATTCTATAAAATACTATCAATTATACAAAGCCTTCATTTCGCCTTTCCATACCTTATCGGTCCTTTACATTCAAATTAAGAAGCCTTTGACTGGCCGATAAGGCAGCGTCTTTACAAACTTGCCAAACGGTGAATAGGAGGCTTAAGTCCAGCGGATCAATGCCGACCCTCACCGGCCGAGTGGAGATAGCAAGAATAGATGATTTAATGCTCAAGGAAGTGTTTGAGTTATGAATAGTTGGGTAACTGGCTGGTAAAAAATACACTAGCGTTGTGCTTTTATTAAGATTTGAAAGGCTGACGTCATCGGCTTTGACGTTAGATCGACTTTATTGTTAGAAAAATGATGTACTTGTTTTTATACAAAAATCTTTATTAGGGGGGAGGCCTATGACATGAGAATGAATTTTTAGCAAATTAGTTCAGTTTTGATATACAATTATTAGTTTATTTTACATTACATATGACTAATGTGGTCCTTTTAAGTAAAATTTAGAAAGAAAACCTATTTAAAAAGCAAATTACAGTTTTTCATCCGTGTAAAAACAAAAAGTTAATAATTGTTTAAAAGCCCACAGACCTAAACTAACTTCTAAAAATTAACAAAGTCACTTCCTACGCGTCGTAAAACACACAAATTTAAGAAATCTACATTTCTTGTAGGCGGTTCCATGACTGGTTTTTATTAATTTTACAAAACTTGTTAATTATCACATAATTTATTCACGTCGTTAATAAAACATTTAACGCTATCACGAAATGTTTGTTAATATTTGTAATTTGGATATAAATTAATATGTTATTAGCTTTTTATGATAATCTTTTAATATAACATTGGCTGGCGGTTCTGCCTGCACAAGAGTATTTATTCGGGTTGAGAGTAATTAAACCAACTTATTAAAATAACCCACGTCACGCAAAAATGCTGTAGAAAAAAAAAATTAAGAATAACAAAAAATCCGACTGCGTCAATATCTGTTATCTTTATTAAATTCATTGAAGAACTGAAAAGATAGAAACAAGATTTTAATTTGAATAATTTGTTTTTGTTTTGAATAATCTTAGTTGACAGTATATTTTAAAAGGATCAAATAAATTCATATTTTTATGGATTTATGTTCAGTAGTTACAAATAAAAACTCACACGGACAGACACTTCCACAGTTATTATTTAATAACAAAATATCGTAACAGTTAGCATTTAATAAATGTAGTCATTAAAAATAACCTGATACATTTTAACTTACGCATTCACTCTGAATCTAATTTTGTCATGATAATATCTTAGATGAAATAAACGAACATTAAACCTTCTTTACACTGAACCCGCGCTATAACTTTTTTATAAACAACTGAATAACGAGACTAGAAAGTCACTCCCCAGAATAATAACATAGCTTACAATTCCGAGTCACTCTCTATAATATATTATCTACCTATTGCCCATAAACAAAAACAACGCCATCCAAAATTGCACATTACAATTAGTGGTGTAACGAATATTCGCATTCGCATTCGCGAGTATTTGCATCTTTTTTAATATTCGCATTCGCATTCGAAATAATTTATGCGAATCTTTTTGACAATGACATGTGAAAATCTATACTTATTATATAAAGCTGAAGAGTTTGTTTATTTGTTTGTTTGAACGCGCTAATCTCAGGAACTACTGGACCGATTTTGAAAATTCTTTCAGTAATAGGAAGCTACATTACTCTTGAGTCAACTCATGGTGCTGGATGGTGTTGCTACTGTTTGTGGGTGGTCGTATCGCTTACCATCAGGCGAACGGCATGCTCGTCTCATCATTAAATGCCATAAAAAAAAACCTTTCAAATCCTTCAGTTACACTGATGACTCACTATTTACTAAACCCGAATGGACTAGTTAGATTTATTTTTACCGCAATTAGTGTCTTTTTCTTAAATTATAATGATTAAATCACCTACGCAGATATGCAACGCCATAGCGTTGCAGTCTTTGGAGGACGCTGAAGCATATCGAAAGCTCGATTGTGAGACAGGGAAATCCTCCTGACACGACGTCCGTGCTTACAATATTGAAAGCATCAAGGAGACGATTGAGCGGAACAAAAGCTCCAAAATGTTTGCAAAAGAACTGTCTGTCGGGTAAGGCCAAATGGCCAAGCTGAAGACGAAAGACGGCAATGTAGTGTCGACGAAGGCTAGAATATCACTATATTGATAGAGCTTGAGAGGTTCTACAACAAGGCAGCAAGCAAGGACAAATTCACGCCACGCCAAAGGTGTGCTTTGGAGGTCGGGGGCTTCTTCTTAGCCCCACTCATTTAAAGAGGGGCCGTAGTACGGCATTGCGCAGGGACGGTTCCGTGCAGCTATCTTCGTGCAACAAGATACCCCGGGGCCGTCCCGTATGCGCCGAAGAAGGCCACCGCGGGTTTTGGTTGGTATGCCGATGTAGGGTGTATATAGTGTTAGGGACTCGGTTCAATGCTCGCTCGGATGATATTATACTCCCGAGTGTCGACATTGGGCCGTGAGATCGGTGAAACCAACATAACCATCCCACTCACCCCACAGTGGTGGTAGCGATAACGCGTTTTTTCCCGCGATAAAAAAAAAGGCTATATAGGAAAACTGAGAAATATAACTTGCCACTTTACTTAGCGTTTATGTGTTTGAATCTGTCTAAGTAAGAAAAGTGGTCCAGTTAGGCAAGTCCAACTTCAAGATAGAGGTCAAAACTAGCTCGGTTGAGCAGCGTTCGGGAAACTAAGCAAGGTCTTTTCATCTAAAATACCTCAGTGCTTAAAGACAAAAATCTTCAATCAATGAGTGTTACCAAAGTGATGACGTACGGCTTTGAGACGTGGCCTCTGACTATGGGCCACCTAAGACGGCTCGCAGTCACTCAGCGAGCTATGAAGATGCTCGGTGTTTCTCTGGGCAACCAAATTGGAAATGAGAAGATTCGCCAGAGAACGAATGTCGCTGACATATTTCAAACAGGCCAGTCTATCTGGACTTTACGACGCTTACTATCAGGTGCAGTGGGGTCACTTTGCAGCTAATTTCACGTAACGTGTAACGTACGATAAAATCTTTTGATGCCAAATAAAAATCCCATATTCGCATTCGCATTCGCGAATGTTGGAAATTGGATATTCGTTACATCGCTAATTACAATGCGCTCTACGGCACAACATATAATTAGTAATATTCTATTCTAAATTGTACCCCATAAGTCTAATTTCCTCTAACATCTAAGATGAAACACATGAACCTCTATTACCCACAACCTCCACTTTAAGTAATAAACTTATTCGGTCACGATTTAATGAAGACATTAAACGCCATGTTGACATACCCGTGTAATAGCTTATTTTTATTAAATAGTTTCACTTTACTAGTGTTAGTGACGTGCCGCGGAAATATCGATATTTTTATAGTGGTTCGATATCATGTAATTAATCGACCTATGAGAGGGCTGCTCATCTTGTCAGGCATAAAGATTAATATCTTGGTATAGAATGGTGCAATACAAAACAAAAATAAATCTTTTAATCATACATTTCTCCAAACATCGTAGTATTTGGTAATACTGAACAGCACTTTACGATGGCATTTACTAAACATGTTAGTCTAATGCAAAACATAATAAATAAATTCTTGTTTCCAACAGCGTGGGTTGGTTATGAAAATATTATTATAGCTTGTCGAAATTACGGTCTTTGTGCGTAAATAGACATTTAGTCTTAGATAAGTATCTCTTTTGTTGACATTTTGATAACTGTGATTTTGAATAGATTAATCTTTACTTTAAATTAATTTTACTAAAATAGGTAAAGAGGTAAAATATTTCCTCTTTAGTGAAGAATATTTAACGCACACACACACTCCCGCCTTTTATCCCCGAGGCAGTGAATATTTAATCTATTGAATTCTTGTAGTTCTGGTCAGTAAGATGATTTCCTGGACAATGAAGAACTTTGGTTATATTTTTTTGTGAAACTGCCGACATTATAACTGTCAAATCCCGTTTCACTTAAAATAAAACGTAATTATTAATGCATTTGTTTATGTAATGCACCAGTACTGACTAATTCGAATCCAATAATTTGATAGACAAAATCGTATATTCTATTGTCAATACTCTTTATTTTTCACAAAATTTAAATAATATAATGTGTATAACCATAAAAGTCTAACTATACATTAGATAATATAAGTACTATCGATAAAATTCACCCACAACGCATTACGTCCCTACAACACCCTAATATTCTTTAAAACTCAAACGCAGGTATTAATATCGAGTCGATATTAGTGGTCACACGCTACGGCAGTTAATGAGGGAATTTTAATTAAATTGTATAAAGCCCTCCCAACAGAGGCTCTATTAACACCAACCTCGCTGTATTTATGGGAAGCTTTTTTGTTTAGTTTTATTATCGACGCGTAATATATGGGTGAGCCCTTTTTTGTTGAATGCATTTTTGATTACTTAATTTCTTGTAAAGGGTTTTATTTCTAAAAGCTTAGCGCGGTTTGTTTGATGTTTATTGGAATTAAGTTGTTATAGGGATGTGATTAAATCTATTACATTATAATAGCGGAAAGTATATTATGCTAATATAGCTTCATTAGTTTGATGGTAGTTTTTAGACTGTAAAATAGGTGAGGTCACACGTTTGCAATTAATTTGAAAGAATATTTCCACACGCGAGTTTCCTGGATTGGTGAGTATTATAGACCGATACACAACGCTTGTGCTTCTGTCAACGGAATATGAGCATCATCTCGTATTTTTAGGTAAGGTATACGAAGTAATGTTAGGCATTGATTAAAAAAAAAATAAAAAAATGGACCTGTACTGACTATGTCTGCACAAAATAGTGTCTCACAGAAAACTAACGTGAAATGACAGTTTTGTCGTATGATGTGGGTTTTTTAATACATCAATGTATGATGTATAAGATTTCTAAAGAACTATAAACACCTCTTAAACAATATGTTTCCTTTGAAGCTGGCAGTCCATCCTTGCAATATGGTTGATGGAGATCGCTTATTTGGTGACCCACAAGCTCGCTTCCCGGCCTTTGCCTAAAATACTCACAAATATGGTGAGTATTAATAACGTAATATGGTTCCTCCAGGTGACGTACGGCTCGTTCACCTCCAGCCATAACAGTAAACCTACTTCCCTTCATCCTTGAAAATACATTTAATATAACCTGAAGGATATATAAAAAAACAATCAGAACCGGAAAATACCGGAGGTTTATATCCCGGTCCCGTCAGACAGTGCGTAATATAGGCTATATAGAAATCCCCGTATGAAGCGAGAGGGTCTCGTAAACCAGTTTTATAATTCTGACTGAGGATCGTGGGAGCTGGCAAGTTTGATACTACTCAATAGAATGGGTTCCGTTGAAAATGTTCTTTTAAATTAGGCATGCCGCGAATACATAGGTATTGGTGCTCAAACTGAGCTGCCTTTTTCCACCTGCCTTTATTCTGCTACATGATGCAATACATTTTTTTGCATTAAGGATTTTATTCAGTTTTTACAAAGAGTAAGTTTAGGTTATAGGCGTTTATTGCGCATACTATCAGGCGAGCGGTTTAATCATCTCGTCTCAGATACAAAAAAAAAACAACGGAACCCCAAAAACGATTCGTATTTTTACCACCAAACATTCCCGTGCGACGTGTTATTCCCGAAGAGACGTTTGCCCGGGATAACAAGTGATTTGTGTACGTACACCGGTAACCTACTTAAAAACACCCCCCTACCCACCCACGGTCATAAATTATACCCACACCTACAAGATTTAAAAAGGCCGCATAAATTCACGAGATTTCAAGATTTATTTTGAGATCGTCTATTGAATTATGATGACAATTACAGTGGATTGTTAGTGACTTGAACTTGAAGATGAACAGGTTATTATTAATATGGACGTTTTAACTATTTTGGGTGAGTATCGTATATCATGTGCCTGTCCTCTGGACCTATCCAGACATATTCCTACAAAATACCTATATTTTGTAGGAATAAGGAGGGAAATAAAATGAGCAAATACGTTAACTAAAAGAATCTTTGAGGTACCACCACTGATCTCAAGCCTAAATACTCCGTCCCTAAAAAGTTAACTACTTACTAAACTCTAAAAGTAATTTGAATGAAGGATAAAGTCTCAATAGTCAGGTGAAAGATCTTTACAAACTTGGCAGTTTGCGCTAGTTCTCTGCCAGCCCCATATTTAAATAATCGTCTTGAATCTTTCAATTATTTCCTTTTACAAAACTCTCTCCATTGTTCCCGCGATGGAACTCGCTTCCTACCGGACTTTCCTAGCGGAGATACGGCACCGTCGGAGACGCACTCAGGTGGGAAATAGGTGAGATAATATTTTATTTTTGATTAATTGAAGTTCAAAGTAATATTAGCAGGTCCTTGTCTAACATTAACTCATAAGGGTCAGTTCGGATGTTTCTTTAAAGCACGTAAAAACAAAAATATTGGTCTGCTAAAAATATTTTGTATTTTCTGTACAATGCCCTGCAGGTAAATTTCTGCCTATACATACCTCTCACTAATATTGTAATCGTACGCAGAACTTAAAAAACTTAGCTGTCTCGTTACTCAATATTTTCACTACTTTGATTGTAATTTGTTTAATATAGAGTAGTAAATTAAATTACTATACAAAATAACTCAATATTCCCTGAGTCCAGCCAGTACCTAGTAGAACTAACTAGGAAATATCCCGCATAAGAATGCACTCGGTTGATAAGGCGGCGGCGCTAATAAGCCTAATTTGCGCGAGGCACGCCGCGCTCCTAATGATTTGTTAGGCGCCTTACATACCATTTTTACGCTCATTATACCGTAATTTAGCTTTCAAGATGGACATTTTGTCCCTTTGTAAATAATTTAGCTTTAATTTACTTCAAAGTGTGGGACTAATAAGAGTTTTTGCACGAGTTTCGGTTTTCTAAGAGAGAATTTTCTTTGCAAAATGATTTCGTTTTTATTTTATTTAAATTATACATAATTTATATTTTTTAAGTTTTAATAAACTATTTTTAGTAACATTTGAACATTTACAGACGGTTAGAATCAACTAGTACTTTAATTATAAATTGTCTTTATATCTCAGTCTATTTTAAGCGAAGATATTTCGAAAGTCGAAATGGATAAAGAACAGTTCTTAAAGTAAGATCGTACGTTCTCAACGTTTCGAAATCTGGATCGAATAATTGTCAAAAGTTAAGACTTATAGTACCAGATAGCTATAACTTATCGAATAAGGTTTAACCTACTAGCGTTCTCTTATTGTTCTATAGACAGCTTAGTTGGGTAGGGAAACGCGACGTCTTAGATTTGATGGCAAAGTTGAGCGATCAAAATTGTATGGTTTTTTTTTTTAATATACCTAAATACTTACTAATAGACTTGCAATAACACTCAGAACTTGGAAACTAAAAAGAACCTGTTACAGTTTAACAGCACTTGTCACCTGAGGGACATTTTAAATTATTCAGTTTTATATTGTCAAGTAATTACACCTACTAAGACAAGGTATTAAATACTAGAATAATGCTGCTTTAAAGACATAGTTACCAAACCCAACGGATTGCCTTCTATAAAAACCATCACGTTTTAACAAGACAACTCCTTACCTAGCAAAATCTGCACCATTTTTAGTCCAAACATTACCCAAAGCCGTTTCACGTACGGCCGTAGCCCGGCCTAATTGTCCATCCAGGCAATAAGGGGGGAATGCGCAGTTTGGCACCACACGCCGCTACCACTACGTCTACTATAGCGTTGTCTATACGCGCAATAAAACACAGTGTACCCTTTTAAAAATACTTTTTACTGCAGGTTTTGATGGGGTTTTTATTGTTAACGTAGCTCCCTGGAGTCTCTTAACGATGGTGTTAGTCCTATGAGATTCGTCTAGGTAGGTACCATTGTGTTGGCTATTAGATCGCACTGCAGTGTCTTTTTCTGTTGATGAATGTTCAGCAGAGTGTAAATCTTGTATTAAAATTTGAAGAAAATTGAATAGATTCTGATATTACAAATCGAAGAGTGTTGCTAAGTGCATAGTATGTATTATATAAGTTTATGATAAGTTATATCGTTTATTTACTGTGCTAATTACTTATTGCGTCACCTATATGTAGGCACTATTACACAAATAAAAACGAAATATTTTGGATTTTTATTTAAACTCGCTCTTTAAGTCCACATCCAAAGAACTACTGGTATGAATTTTGTTTCACTAATACAAAGTTAAGCCTGACAGTATTTAACTATTGCTGATCCGGAGAATACACTGCCATGGACGGAACTGCGAACAAATGTAACTTCAGTAATAAAACACCTTTGATATCCCTTACGAAATAACGACATCGCGGTGTGTCGGTGTGACGGTAGGCAGTAGTAAACATTTAAGCATTACAGGCTTCTGATAAACACATACTGTTTAGTATCCATTTACATGCGGGAACTCGTGTAGATATAGTAGAATCTCGGGATCCTAAAAACAAGAGCCTCATAAAATGAAATAAAGATGAAACACAAGGGACGGATATTGAGAAAGCCAAAATTCACGAAAAAGGAAACTTGCTGAAAATCTACATATTGGTCAACTTAGACAATGTTACATTTGCATTTATTAAGATACGAGGAGAATACATGCATAATATCACACAGAGTAGGCAGAGATTATAGGAATTTACAGTATCCCCAAAAATATTTTAAAACTGGTTTCTAGATGGAAAGTGTTGTTTAGAAGAGCCCATATGGGTTGCCAATAGATACTGCCACAATGTCCATTTCTGCTCTAAAGCACTGTTACATTTCCAGTTGCAGGACATTATAGCCAGTGTTATGATTAAGGCATAATTGTTGACGTCTCAGTGTGGTTAGCGCTTCTACTACACAATGCTCTGCAATGCAAAGTTTGGGCCGTGTTGTTGTGTATGTGCAGTCGTGTCGTTTATCATACGCGAGCAACTAGCTCGTCTCAGCATCCAGTTAAATGAACCTTAATTAATTTAAGTAATGTTTATCAGTGGCTAATTATTAGGTACATTTAATACCTGTAAGGTGGACAGACGACTTGATAAAGGTCGCAGGAACACGCTGGATGCGGGCCGCAATTGACAGATCCGTCTGGAAATCTTTAGGGGAGGCCTATGTTCAGCAGTGGACGTCATGTGGCTGATGATGATGATGAATACCAGGGCCATATTAAGATTAATTAATTTTAATATGGTCCTGGTATTAAATTAGAAATTTCTAATGCAATATATATATATATATATATATGTTTGGCACGGCGTAAAACTACTGAGATATATCAAAATGAATACCTATACGCTTTATCTCGATTAAACACACATGTGCCGTTTATACTCAAAAGGAGTAGGCAGAGTCGTAGCTAGTCCGCCCATTTTTAGCCGTGTATATTCCGTCCCATGATGTGACAGGGGGCGACCGGCAAGCCTACATAGGGGTGAAATACGACATTAATGTCTCTAGACGTAAGTGAGATCTCATTATAATGCGGACAATTAAAGAATATTAATAACCAACATTAATTGGACACTAATAAAAAGGAATTACGTCCAACGCAATATATTGTACATAACTCGCCAATAAATCCATTGGCCGACCAATAATTGCGTCAAATTAATGCAACAGGCTCCAATCAGGCCGTTACGTTTAATTGGACTTAATTAATTGCTCGTCATATAAGAGGAATTACCATGTGAACTGCTTCAATGGCATTGTAGACCGACTCGGCCCGGGATGTGATGATTCTCGCCGCAGGAAAAGAGCAGTTAAATACTGAAGAGAAAGGAAATGAACTGCCTCGGTGGCGTAGTTATATTACGCGCGGTATAATACCGCTCTGAGGTCCCGGGTTCGAGTCGGGGTCGGTCTAAGTGCTATTAGGTTTTTCTGCTCAGTATCAGCCTGGAGTCTGAAATTTGGGCCTGATATTGTGATAAGCTCTTGCCCTATCATATTATGGGACGGAACGCACGTGATGAAAACATTAATTGATAAAGTCCTGATGTGTGTTAGTGTTTTTTGAGAAAGGTAACTACACTAGGTGAGCAAGATGTTTCCTTCGTAGCTTCAGCATTTCTTAGGCAGAAAGAACGGAACTTTAGCATACACAACATTGTGTGACACTGCATGGCACAACTTTAGATGTGGCCTAAAACCAGTGATTACCATAGCCTCAAATCGGAACAGAACAGTGCTTTTACTGCGCTTTAGTGGCAGAAATAAATAAATAAGCTAGTACGTAACCCGCCACATATTTAAAACACACCATTAAGACCTGTTAACCCACGACAAAATTGTATTTCATTCCATCTAAAAACAAGTTTCTTTAATGAAATACAAATGGAACACCCCCCTAAATTATGTAACAAAACAAAAAATATCTCACATTGTCATTATGCTTACAAGATGTCATCCATAATTCAAACAATCACACACCCAATTACGTATGCGTAAGGCATATATTTTTCATTAATGCAAATACAATTTCTATTGTGTTTCAATAACACATTCGTTTGACAACACAACTAACAATCACATGATAACGATCAGTTGTACTCTGTATGAACGCGCCGCTATGCGGGTTTGGTGAGTTCACACCATCAGTTTGGCTTGTCAGTATCGGCTGACGTTTGTCAAGATTTTATTCTTAAAAAACGTAACTATAACTTAAGCATGTTATTTTAAGTCGTGGTGGTCTGGAAGAGAATAAAAAACACAATTTACATACCCTAATACAGCTCACGTAATAGTCCGCTTGATTAATTTGTAGTCAAGCCGCAGTATGCAAGCACTGTTTCGGTTGCAAAAATATTGTAATATAGACTACAGTATAACACTATTAGCAGATAAATATCATGGTATAATAATATACGCTATGAACGTCTGTGTGGAGCAATTCCATAGTAATTTTATATTCTATGATCAATTCATGAAATCATGAAAAAAAGCCTGATCGTGTAAAATTTCCTAATAAGTAAGTAATTTACGATCAACCGATAACAGATAGCATGTATCGTTCAGACGATTTGTCACCGTCGACCGACGACCCTGATACGATTGTCGTGTGTCCCTTACATTAAAATAAATGAGAGACGAACGTGGGATACGCGGACAAAATCTGGAAATTTAGATCGATGATAGATTTGTGTAAGTTAATTGGATAGTAGCTTTCGCTTGTCGTTACACTGTAAAACATCATTATGCATGTACCAGGTCTTGCTGGTAAACCTGATAGCTACGGATATAACCATTCTGAAACTGAAAGGTTTTCCTACAAGTAATCTCTCTTCGAAGAAATTGCTGTTAATCTGTTATATTGTGATTTATACTTTCATTTTCTACTTGAGTTTATATTGAAACCATTATTAGTTATCACGGAAGGTGGGTGTTAAATAATAATCAATGTAGAATTTGAGGTACAGTTTTTCGCATAATTTAAATTTATGCGGACTTTATAATATTAACTGCCTCGGTGGTGTAGTTGTATTATGGTACTCAAACCCAAACTCAAAACGTTCTTTATTCAAATAGACTTTAAAAAGCTCCTTTGAATCGTCATGAATACCACCGCTTCGAAACGTGTTATTGCTGTGAAAAAGAAGCGGCGCAAGAATCTCCCTTAGCAGAACACGATCTGTCAATATGGTATATTTTTTTTAGATTGTTTCCAAGAATGTCATAGTAATTCATTTTTTTAACATGTAACATAAAATACTATCGTTAAACAACATAATAGACACAATTTAATTATAGAACAGGTGTGAATCTGAGCAACCTAATCCCAAGCATTTGTATCTTTAAGATAGTCTCTTATACTGTAATAACCTTTTTTGCAAAGACGTTCTTTGACAGTAGTTTTAATTTTTTTATTGGAAGATTAACAATATGCATAGGAAGTTTATTGAAGAAACGTACTGTTATACTGGACTTTGTGAAAGGCTTTTTAAAAAATAAAATACGGAATAATTTGAAAAGACAGCCGTCTAGCGTGAAGGATAGGAAGAGACTGGCGGGGACCAAGGGGACCCGGTATATATCATGTATAGGAAAGATGAGTAGGCAATAGGAAAGTGCAAGATAGGCAGGAAAGGGTGCATTATATAACTATAACACCTCCCTGGGGTGGACTAAACATCGGGGTTGAACTTCGATGTTTAGGGGATGAAGGATGCGGGAAATCATATTTTGGTTCTGATACTAGGAGATGGATCATTTTGAATATCAGAATGAGCATTAAAGGTTTGCATGGGTATGCTTACTTGGGGATCTGGTATGGGATCTGATGGTGAATTAACTGGGACGGATAGGGAAAATGTTGGACTGAAATGGGATAGACGGCTGTTTGATTTAATACATTTAACACACTTAAAAATAAAAAATACAAGAATGATAAAAACTAATACAATTGTTATGACAGAGTAATGAGTCCCGTATTTAATTATTGAGGGTTGGTTTACAACCCTGTCTGCTTCACCAGATAAGGATTTAAATTTGGATTTTATTTCCGAAGTAAATATATCTAAGTCAATATTTTGTAGTTTTAAAGGGGGCTCATTACTTATAACATTTTTTATCTTAAATAAATTACAGCAAGCATCATCTAATATATTGAAATCTGATTTGATAGTAGTTACATTTATTTTAATATTTTTATATTTTGGTAATAGTTTTGAAGTTTTGCAATATGCTACACAGTTATTAGGAATGGTCAGGATTCCTGTGCCAACAATATTAATGTTGGTTATCTCTTGATTAGAACATTCTATGTATAGTTTGTTGTCCTGGGATTGTACATACAGCCAATTATTATTAGAAAGTGGTGTCCATAGATCTATGTTACCGTGGATAAAGTCCGTTTTACACTGCACTGGTAAAGCACTTATCACACTCGATATGATTTCGCTCTCACAGCACGGATTTGCGCTGGAGGGGAACACTGTTGTCACGTCGCAGATGTGTTCGCGTGGACTCGTAGTTAGGCATTCCCTCAGTGAGTCTAAAGTGCAGTATTCGGACCTATCTTTGGTCATTGCTATGTACTTAGTGCTAGGTATTATAAAACTAAAAGAATTTGGATTTACATTATTATGTGGGGTAGGTAGAGCTATACTATGGAATAGGTCATACTCTCTAGGAGATACTAATGGTATCCTTAAAATAAAAACAATTTTGTTGCTTAGGCTATAACACATTACATTAGAAATATTTGATAGGCTATGAATATTGCCTAACGTTAAGCTGACAGGTAACTTAAGATCTACAGGTAAGTATCTATAGTTATCAACAATTTCTTGGTATAACTGCACGGGTGGTAATACCGCCGGGTGCAGGATGTTATGACTACATGATAGGATGGCATTTGTTATGTCTGCTAACTGAAAAGATAACGCAAGCAAGGATGCTTCTAAAGTGTTTAAGATTGAATTAATGTTAGATTTAATTAATAATTCATTAGATATTATTGTAATATTTTTTAATCTTAATGAGAAATTGTCGATAGCTTGATTAAGGCTGGCTTCATTAAGTTTTATTTTATGTAAAGTATTATTAAGTTTGGATAGAACTGAACTTGTTACTAAGATATTTTCTTTCATTAATGAACCCAGTCTTTTTTCATTATTTTGAATATCTTGAATGGCGTTATCATACTTGATAGCGTCATCCTCGTCTAGAGTACCGAATATAATTTTAGACAAAGTACCAACACCACCTATAAGGGCACTTCGTTTGGATCTTTTAGTTACTAGGTGAGAGATGGCAGAGTATTCAGATACGATATCGTGATATCTTAGAGTCAGTGGTTCTAAAACATTATTACATTCTAAATCAATAGATGTTTTTATCTGGATTTGATTACAGGAGAAACGTATTGTACCTAACACGGAATTGATATTTTGGATATGAGGTTCTATATGTGAGATATCGAAAGGAGTCACTACATCTAAATAACTTGCACGAATTTTGAGTTCGCCAATCGGATCGAAATATATGCCGGAGCTCGTGTTGATTCGTTGAACGAACTCTGGGTGACCATGGGCCAGTATGCTGCAAATAAAATCATATATCTAATAAGTTATACTTAGATAAAACGCGTTATGGCCTTATATATTGTACTTAAAGAAAATGATAATTATAAAAGAGAGATGATAGAAAAAATTAGAAATTAAATTAACTAACATAATATGGGAATCTAAACTATGTTGTGGCAGGCGCGTCTTGGACCTCCACATGTTTGACTTCGTCAAAATGATGTTTTACGTGTCTCCTATTTATGAGTAGCGATAACGTATGGTTACCGTGCACCTTGACGACCTTGTATGGACCTTTCCACACAGGCGATAAGGCCTTTCTTAGTCGAGGATGATTTTTTAGCATAACATAATCGCCGACTCGGTATGTTACGGGGCGAGTATGTGAATCATAATGAGTTTTTGAATTTGACTTAGATTTTTCAATGTATTCTATGGCTTTATCGCGAGCATGTTTCATGCGATGTTGTAACATCTTTACATACTCAGGGTAAGTTGTATTGGATGCATCATAGACGGAATCTGGTATGTGTGGTTTGTGTCCGAACAATAACTCGAATGGTGAGTAGTGTGTAGTTGAATGTACAGTGGTGTTATACGCTAACATGGCTGTATATACGTATCGAGGCCAATTATCTTGGTTCTCGTTTACGTAGGGTTTGAGATATTCTTTAAGCGTGGAATGTGACCTTTCCAAAGCACCCTGTGTTTGTGGGTGATACGGAGTTGACCACAGCTGTTTAATCTTTAAGAACTCACAAGTTTTCTTAAAAAGGTCAGCTGTGAAGTTTGTACCCTGATCTGTAAGGATGTGTTTAGGAATCCCGAATAGGGATATGAAATGTAAAAGGCATTCACACGACTCTTCAGCTGTATTATTGCGAAGAGGATAAGCTAATGAGAATTTTGTGAGATCGTCTTGCATAGTGAGGATGTATCTGAGTTTAGCTCTGCCGGATTCGGGTAAAGGACCTACTATATCTATGGATAATCTCTCAAATGGTGACGTCGAAGTAGAGGTTATCACCATAGGTGCTCTATTAACTTTACGTAGAGCTTTGTTTAATTGGCATGATTGGCATTTTTTAATGTAGCTATCTATGTCACTGCGCATATTTTTCCAATAATATTTTTCTTTAATGCGATTCAGCATTCTGACAGAGCCAAGATGTCCCGCAATGGGCAGGTCGTGGTTAGCCTTCAGAATTTTTGGAATTTCGCTCAGCGAAGGATATATAATGTTGTCATGATAGATATGTATTTTAATGTTAGTGCCGTCGAACAGATACCCGAACATGTTGTATATTTTTATAAAGGAATGCCTATCGAATGGATTTTTGAAATCTGATGTACTTATTTCATTTATTGTAGGATAGGACTTAATTATTTCATAACGTGTATATTTTAGGGACTTAAATATATCCGGATATGGACAGTCATCGAAATGGTGTACTTTTGTGAAGAGAAACAGGTAAGTCTTATCTGTAATTTTCAATGGTAAAAATGTGTGTAATGTTCTTTCTGATTTCAGGAATTCTTCCCGATCGGACTCCGGACAGTTTCCAAGGATTTCCTGGACATAGGGCATAGACTCATCCGTGTCTATTGAGGTAGGTATGATAATTAATTTCTGTGTTCCTTTGAGCAGGTTTTCATTGTGTTCTACAATACAGGTATCATGTTGTTTTGCGGATGATTTGAGGAATTTGGTATAGGTGTCATCGTGTAAAGGTAAGTTTTCAGGTATTGGACAAGGCGTTTCTGGGTGAGATGAACTGGGTAAGGTTTCAGGGTTCTGCCAACTGGTGGAAGGCTGAGGTTCCAGTTCGGATTCATGGAGAGGTAAGTTACGAATTTTATTTTCGCTTTCAGGGACATTGGAGGGAGAAGTGTGATTGGCTTTCGGTGATGAGAGGATATCATTCAAGGTTATTAAATCTGACGGGCTTAAAGCTGACAGCTCGTTGGGGTCAAAAGATGGTGAGATTAATAAATCTATAAGATCTCCATCTAGATCGCGGTTTGGATTTTCCGCAAGGACATTGGATGGCGGAGATAAGGATGGAAAAGGATTTGGCAAAGGTTGATTTGGATCATTATTTTCAGGGAAAATCGGATTTACTGGATATCTGGAGAGAGCGTCGGCGGCGGAATTCAGTTTTCCTTTACGATAAACTATTTCGTAATCGTATTCCTCCAGTTGTAGTCTCCACCTTTGGAGTTTGCTACTGGGGTCCTTGTGGTTAAACAACCATTTTAGGGGCCTATGGTCAGTGACTATGACAAATTTACGACCATAGAGATAGGGGCGAAACGTTTTGCAACCGTATAATATTGCTAATAGCTCCTTTTCGGTTGTGCTATAATTAGATTCGCTTTTATTAAGTGTTCGTGAAGCGAAAGCTACTGGTTGATCTTTACCAATAGATCCTTGTGAAAGGACGGCGCCGACGGCATAGTTTGAAGCATCACAGGTGAGGATAAATGGTTGGGAAAAATTTGGATAAATAAGTAACGGTGCGGATGTTAGCTTGTTTTTTAACGTCTCGAAAGCAAGTTGTTGTTGGTTTTCCCAATTAAAAGATGTATCCTTTTTTAGGAGGTTGGTGAGGGGTTTCGCGACTTTAGAGAAATCGGGAATAAAACGACGATAGTAGGAGACAAGGCCTAGAAAGGATTTTATATCCTTGGGATTTTTTGGAATTGGAAATGCGGTAACGGCCTTGATTTTCTCAGGATTTGGTTTAACACCTTCTTCGGTAATTATATGTCCAAGATAACAGACTTCGTGTCTGAGAAATTCGCACTTGTCTGGCTGGAGTTTGAGATTAAAATCTCGAATTCTTTGAAAAATTGATTCTAGATTAGAAATGCTGGATTTAAGGTCATGGCCATAACACACTACATCGTCCAGATAGACGAAGCAGCGAATGCCTTGAAGACCAGACAAGGCAGAGTTCATGAGTCTCTGGAAGGTTGAGGGGGCATTTTTGAGCCCGAACGGCATTCTCAGAAATTGGTAATGTCCTTCAGGAACGGTGAAAGCTGTTTTAGATTTATCGGCTTCGTTTAATTCAATTTGATGGAATCCCGATGCTAAGTCTAAGGTGGAGAAATATTTACTATTCCCAAGTTGGTCTAAGATTTCAGTAATCTGAGGGATAGGGTAAGTGTCGCCGATTGTTATATCATTTAGCTTCCGATAATCGATCACCACTCGCCACTTTTGTACATTGGAAGCGTCAAGTTTCTTAGGGACAACCCATATGGGTGATGACCAAGGGGAATTGGAAGGTTCAATTATGTTTTGTTCTAGCATTTTATCGATTTGCTTGCGAACTTCGGCTTTATGGACTTCTGGGAACCTATATGATTTGGTATATATCGGAATGTCTGTTGTGGTTTTGATTTCATGTTTGAGGGCGTTAGTGTGAGTAAGGTTTTCTCCTGGAAGATGGAAAATATCGGAAAAATCGGAACATAATTGTAATAGAACATCTCTTTCCTCATCATTCAGGTGTGAGGTGCGAAGTTGTCGCAATACTTCTTCAGTGCGTTTAAAACTGTTCGTTGTATTGCTTATATGATTAATAGTACCGGAAGGGTAATTTTTGAATTGTACAGAGTCGATAGGATCAAGTTTCAGATTTAAGTTTGATTTTAAATTCATTGCTTTTTCTGAGGTGTTAAGAACGGAAATATTAATTCTGTTATTCTCTTTAACTCGCACGAGACAATTCGCGATTAATAAATTTTCGGATAAATTTTGGTCTAGAATTAACCCTTCTTTAATTTCGGGGTTAGACACAGAACATTCTATTACAGTTTCTGTTCTAGCAGGGATTATATAAGCAGGATCATGAAAATGTAGTTTTAAGGATGATTTCCCGATATAAAGTAAGTCGTTGGTATAATTTATACTACACCCTAGCGTGTTGAGCATATCGGACCCTATAATTCCATCATAGGGTAGGTGTACGATGTCAATGACATGGAATTTATGTGATATTGTGGATTTCGGAATATGTAACTTAAGTTGGAAATGACCGCGGGTACAAATAGGTTCTTCTGTTGAATCAATACCCTTCAACTGGATGATTTCTTTTACTAGTTTAGGATGTTTCTCTATACATGAGTATTTTAATAGGCTTACGGAAGACCCTGAGTCTACTAATAATGACAATGGGATGTCGGATATAGAGGATTGAATAAGAACATGAGGCAACAGTGTTTTTTCAGGATTACTCGTTATTTCATAAACGTTGGGATTTGAAGGATTCTGCAGACCAACCTTGTTATGTTGCTGCTTGGATGTAATAGGGCCACTATGAGTTTCGGGCTGGTTACCCTGTTTGTTAGTGGACTTGGATACAGAGGGAGAATCACTATGAATTTGGGGCTGGTTACCCTGTTTGTTAGTGATTTTGGATACAGAGAGAGAATCACTATGAATTTGGGGCTGGTTACCCTGTTTGTTAGTGATTCTGGATATAGGATTACGGACACTATAAGTTTGGGGCTGATTACCCTGTTTGTTAGTGTACCTGGATGTTGAGATATGACCACTATAGATTTGGGGCTGGTTACCCTGTTTGTTAGCGGATTTGGATACAGAGAGAGAATCACTATGAATTTGGGGCTGGTTACCCTGTTTGTTAGTGATTCTGGATATAGGATTAGGGACACTATAAGTTTGGGGCTGGTTACCCTGTTTGTTAGTGTACCTGGATGCAGAGATAGGACCACTATAGATTTGGGGCTGGTTGCCCTGTTTGTTAGTGGACCTGGATACAGTGGATTTTGGATTATAATTTGAGATGCCGATTTTTGGCGCATGAAGTCCCGCACGGCATTGGGACGAGACGTCTATTCGTTTTTTGAGTCTGTGTCAACAGTGTCGTAACCTTCGGTAAGGTCCATTGGATACTCGGTACCGTTAGGTGTCGTAGTATCGCCGGCAATGAAATGGACGCGTTGAGGCATCCTTGATTGACTCTGGTTGAAATTTTTAAAACGATTGTTATTGAATTCTCTTCTTCGACACTGTTCTAGGCTATGGCCTGGAAGTTTGCAATATCTGCAAATTACTAAGGAATTGTTATACTCGTAAGGTCGACTTGGATTAACATTCGAGCGACTTGGATTAACATTTGAGCGACTTGGATTTGGGTTAAAATTGTAATTAGAGTCGCGTCGCATAGGTTGAGTATATTGCTTTGGAATATTTGGCCTGTATAATTGTCGTGGATGTTGCACGCCAGACGGTCCCTGATTCTGTTTAGATAGGGATTGTTGAATTTTTTCTTCGGAGATTGCCATATTAATGGCTTCATTTAATGTTTTTGAGGATTTGCATCTAACAATATTAGAAATGCGGGGCGTCAACCCCATTTGGAAGTGATGGAGGGCTAGTTCCTCCATGGCTGCTGTACGACCAACCATTTCTCGATTTTTATGGCCATGTGTGATGGATATTTCGGTTAAAAGTTGTGAAAGGCAAGTTTCTATTCGTAATGCATACTGGCTCACAGTCTCGTTAAATTGCTGTTTGCACTCTTGCAAGTCTGTGAGCAGATGAGCGTAGTGTTTTCTTTCGCTAAACTGTGTTTTAAGGAAATCTTTCAGTTGCTGCCAATTATTGAATTCTTTAATGGAGCAAGCGGTTTCGGCTTTGCCTCCTAAGCGGCAAAGGATATATTTGAAAACGGTGTCCTTTTGAGAATCAGATGCCAGATCATAAGCATTGTTACAATTGACGAGAAATGAATTTAATTTTTCTCTACAGCCCTCATACGGTTTTATAAATTTTAAAAGTGTTGATAATTCGATTTCAGGTTTTTGTGACACAATTTTCTTTTTAGAATTCGACCTCGTGGAAGGTCCTTGAAGAGGAGGACAGTAATATTCCTCTTCTGTATCGGTAACCGCGATTTCGGGTCTTTCAAATTTTGGGCTCTGTGATCTCTCAGCCATGGTGATGGAATTATAATACTACTTTCAATGATTTACACAATTTAACAATACACAATATAGAGGTTATAAACACAAGAAACAATTAGGAGTATAGCAATGACCAAAATATCCGAATTATAAATTACTCACTGGAATGCTGAGAAGATGATTGCGATGAACATAATTCCTCCTTGGAGTCTCTCTGGGATTTGCTTGCTAGCGCGCAAGGTGTCGTCGATTCAGGATCGCAGGAACGCAGGAGATTGGCTGCTGGCTGATTGCTGGACAGCACGAACGGCTCGCAGCAATGGTCTCCTTGCAGTTTGATAATAACACGAAGTGGGCCGGCTCGAACTTGGTGCACTTTTTGCACTGCACTTTTGTCCGTATGGTCACTGACGTTATTATTTTGTTTCGAAGACGACCGGGGACTCTTTAAGAAATCCCTTTACGCTGCCACCAAATGTTATACTGGACTTTGTGAAAGGCTTTTTAAAAAATAAAATACGGAATAATTTGAAAAGACAGCCGTCTAGCGTGAAGGATAGGAAGAGACTGGCGGGGACCAAGGGGACCCGGTATATATCATGTATAGGAAAGATGAGTAGGCAATAGGAAAGTGCAAGATAGGCAGGAAAGGGTGCATTATATAACTATAACATAGCATAGACCAACAAAAGAATTGCTTATTTTATAGAGACGAGTAGCATGTAAGACTGCAATGCTGAGGTCTTGGGTGCGATCCCCGGGTCGGGCAAAGTGATATTGGGTTTATCTATTCAGTATCAGCCCGGAGTCTGAAATTTGTGCCTGATATGGCGATAGGCTCGCCCCTTATCACATCATGGGACGGAATATGCACGGCGAAAAGTGGGTGCACTAGTTGTGCCTCTGTCCACCCCTTCGGGAATAAAATACGTGAGACCGTATGTATGTATGTTTATAATATTACTATATAATATGAAATTATAAAATGACTTCATAAAATGACTTTATAATACCGAATTTTGCAAAAGCATCCAACCAAACATTGTATGTGAACTGAAGGCGCAATAAGGATGGTGTAGTTGCTCTTTTTTGTGTTTTTTGTCAGCTAGTGTCAGGGTCCGTCCTCCTGCTAATTTCCTTTCACTTCGTCCCACCTTGACCATCCTCCTCAATGATATTAATATTTTTATTATCTAAATAATAATAATTGTTAATTGTTATCGAATGAATCATTAAAGTTTGAAAAACAAAAAACGAGTTACCACTAACCGTAACTACCCGCCACTGGGTGAACACCTACATCCCTCATAAACACCTACAAACTTCTAAATCATCAAAATTCCGAACACGAGCCATCGCTCAAACATTCCTCATCCTCCCAAATACATCATACAGCTCAATTCCAACGAATTGTATTTATCTCCGATCTGTAGCCGCGTGTTCTATCGTCGCAGGAGATCGCTGATACCGCGCGATGGCCCGATGCTCTTTGTGCTTTGATTTATTTCAAACATTCAAATCTGATGTGAATCATTCGGGGGAACTTGTAGGGAATTGAAAATAATTGTTATTGGATTTAGGAAATTGTAGATGTTATTCATGTTGCTGTTTCACATCCTGGTACCTCAAAATACTGCCCAAGGTCTTACACCTAGTCTAATCTAAGTATACTCCATCATTGGTAGTCACTGCGTCCCTTGAAAGTAATTGACAGAATACAGAATAGAACGTATTCCTACTTTAAAGAACCGCAACGTATGGATGATTCCTCTGGTAGTGTCGATTTTCTTGAGCGATAATCAATTAACATCAGGTGATTCATTTGCTTGTTTTCCCCGTTTGCTATCAAATATATAAAGCCTATCGCAACTATTGGGCACCAGGTCTCATCTGCTTAACTTTTTAAGGATACATATGATGTATGTTTTATTATCAAAACGCTACTTACTGGTTGGAATGATTAATTTTACTATAGCACGTTTTTAACCATGTGTATCATCATCACCATCAGCCATGTGATGTTCAATGCTGAACATAGGTCTCCCCTAAAGATTTCAAGACGGGCCTGTCAAAAGCGTATTTATTTGTGTATATTGGTTGCTAATTAATGGACCCCATAAGATACATCCGGTTTCCCTCCGACTTCGCAAAATTATTAAAGTCTACAAATTATAAAAATGTCACCACTTTATACAGCGTGTTGGCTAAGGTTCCCCTTGAACAAAAACAGTGGGTTTTATTTAACAAGCCGACTAATACGGTGCTTTAGGTAGGTATATTTGCACACGGCTCCAAAAGTGTGAAAGTCTAACCAGGAATTGTTGCTTTCTATAAGCGAACCAATGGAATCGAACCAGTATTTTCCAAGAGTTTCCCTCTAGATTAAATATTATAAACAAACTTTACTCTAGATAATGTTAGTATAGATAGCAAAGTTAATACAGTAACCCAATTAATATTCGGTTGAGAAAATTTAACACAAATGGGTGAGCTAGTACAACCCTTCAATACAGTGCACAGAGTACAGTGGGACAAAGTGGCACGCTCGGCGGAGTTTCCTGTCGATTATCTAAATATAATAAACGGTAACCTACTCGGCAACCCTCGTCAACACTAGTCAAAACAATGGGATGTTTTGGGTTGCCAACCTCTTATAGGGAATATTTTCACAGGTATATTTTGTGTTTTGATTTTGAGGAACATTGGGGAATATTATTGGAGGTGAATTTTATGTTTTGATTTATTGTAATCAACGAGTTTTGGATCATTATAAATTAAAGCTAGTTCACGTCTTTCGATGAATGGATTGGTTGGGATGTAACCTAGAATGCCGTCATTGCGATAATGATGAAAATAATCCTTGGGCATAATAAAATTCGGACTAGGATTATTACCCACCTTTGTTCATTTTATAATTCTGAATACTAAAATCTGTCTGATCACAAACATAATAATAGAATAAAAAACTGAATGGAAATATCTGATCATAAAAATTTGGTAAAATTCTAGAAACACCAAACATAATAACCTGTCAACCCAGCCCCAAACCATCCACTGAAGGGGAATTGAGACGTTTGTCTTAATATACATTACAACAAACAGACGAGAGGCAAACACCGCGCGGGCCCGGGTTATTGTCCCGGCGCGGTATCTCGTTTCCTATGCAAACATGTTACGATATTCGTTGATTGAAACATTTTCATTTGCGGGGACGAGATGATACTGTGTATTGTGTTTATTTTGCTAAATATTGCCGAGTTTGCTGTCGTCTAAAATACATCTCCTATTTTAGATTGACTTTACACCACAAATTTCTTGAACGGTTATCCAAAGGAATTGTTGGCTAAGTATTTATAACAATTAATTAATATATTCACAAGCTCCTAAACTGTAGTTGCGACACAACCTAAAACCTTTGATAAATCCCGTATGTGAAAGTCGTCAGAGTACGCAGAGTCTACTGGTGGTAGGTCTCTCATTATGTAAGAGGCCGTCTAGGTGGGTATTACCGCAATGTCTATTTCTACCGCCAAGCAACAGTGTGCATGCACTGCTGTGTTTCGGTTTGAAGGACATTGTAGCCAGTATAACTACCCGGACATAATGAGACTTAACATCTTATGTCTCAGGATGACGAGTGCAGTGGAATGCCACTCAGTACTTTGTAAGTCAAGGTGCTGGATGGTGTTGCTACTGTTTATGGGTGGTCGTATCGCTTACCATCAGGCGAACGGCATGCTCGTCTCGTCATTCAATGCAATAAAAAGAAAAAAAAAAAGCTGTGGACAGGTGCTATAATTTTCCGGTATGAAGAACATCAGAGCCAGTATACTTCAAAATGAGCAATTTATAATAAGCCCTGAGACATAGTCCTGTTTCAACTTTCAACTACTACAACTTTCTTGTCAATTTACCAAACGTAAACAACCATTCCCGTAGTTGTAATCAATTTGACAACACGGCTGGTCGGCTGCGATAACCCGCGCGGGACCGTTTCATTATTTACCATCCCGCGCGAACATCGTGCTACAAGTGAACATGTGTTGCATTGTAAGGGTTAATTTCCGGATTTATTGCTTCCATATAACCTCTCCTGGAATATTATTAACGATTTGGATGTCTCCACGTCTTAAATGTAGTTTCTATTTGAGGTTCACGGCTTTATTTTCTTACCGTCAAGAAGTAGGAATAATTGCACCGGTTTCTAAATAACACGAGACGAGAAAACAGCTTCATTATTGGAGCTATAACTCCCTATAATACAATAGAAATACTATACCCAGTAATTCAAACTAAAACGCACCGTATGGTATGAAAACGCAATCCTTAAACTGATTAAAATATTTCAAACCGAACAATGCTGCGTAGTGTAATAGACAAAGCAATAGATAAGTTCCCAAATAGCTTCCTATATTCATAAACAAGTTTTATGTCATATCACCCATACACTTAACACCAAAAGTCGTAATAACTTAGGCATTATAAATGTTATGGAGTGCAGGATTTACAGCAGGATCTCTGAGCGCGACATTACCACACTTGTACGAGCTTAGTTTGGTACTTATTCGTAGATCGCAGTTCGATACTGATTTTTAGGTGCTGACAATAAAATAGTTTTGAAACTTTGATGTACTGTCAGCCACAAAAGTAGCTGAACAAATTAAAAATTACCAAACGCTTCTACCCATTAACTTTAATAGAAATATTATATTTTATTTATGTATCTAATATCTATCTATCTATACTATAATAAAGCAGTAGATCTCGGTGTGTCTGTACGTTGAAAGAAATGTGATAAAAAAGAAAGGGGGGACTACAGAAGAGTAATGGGAAACAAATCAGCGATTTTTATATTTTTTTCCTGTCTGTCTGTTTTTCTGTTTGCTTGTTACTGCACATCTCCGAAACTACTGAACTGATTTCCATGAAATTGGGTATGGAGATAGTTTGAGATCATAGAAAGGACATAGGCTTCTTATCTCGGGAAAATACAAAGCGGAACTTTAATCCCAGAAAAACTTTTTCACCTAGGCGGAGCCGTCTTAAATAAAGAAAATCCTGTGAAATTGATGTTAGTGAAGAAAAACAATTGTTGATACGAACGAGGCGATTTGAAATTTTGAACTACTTTTGTGGCTGACTGTACATTGTGTTTTTGCTGCGAATGAGGGTGACTTTTTATATATAAAAAAGCAATGTAAAGGTTGAAACCGTGTAAGCCTTTACCTTATAATATTTTTTGTTCTGACTGGACATAATTATTGTTTTCGGTTTCAGGATAAGTACTCTAAATATATTATTGTCAAGCAGTTATGTCGAGTCTCTCAAAGATACCATTTTTAAGAATGCTGTTCCGTGGTATAATAAGGTTGACCACAGAGCGTGCATCATAAAATTTAGTCGCTATGGTGATTATTTCACCATAGATTACGTACAATTATCTCTACCCAGTCGACACAAGATTGAATACTACAGTTGACATATAAACAAAGTATGTATTGAAATCTATACATAAGAATCAAGCTCATTATCTCAATTCTTTAAGTTCAAAATAAGCCTAAAATATCGGTTAGTGGTCAGCGTGTGCTGTTCCTGCAGCAATATTGTGCAACTGTTATTGCTTCAAACTTGGCTCTGCCAACTTGAGACCCTTTAGGTCTTAATAACTCACGAGTACTGTAGTAAAGGATGTGCAGTAGGTCATTTACTCCACTATTTTTATGGTAAGTTTTAGTACTGATTTTAGGACAGTTTGCACAGCCGCGGGTTGATTGCACGATCTAGTGGAATTGCTTAGCATAAATGAAATGTTGTTATATTGTTACATTATTTAGTATACTACTAGTAAAATCACCATAATTACATTTTCGTAGATGTTAGGAGAGTGCTAGACACATTCTATACTTGCTCTTTTGGTTCCTATTCCTCAACTGCGGTTACCCATATAGAACCTACATAATAATAAAAAAATATATTATTTACTCAAATGTATCTAAGACAATTACATTTTTTTCATTAGAATTGAAAACTAAATTCCGATGATAAACTTGTCATACTGATCTGACCCACATGGGGATCTCGAGAGTACCCCGAAGGCGATATTAAATGTTTGCACAACAAACCCGGCCCTGTTGAATTATTGAGAGGACACACAGACACCACATGTCGCGCATCACTATATTACTCGGGTTCCAGTAATTTGTCATAGTACGCGTTGATGGCAGTCATTTGGTCTGCCCGTTCAAGATTTATGTTAAGAGGAAATTGTTTGTTACACGTAATGTACTGCTTGGGTTTGCACGTTTCGTTAGCTTTTAGGAAAGGTAGGCGTTATTTTTGATAACTTTCACACGATTGTCCACGGGTTCAAAATATGCTGTATTTACTCGAATCCATAAAATGTGAAACATTACTTATATATAGTAAATTTTTTCTCTACCACCAGTTCGGAAAGCAATTCTCACCAGAGAAGAACGGACAAGAAACTCTAGGGTTGCTCTTTTCAAAATCAGTTTAAAGGTATAAATTAGGTACAGTGTATAATACAAAGATAATAAAATACATAAAGATTTTAATTTTAATAACTCAAAAATATTATTTTGGCTATAGGATGTATAAAAACCTTGTACACTCGTTCGAAGACGTATCGTATTTGTGTATCAAATTTCATCCGAATATATTCAGCGGTTATTACATTTACTTCTAACTTCTCATACGTAAAATCATCGTCAGAAACTTTCACATTTATATTAGTAAGATTGGCGTACAATATGACCTCCGTAATGTCATGTAACCTTTCGAAGCCTACGTAGGTATTCGTACATCTCTATTTTCACGTAGAGAAATAAAATCGAAACCATATCGTACAATCGCTGAATCCGCCATTACGTGATATCTAGCTGATGAAGCGGCGCGTTTGTGGCTCATTTTCCTTGTGCCAATGGTGGCAATATTTGGCAATTGTCTATGGCAGACAATGGGTATGTTCCCAGTATTGTTATGGCGTTCATTATGGTGAATTAAGGGATTATGAGTGATGGGGGAATATGTCTCGAGATGTTGGCAATTTTGGACTGATTTTTGAGATATTATGTTATGCTTTGTTGTTTTTGTGTAGGGTTGTTTGGTAGTTAATGTGCAGTCTTTTTGTACTACCTGCATCCCACTTTAGGGTCAGCAATTTTAGGTATTTGAGTAAACCAGCGGGTCCTTTAATGATAACTTTCGTTGTTTGTGCAACCCAATATGTTGGTGTAGTTTATTCGTTTCCACAACCATTGTATTTTTTTTACACTCAATATATTTTTTTTCATGTTTGACTTCACACCCCAATAATATACTAGCTCCACGAGATTGATCATTCACGGTCCATAAAATCATAACCCCATTGTACGCAGTCGGTTAAAGGATCAAAACAATCGACGAGCCGTGGACTAAACAATGTTGCAGCACAATAAATTTTATTACGAGCTAAATGAATCAAGATAAGAGAGCGTCCGGCGAGCGGGGGGTCCGGGGCTCGGGGGCTCGGCGGGGGCACTGGGCCCCGTTATCGCGGCGGCCACACGCTGCCACTTTGTCCGCGCCCGTTCAACTGTGTAAAAAGATACACGCTCCCCTATTTCATTTATTGTAACATCATAGAGCACATGAATCTGTTGATGCAGACAGGACATCGCTCTCAAATATATTATTTACTAGATTTTGCCCGCGGCTCCGCCCGTGTTAAATAATTTTCCGGGATAAAAGTCCCGCGTTATATTGACCGGGATAAAAAGTAGCCTTAGTGTTAATCTAGGACATGATATACCCGTGCACTAAATTTCATCGAAATCAGTTCAGTAGTTTTTGCGTGAAAGAGTAACAAACATACATCCATACATTCTTACAAACTTTCACGTTTATAATATTAGTAGGATACATATATTTGGAACTGTTCTTCACAGCCCCGTCTACTAACTAAGTCTGTGTTCTTTGACGTCCGTTCTTTCCTTATGTGTGCCGCTTTGTAAATTGATTTCATTTGTGAAGCGCCTTCGCTTTGATGTGCGTCTCCAAACACTTCTTTGTTATTCATTACTCATGATTGTTGCAGGCTTACGGGATAAACGTATCATTTTTTCTTCCATTGCCTCGACTTGAATTTTCAATTGCGATGTGTTTTTCCTGTATTTTTGTAGGTGTTTATCCTATTTCTGTTTTTGTGAAGAGAAGTGTATAAAATGTTTTTATAAATGATGTTTCTTGTTGCTCATTCATTGATAATATAAATGCCATGCTTTCCCATATTATGCCGTAGTAATATTAGAACTTTGAGTTACAAAGTATTACGTATCAATGCACTAGCCTAGTTAGGAGTGGAACGGACTGCCGATACGAATGTCCGCAGGTTCAAACCCAAGGGCACGCACCTCTGACTTTTTAAAAAAGTTATGTGTGTATTCTTTGTGAATTATCGCTCGCTTTAACGGTGAAAGTAAAACATCGTGAGGAAACCTGCATATCGGAAGTTCTCTGAATTTCGAAGGTATGTGCAGTCCGCCAACCCGCAATAGGCCAGCGTGGTGGACTAATGCCTTAACCCACTCAGTAGTAGAGGAGGTCCGTGCTCAGCAGTGGGCAGTATATAATACAGGGCTGGTATGGTATGGCACTGCATTTATCATCTTCAGAGATTATGTATGGAGCCTAATTAATTTATACTATGTATAGTAATATAATATTATAAATGCGAAAGTTTGGAGAGATCTTTGTTACTCAATCACGTAAGAACGGCTGGACGGATCTGGATGAAGTTTAGTGCCGATATAGACTACTTTTTATCCGGAGATAATAATATATAGCTGGATCTTCATCCCGGAAAACATTTTACGCGGGTAGATCCTCGAGCAAAAACTAGTGTATATATAAAATAAAAAAAAATTACTTATTGTTCTACCGAGAAGTCGCAAAAAATATAAACACAATTTGAATATTCCCTAATAAATTTAAATTTTATTTGTTCCAGGTAGTCAAAGATTTTGAACCCCTAAATTATCAGCAGCGTTGACTCTACCATACATAAATGGCGCAACTTACAAAAGGTATGTTTTCGATACCTTGGATGCACGCGTCCAGTGTTTAACATTAAGCAATTCAAACCAACAAATGATTCATGCAGTGTGATTTATAGCATGATAGTACAATGGTAATAATTTCAACAGTTGTGACTTGTCGGCTATGGTAGTCGCGCGGCTTTTTTTAACCTGATTTATACATTTCGAATTACTTGCTCATTATTAGAACCAATCAAAAGATTTTTTTTTCTGTTGGACGATTCTTCCTCTACTTAGGAAGAGGGGGTTATACACTAGTACCTATCATGTTGGTCCAACGCAGGTTAACAGTTTGCGTAACATTAAAGCAGAGGCATTATCTCATCTTACTGTAGAGTCGTCCTTTTTGCACTAAATTGTATAACTGTTTGGTTTTGATTTACACGAAAGAGATCGAGCGATTACTCGATCTCTTTTTTAAATGAATTTTTAAATGAATTAATTACAGGCAATTTTATCGCCTTGCTTAACTCTTAAGGCATCGGAACTAGGTACAGAGAAATTTTAATTTCGTGACATCAAATTTTAAAAAAACAAACGCGTCACACAAACATTTAATTTCGCCGCAATGCGGAAATTAAAATCTTCGCGCAATTTTATTTTGCTGTACGAGTTTCTATATTGAATTGTCCCTCAGATAGGAAGGAACCTCTTTTACGATTGAAAGGGGTTCGATATTTTGCCCTCCACTCTGATCATATCCTGGTTGGTATAACCACATGATATTTACCTGTGATTTTTAGAAATTGCATTTAAGGCTGGTTTTGCTACAAGTATAACGACAATGAATACCCACAGACTACAAAGAAGATTTAAGGTGTTACTACCACATTGTTAATTTCAAGAAGGAGTAATCGAGTAGTGAGATTTAACTACTAATGTTCTAAGCAAGCAAAGTTAAGCGCAGTGCCAAGCACTTTTGGAAATCTAATAATTTTTGTTGGGCGGACGTAGCGGTCAATAGCGAGCGATGTACTCGTCTCATGGAGAAAATACGTAACTTCGAAATATACGTGTTACGTGTTTTAGTGCATAAGCCTAATTCTGCGACGCGGTAACCCAGTTAGATCCCGTTAAGCTACTGCATCAGAAGTTGCTCAATACCTTTAACTCAATTATATAAAATCAATCGTATCTATGAGGAAGTAGTCAATAAATCTACCAGGCGGTCTGTTTAAAGTGAACTAATGTACTGCCCGAATGATATTGTAACTTGTACATGCCGGGTATTGTGCTTGCTTTATTTATAGGCCCTTCTGGGTATGACAAGGTATAATTTTATTAGCCCAGTTATGAGTTAATAACTCATAAATTATAAAACGTGAAAGATGCTTAATTGTAGGACGGTTTGTCTGTACGTTTCGCGTTTCTACTCTGTATAGCCTTTGCTTGCGGCTCAATACGTCCTAAAAGTTTTCAATTAAGTATCAACGTTATTCCTTAAGACGATCTTTATCTGCTAACGAAAATACTGTTGAAATAGGTTCAGCCGTTTTAGGGGCTATAAAAAAAATTAAGTGTAAATTTACAACTTTATAGAGAAACCTCATTTTGTACAAAGCGACATTATGCTTTACCCTCAGGTATTTAAAATTAAATTATATTCTTAAAATAAATTCATTAAAATGTTTGTTAAAACCTGAAAATCCAAGTTACCAACCACGCTGAATTCATTTCAATTACAAGTAATTAACAAAAAACCTCACTTACGCAACAACACCGATTGTTTAAACGGCGGGTAGTTCACAAAAAATGAGAAACAATTAACAAACTCCCGACATAAATAACATCCCCTATCAACATATCAACGCGCCAACACAAATAGTTTTAAATTAGCAAAGTTGTTGAATTAATAGCCATCAGTGGGCCGTTTGTTGACACGAGGACAAATGTAGCTAATGTTCTCGAATGTTCTAGAATGTTCCGAAATATTCGCATCGATCTACGCGCCTCAAACTTCCTTTGTTGTTGTTGGACGTCACATCTGTGGGTACTTGGTACACAGTGTGTTGTTTCAAACCACTGTTGGACAACTCTTGTCACTTTGTTACGAAGTTTGAATTTAGGTCAGATGAAAGAAGATAAGTCACCATGATAAATGCATTTCACAAAATCTGTTTCGAGGTTTAGAAGCCCGTGGTTTGGTGGTCCTTAGTGGGCCTATAGTTTATAACTTAAGTGTTCTATTTACAACGTCCCGCTATTTCTGCTTCATCTCCTACGTTACTTACACATCAAGTTTATCTTCCTGAAAATACATTTAAAACTTTACTTGATTCTCAAAAAAGATGATATATTCTCGATTTCTTCCAGGATAGACGTCTGCATGAAGTCGTCGAGTAGGCCCTATCAGAAATTAACATAGTACTTCAAAACGGCTAGCATCAGGTATATTCCAAAACCAAGTCCCAACAGTAGTAATAGCTCCAGATTCCCGCCGTAGGCATGAAGTGGGACACGTCAGGCGGTGAGAAATTGTTAGCGCTGGTGGCGTGACGCGTGTACCAGATGTGTTAGCTTTGTGCTAATGAAAACCCAACCGTCTTTAATCATCGGTTTGTATCGCGTCATTGCTCTACTGGAAGCTTACTTGGGCTGTGAGCTTTTGAGTTCGATTCTTAATTCGGGAAGAAACTGTGAGAGGTTCTCCATACGTCTTACTTGAGTTTCTCGTCGTTTGAACTTATGCCAATATGGCGATAGCTTCCCACCCTATTGTATGGGGTAGATAATATGAGCTGAGTAAAATGTGTAAGTACTAGTCGCGCCTCGTAGTCGTTAGTCGTTAAAGACATGCTGGTTTGTCACCTGGCTTGTTACCCAGAATATAGCAACTGAAAAGCCACAGGTCCAGAGTTATTGGTTTTGAATTTTCCCCTTGCCGTCCTAAACACACTGCGGGCGAGATAATTTGTTTAAACTTACAAGTTTCCACTCCGGCTGGTTCTTTATCAGTTTATATTGCAAACTAAAGTTTGTTAGTTGCTTAACCCTCGGAAGTTTATTGTTGCGGTGATAAAGTGTTATATATTACAGCCTAGAAGTTTCATTCTACCAAGAAGCTCCATTGTAGTAGGTACATCCGCTTTGTTGTTCTGCCGCCGAGCATCAGTGAAGAACTGTTGTGTTCCAATTTGAAAAACGCTGAGGTCAATAAAGTTAGCACCAGTTGGTTTTACATCTAGCTTTCAATAGCGCTTTGTGATGAGCGTATACAGACTGTTGGTTTTCTGCGAGAGAGTGGACATAATATCCCTGTTAAAACAGCCTATTCATTTTGTTCAATACTATGTCTATAACAGGCTCCGTACCAACAAAATCATGTAACCAGTGACCTATATACACACAGAACCTTTCAAACTATTACAAATAACAACATACGCAAAACGTACTGATCCCAATCGGCACCATATTCAGTGCGGCTGTTCATTTGATGTGATTTGCTTTGTCTCTGGCGTCCATACATGGCGGTAAATTACAAAAACGGTACCCCGCACAATGGTTCCGTACATCGGCACGTCACGATCTCGCGGGGTATTGTTTAAAATGCTTTGCTTTACGGTTTGCTTTAGGATGTAGATTTTTACATTTATATCTTAAGGGCTTGAGTAATGAGCATAGTCTGTCATTCAAGTTCGAAATTAATGTTTTTAGCTTTTGGAACAAATTTTATAAATTTATCTTGAAATGTTTCTTATTGGTCGTTATTACTATACCAAGTTGTTACGTTGTCAGTGGTTTCAGTCTTACGTTGATAATATAATGATCGTATCAGCCCATTCACGTAACACATTACTACTTATAATATTACTGGTGTATCCCAGTCCTTTTATAGACAAAAAAAATATTTAACCATATCATAAAGACAATTAAAAATATCAGCTTACCATAATCACATAATTTATTTAATATATTCAAGACGCATACTTTTATACACTAACTAAACTAACATGATTTAATTAAAGTCTAGTAATTAAGAATCGCCTACATATGTGTGTTGGTAAAGTAGAAGTTGGTTTAGAGTGAAACACATTTCAATCACAGTTATTTGAATGCTAACACATTGACATAATTATGTGACCTATATCACATACATTTTAATAGCGTTAAATTATTTTCTACGTGGTAGAGCCATGCTGTAGTCAGTTTTGTTTAAGAAAAATGCCCCGCTTCACCCGTCGCAGTGCCATTACACTTCTATTATGTAGGCTAAGTAAAATTATTAGGCCCAATAATCATAATTGTTATGTATTTTCCCCATTCCAGCTCTTAAAGTAGGTATCTTCATTTCCACTATTCACCATTAAGGTGCTGTCAATAGGGTAGTTGACTACTTTTTTAATACATTTATCAAAAAGAATGCCGTTTTTTTTTTTTATTATTTTATCATGCGATCAGTCATGTTGTATGAGCAGATGAGATGTCGGAACTGGTAAGATAAAGCGCTTCTCCCAGTGGAGGAAGCGCTTTCCTGGGATTGGTCAAGTTTCACTGGTTATCCTTATCAAAGTTGTCACGCTTCTTTTCTAACCGACGTATACTTTCAAGTATGGTAAGTTGACCCGCGAGTTGGTTGGGGTGATTTGTAGTCGTGCTTTGTACTTAGGACCTTGAAGTATTATTTCATTTTTACAAGTGGGATGTCAAAGCCATCCAAAAACTAACGGAAAAATAAATTTTCATAATTGGCGCAATAATAACTAAGTTATTACGCGTTGAAATTTGGTAGAAGGGATAGTTGTCAAATAACAGTACTATCAAACTGTGACGTTACCGAGTGTCACCGGCCATAACGCTGCATGCATGTGAAAAAGATAGCGCGATATCCCCACCACGCGCCCACTTTTGCCCACAACTATATTTTAAATATGAATAACTGCTTTATTCTTCAACCAATTTTGCTGCTGATTTCACCGAACAATGTCTTTTTCGTATTATTTACTGTTTCATATAAAGTAATGTACAAAATCAAACTACCCTATAAGTGTTGCCTAGAAATATTAATACTATACTACTATGAAAATAATCGTTACTCAACTTGCTGCAACAACTGTGCGTTTCATAGTGACAACGTCTGCGCGGCGTGGCGCCTAAGTGTGGCTACATGGCTATCTGTAATCAATTCACCTACCTGATATTTTACCCTCTATTAAAACAGTACCCTTGCGCCACAAAAACTTATTTAATCAAAGATCAGAATACCAAACCCACACGGCTAGAATAGTTAATTCAACAGCTTAAAATTAGTATTCGGAGAGCTGAATGGAAAGCAATTAGGCATCAAAGGTCGATCGGAATACTAAACGACGGAGCGGTGACAAATAGGGGACCCGCGCCGTAGCCCTTAATGTAATCACGGACCCTAACGGGTTTGACGTGCTTTCCAATGGGAATTGGAATATTAAGTGTAAATGGTTGTTTTTACTAATAGTTCGGCGGGATTGTTAGAGACCGTGTGTGGTGGAGTAGACAAAAGTTTGGTGAAAAAGTGTAATTGATATTGATCAATACATACATACTTACACAATTACGCCCTTTATCTCCGGGGTAGGCAGAGGCGCAACTAGTGCATCCACTTTTCGCCGTCCGTATCCATCCGTCCCATGATGTGATAGGAGCGAGCCTATCGCCATATCGGGCACAAATTTCAGACTCCGGGCTGATACTGAGTAGAAAAACTCAATACCACTTTGCCCGACCTGGGGATCGAACCCGAGACCTCACCGCTGCAGTCGTACCGTAATACAACTACGCCACCGAGGCCACTGCCTCGGGTATCGGATCACTATCAATGGGTATGTCTCTATTATTTTGCTTGTAAGTGTTTCTGAATCGTTATATGTATTTAAAGCTGGCTTTAAAAAGAACAAAATCGGCTCCGCCCGCGTGAAGGTGTTTTTCCGGAATAAAAAATAGCCTATGGCCTTTCTAGGGTCTCAAACTATCTCCTACCAAATTTCATCGAAATCCGTTCAGTACTTTCGAAGGTATGTAGTAACAAACAAACAGAAAAACAGACAGACAGACACAAAAGAATATTCGCTGATTTGTTTTCCATTACTCTTCTTTAGTCGCCCCCCTTTCTTTTTTATCACATTTCTTTAAATGTACATACACATCGGTTCAACTGCTTAGATATTAGAATTATGTTTAGAGAGAATAAATATTAAAATTATTCACAAAGAATACACACATATCTTTAGAAAAGTCAGAGGTTGCGTGCCCTTGTGTTTTGAACCTGCGGAAATGCGTCTCGGCAGTCCGTTCCATTGCCAACTAGGCTATCGCCGCATATACAGGGTCATTTTGAAATTGCGTTAATAAATGAAATCACATACTTATCTCGCTGAAAATAACGCTTTCCATTACGTAATTTGAACCATAGACGTAAAATAAAAAAGTGTAAGTTTCGAACAAAATAAATATCAATAAAAAGGAACTTTAAGTTTACACGCCCTAATGCCACTACTACTGCTCTAAGATAATTCGTCGCAGCGGCGACATTATACTTTCATTCAGAAATACACTTTCGCACACACCATGTTCGCACTAAACTACTAATAGATCAAAAAATTTGAAAACTACAACCGGGATTTTTGGCAATAATATTCGTTATTCATATATGATTTTTGGCAGGATGTTAGAAGAGGTAAAGACGAATATGTGGTTTCATTTAGTAATGCAATGTAAAAATGACCCTATATAATATTTATTTATTATTATATTAATAAACTAACATCTAAGCGGCTATTTAACTTACATCTATAATTTTATACCCTTAATTTTATTTTACTGTAAAAGCATCTTAAAGTTAGCAATAGTACAACCAAACAAAACCAAGATGTCGTCCGGACTTTTCAACTTAAACACTTAAACAAGCCTCGAACAACAAGCGATAACGTCTTGTAAATAAACAACCGCCGTCCGAAATGAGAAAAATTCTGGGAACTTAAAAAATTACGCGCGCCCTAATACGTTTCCGAGCTGATATTGCTTCGTTTCCCACCTCGGGAATTCATAAAGTGAGAATGGCGCAAATTACAAACTCTCGCACAAGTTCCAAACTGGTAACACTGTAGACAATATAGGCTACGATTCCTGGGGAATACTACACGATCAAACAACTGTATTGTATTGGTAACGTTTTTTTTTTTATATCGGGCTTATTTTATAAGGTAACGGAACTATTGATGGCCCATTTAATTTTAAAATCGTTTCAAGAAGAAATGTAAAGAAAAATATTTGATTAAATATCTACATATCATTACATACACATTATAAAATGTAATAATTAAAGAACTAATAAAAAATTACTTTGTTTTAACATTACAACACAAAAAACACACTAGCTTACTAGTGTAAAACGAGGTTAGCAAATTAATTACCGCGGTATATAAACAGTAGCACTTTGAATTAAGAAATGAATTGCACTACACAACGCTCAGCATGCTGGGGTGATAAATGTTTAAATAAATGTTTTTTTGTCTTTTAGTGCTTACTGAGTATAGAGATCTTCAAACCCAAACACATATTAAGTGCTTGCAGATTGCTACGTAACTGCAAATATAATAAAAAGTTTGTGGTTACAAAGATGGACTTTTAAATGTCAACGCTCATCATTATCATCATCAGCCACATGACGTCCACTGCTGAACATAGGCCTCCCCTAAAGATTTCCAGACGGACCTGTCAAAAGCGGCCTGCATCCAGCGTGTTACTGCGACCTTTAAAAAGTCGTCTATCCACCTTGCACGGTGGACGGTCGCCGCTGCACTTGCCAGTACGTGGCCTCCACTCGAGAACCTTTTTGCCCCAAGACTTATATTGAAGAGTAATTACTAGGGCTATTCCTTTCAAACTGAACTGTATGCATTGAACTGCTTGTTGTCTGAAATAAACAAAGCGATAGTATGTATCTACCCAGAGCCTCTCGCAAACGAGTAACTTACCACCTACTTAATTACAAATACACGAAGTAATTAAGTAGATATAATTATGTTTATACCCATATAAATGACTGAAATCATAACCTATTTATCTTAATAGGGTAAATATTAGTTTACAAGGAAAGCTCGCGTGATAACTTTATCCAGCAAATTGTTTCAATTTAGTTGGATATTAACAATTTTCTCACGATCGCCGCTGCGTCACAGCTCGTTATAAAATATCGTTTCAGTCTTTATCTTGTAATCGGATTTAGCACTCAGTCTGACTCATATAATTGTGTTAACACTACGAAATGAGTCAGCAACGCGCTCGTGGACAATTAGAGTTCCATACCTTAAAGGGTAAACAAGTAATGATCAAAAGTCGATTCTGCTCGTTTGTGAAACTTTTTATACTATTAAAGAATAAATTGCTCGTCTATTAAACACGAAATCTCACTCACAGAAACTTCACCCAGAATTTATCAATGCACTGTATGATACTGCTTCCGTCATTCTGAGGTGGTATATGGCCTTACAATGCCAAGTAATTACAATGGTATTGGTGTATGCATTAAATACAGTTGATTTAGTATATTAAAACTTTACATATTCATATAATCAGTTGAACTGTGTGGTGGAAATCTAACATTAGTTCTAGGTAGATGGTTAGTTCTAGGTAGGTTCTAGGTAGAGATGTTATTTTGCCCAGTGTTAAAATAACAGACGTTTTGAGAATATTATTACAACAGAATGTTCCAGTGACGTATGATTTACGCTTAATTACTTCTTGCACTGTAATTTCACTAATTTAAATTAGTCATGTTCTAAGCTCTTCTTTGAAGTAGTTGTACAGGTTGTAAAATTTTGCTGGTTCGCTCTTCGATTTGGCAATGAATTGCAATAAAGTTTCAAAAAGTCACGCTGTGAAGGCAAAGTATAATTTTAAACTTAAGAGAGTCGCTGAGATCTACTTATAAATTTCCTAGTGATGTCAATTGCTACCACTGGCATACCCTCTTGGCTAAAAAATCTGGGAATAATTCACCTGATATGGCTATGAGATCGCACATGGAGCGGATACAAGCTCAACGAGCCGTAGGTACACTAGTTGCAACTCTTCAAGGACACAATCTTTAGTTCCCACTGCCAAGAATGTTTTCTTAGCTCCAATGCTTTCGGATGTTTAAGATTATCAACAATCTAGACTACAATATTTTTCTAAAACACTCAGGCTAGAGTATCATTTAAATCGGATTACAGCAATGCTAACACACTGTTGACAGGAACATAAAAAACGGTAATAGTTTCCTAATGAGACTGACTCTCGCAAATGAAAGACTTCAGCCAGTTATCAATCACATATTCCTCGCGTATAAATCGTATTACGTACTCGCTTGAAAGCTATATGCATAACAGAGAACGGTATAACAAACTCACGTAATGAAGACATTTACATAATCATGACTCATTAAAAACCTTATTTACTGACCATTATTTACCACTCTGTTTCCCGATATCAGCCGCTCCTCCAAATACCCTCAAATTGGCGCGGATTTGACGCCGAGTGCTGATTGATAAGCGTTCCGAGTGGCCATGTTGTCAATTTAAAACAATTTGTGATTCGATTTGAAAAATTAAATTTGGAAAGCCGTATTCCATTTTCGAATAATGAGATTTAAATCCTAAGGATTCGGGATGAGATAATGAAATCTTTGAATGCCAGATTAGCTTTTTCCAATATTTTAAAGCTTATTTGAATAATGTCGTTAAATTAAATAACAATCAGCAAATCGTTGAGATATAAAGTTACTAAAAGAGAATGTCCATTTAGGCAAAATAAATTAATTTATGGGTTAATATGCAGTACAGACTGGAAATGGGTTAAATCAAAATAGCTAAAGCTAGGCCACTATACCTTAGGTTAATCCGTAGAATACATATTTATGCATTGTGATTCTGATGTTATGTAAAGTCAAGTGGTCAAAACTACCGTCAATATTTATTTTGGGTTTGGAGTTGTGGGACCATAGACCTCTTGTAGTTTATTTTCTTTGCCTATTTTTCTAGGGCGATGAACGTGACTGTTTGGTTTTTTCCTAGGTGATTTTTGTTAAGTATACTTATTTATAAAATAAGTAGATCTCAAAACTAGTCAGTACAAAGGGACTTTAAAAAAAATGATAACAAAATTCCCGTGATTTCAGAAAAGTTCTCGAACAACGTTAATTCACCGTCTAAGATTTCCCTTGACACTGCGCTATAATCATTAAACAAAAGTTTGGAGTTCAAAACTTGGGGCGAGTTTCACTTAATAATTTAAAAGAGTGTACTGGAGATGAAATTTGAAAAAATAGCTCTGCGTATCCATAATGGTGAGCTTTTATATGCGATTATTCTTCGTAAAGACTTAGTTATTATTTCTATTGTCATGGCCCATATTTTGTAACGTAAAGCTATATCATATAGTGTACATTAATTATATAGTGTACATTAATTAAGATTTAAATTTTATAAATGTTAAATTAAATAGAACACTAGGGTCGGTTATTGTATGGGTCGGAGTGTTATTTTTACGAATAGAGCATATTTATATATTTTAAGTCAGAAATCTATTATCACAAAAATTGTCGTCTCCTATTCAATTTACTTAAAATGCGACTTTAAAACGCATTAATAAATCACCAATTTGCCCTCCGGCCACTAGCACTGCATTTTTGACTGTAGAAAAGTTTTAAATTAAATTTATACGAGTCCGGGAGGATGGATGGCGGGCACACGTCGCCCTCCCCCTCTCGCCCGATACCCTCCGCTGTTCCTCGGTTGCTAAATAACGACAATCTAGTTTTAATTGACAACATTTGTCAGCCGGATGCAGATTGAGTGTGATAATGTTGCGCGGTATCAATGTCATCTGATTTTGGCACCGGAATTAAATAAAGAAACTAAACGATATAATATATATTAGATATAGAATAATTGTTACATAGATACATACATACACAGTCACGCCCTTATCCCATAGGGGTAGGCAGAACCTATTGAGCGCCACCTGCTACGATCTTGACATACCTCTTTCGCCTTTTCCACATTCATAGTTCTTCGTAGTTGTTACGTATTCTTAACATTTTAACCAAATAAATTTTCTTTGCTCTAACAAGGTCATTATATCGGCTTTAACATAGGTAAAGTCTGTCAAATTCATAATTACCAGAAGCTTATCAAGGCATAAGTGAAATTAAAAAAGAAGCTATAATAAGAATTCAATCCTAAAATGGTACTAAAAAGTTATTCTATCAATGGCAATTTTGTAAAGGATATTGTAAGATACAGTATGGATAAAACAGGCCTTAATGTTCTTTCAAACTCTACAGTATTTTTTATGTTACTGCTGGCAATTATTCCTGACATATTTTGACTATACTTAGTCAGAGGATTTCTATATTGAAGATGCATTCGTGTTTTAAATTGTATTTATCATTTTATGTTATAGTATTTCAGCGATTGCGAGGGTATGGGAAGAATTTATACTTCTTTGAAGAGCTTCCATCGTAAAGATGATAAAAATCAGTTTAATAGCATGTCTCAGAGTCAGCCGATTTAAATCCAATATTGCAAGTTGGCATAGTCTCTACAGCCTTTGAGGAATGGTTATGCGATGTCTTGTTGGTCCTTTGGTACCTTTTTTGAAATAAAAAGACGCGTAAGTGTCTTGAAGGTATTTATTTGCTCACATTTCTATTCCATTACGAATTAAAAATATGTTATCTAAATTGTTATATTAATTTCCATGTGATGGTAACTAACACTCATATAGTTATAATTTTTATAATAAATAACTTCAGAACATACATTAGCCAGTGATAAGCGCTATGGCTTGATTACAACGTACGACATAAGTGGTAGAGTGCTGCGCTAGTGTGTGTTGGCCGGGACAGCTACTGCAGTTCACGATTGCCGCTGTCTCACGCGAGTTATGTCATAAGAATCGGTCTAGGCCTCGCATTCGCGTTATTAAGTATTTTTTATTCACCATTTCCCTTTCTTCATCTACGGTTAGGCGCTGCTCGTGCGATTTTGTTAATAAAATTTACACACCCAATAACAATAATCACAATATGATCTGGTGGATTCCCTTAGGGTATGTTGGGCTCAAGCCCATTGTTTCTGTGTGCCAATAATAGTAGCGCAATAATAATCGTATACTCTAGTCTTCGGTCATATTTAACTGGCATATCAGCTGGTCATCATGTTAGGCATTACGCGACTCAGGACCCGTCGATCTACTGAGTTAGCAATGCCAGTAGCTCGCACTGTGTAACCAATCCAATAAGCCCTTTTATATATGTGACGTTTATGCGGCTCGATACGAACGCTCGCTTATCAACTTTCGCTTAATTATATTAGGAGAGCTTTATTACTAAGCCCCGAGCGGTAAGGGGATACGATACGACGCTTACGATTAATCGTCTGTACTAATGGTTCTAGTTTTTGAATCATTAATAAGATAAAATGTTTAGATTAGTAAAAATATATATTTATGTCATTATGTTAAAGTATGTTTTAACTTTGAGTGAAATTGTAGAATATAATATTATGTGGGAATAGTTAGTTTCTACACAAAGTTTTTATTCTGTTTTAAGTTTCTGGTTAGTTAGACGATGTATTCGATTATTATAAATATGAAAAGATTAGCTTTTGCTCGCGGCTCCTCCCGCATTAATAAGTTTTTCCGGGATAAAAGGCCCGCTTTATATTTTTCCGCGATAAAAATGTCCTTTTGGGGTCTCAAATTATTCCATACCAAATATCATCGAAATTCGTTCAGCAGTTCCGGAGAAGTGCAGTAACAAACAAATAGACAGACAGAAAATAAATATAAAAATCGCTGATTTGTTTCCCATTACTCTTCTTTAGTCACCCCTTTCTTTTTTATCACATTTCTTTTAATGTACAGACACACGCCTACGCCTATCTACGCCTTTATTATAGTATAAGTAACGTCACAAGAATTCTGACGTACGATGTTTACTACGATGTATGCACCTGCGAACAATTAAAGTTTTAAAGAAGTAATCTACTATTTTTCGGTTTAAACATCCCATATATATTTTTTATTTTGGTTTTGTATAATCATTACCTACTGTTATTACTTATAGGGATGAATGGTAACTTCTTATATCACTATTTTATAGTTACTAATTAGTTACGATAGTTTTACATCTGACATTATTCGCACAATAAAATCGGAAGTCTTGGTATGGGGTAGTCTTAAGATTCAACCCAAATAATATTGTATTCTTATAGTTTCCTGCTATGCGATCGTTTACTTGGGTAGGTACCTCGAGGTTATGTATTACTGTCGTCAAGTAAAATTGTGGAAACACTATTGGGATAGGTAGTGTTATTACTAAGCATTAGGGTGATACAGTAAGCGGAGTGTAGTACAGTATGTAAATGGATGTGCCAAAGGAGACATTGCGACACTCATTGATGAAAAGATTTTAAAGATATAGATAATATGTAATACCAGCCATATATTATACTAGCTTTTGCCCGCGGCTCCGCCCGCGTTAAAAAGTTTTCCCGGGATAAAAGTCCCGCTTTATATTTCCCCGGGATAAAAGTAGCCTATGTGTTATTCCAGGACATAATCTACCCGTGTGCCAAATTTCATCGAAATCCGTTCAGTAGTTTTTGCGTGAAAGAGTAACAAACATCCATACATTCTTACAAACTTTCGCGTTTATAATATTAGTAGGATTATGCTTATTGCTGAGCACGAGGAATGCCTCAAAACTAATAGATATACCCGCACAGACGAGGCCATGCGCGGAAATTCGCTCCCTTTCATGCATAACTTTCGCACTCGTAACTGCTCACACATTCATACTTATAATGTCTCTACAGGTACTTTATTATTTTAAACATCTTGAAGTTCGTTATAACCTTTTTACTTACACAGGTGATCTGCTTGTTTCATTTTCCAGTCTCAAGAATATCCATTCCCCACACTATCTCGCCCCAAGGACTCGGCGCTCGCTTTTTTTCTCCCGCGGCTTTTTTTAATGTCTCTATTAAAGAGATTAATGGGCATCATAGTAAAAACTCAGTTGTTTTTCATTCGTAACAAATTTAATTAATGTTACACGCTTTGAAGTGGTCTCTATTATCTAACTGATAATGTACTAGTTTGGTTGTAATGGTTTTTGTCTGTACTAATTTAAGAGATAAATATAGTTTTAGAGGCAGGGTAATACGGTACAATTATATAGGTGGTGGTTTGTCTGGGCAGGTACTAAAGCTTGGATTATTTCTGCTGCACACCAGTATTTAAGCACTCTTGTGTTCTATTTCGAAGGACGTGGTAGCCTAATAACCGTTACGGCCCAAAAGGGATTGATTCACAAGTTTCAAGTAAATTTTATTTAACAGTTATAGTATTAAACAACTATCTACATAGTAATGATTTTTTTACCATTTTTTGGGAGTATATAATAGATTAGAGTGTGACTTTTGTATTTGGTCGGTTTATACATCTACGTGACGATTAGCCTTTATTAGCTAGTGGTGAAATCGGCTCTTAATATAATATTGTGTCCTGTACTATGAATGTAACGTAGTTATTTCTGTAAAAAACTTTGATACGGAACTCTCCTATACAGCACGCTCTATTGTTTTTGTATTGTATTAAATTAATCAGTTTTTGTATCTAAGGAATTTGATGTTTATCGTTAGTAATCAATGATCGCATAAAAATAGCTTTATATAAATTATTTTTTGTTCTATCGCTAACGATATGTTACATAAAAAATATGATTTATTATACCCCCGTCGAATTTATAATTTACGAGTTATCTAAAACTTTGTAGCACTAATATCTAGATACGGTTTTTTAGTAAATACAAGCCTTTACTCGCGGCTATGCCCGCTCAAAACTCCTTTTCTGCAAACAATATAGCTTAGTAGGTACATACTTTTAGAAAATCTACTAGCCGTCGATAAAAATCCTCACGAAATCAGCTCCACATCGACGTGGGCGGAGCCGTTTGCCAATTTAGTTTTTGAGCGTAGGCTACGTGCGGGCAGTATATAATACAGGGCCAGTCTTATTTTATTTTGCTATGTAACTCATGTATTATCGGCACTAAGCATATGGCTAGATAAAGACGCGCCGGCGGAGTTAAGCCGGTGTTAAAATTTCGTTACTACCGGGAGGGCAACTAACTGGATTGCCGTCCCCCTGCCCCTACCATTTGTGCGTGAGGGGATTTTTGGCTCTTCCGTCAGGCTGTAATTTGCCGTTGATCGATTGTATTAGTTTTAAGGATTTTGACAGGTTAGATCAGTGTAAATCTGGTTGAGAAATGAGGATATTATTTAGTTTTGAGTTTTAGGATAATCTTAAGTTGTGTGACCTTGATTCAAAAAAATAACTGGCGATTCCCTGGAATATTGTTGTAATCAATGGTTTCCTTTCAAATCAGTAGATGCAGTAGATGACTAGCTTTATGGGCGTACACGCGTCAGATAAACAAACAACAAAAGATATAAAACTAGATCTAACTTATTTTTCTTTAAATTAAATCTTATCTTACTTCTTACTAATATTATAAATGCGAAAGTTTGTGAAAATGTCAGAAACAACTAAACGGATTTGGATGAAATTTGGCACACGGGTACTAAATGTCCTGGATTAACACACATGGTACTTTTTATCCCAGTAATTTGCTCCCATAGGAAATAATGGATATTTTTAATCTGTTAATTTAAGTAGATAGCGCTGGTGTCGAATTGTGTTTTAGAAACTTTTGTAGCGGGAAAGGCTTTCCAATATCTACACATAAACGGAGTATTTTAAAAAATAACATTATAGAAACATACAATAATAAATTCCTCTCAATAAACAGCCTTTGAGTACGACCAGCCACCGTCCACGACCGAAGCCCGCACAGCGACAGATAGTACGCGCTCGTTCCGCGCGAGCAGGCGCCCAATTTGGCGGGTACGGGGCCCGTTTTTGCACGCATCCCCTTAATATGGGCCGTACAACCCCGTACAAGCTCGTACACAAGTGCCCACGCTGGCTGACTTGATTGTCGAGCTATGCCACTGTGCAAAAAATTTACTGATGCAGGCTCTAGAAGTTCAGTATAGTATTTTTTTTTATAGCGTTGAATAACAAAAATAGCCTGTCTGTAGCCTAATAGTAAGCGTTATGATTATAAATGAATTGTAGAATCGTAACCTGGAACTATTAAGTACCAAAAACAAAGATTACACTGAAATGTACTGATGATAAAAGATGACTGCTGATGACGGGCCAATAGATAACCGATTAGTAAATGATTGCTTTAGCCATATCACAAATTCAATAAGGACTTTTAAAAGAAAGAATAATATATCATCCACCTTTACATTAAATAACTCCATAAAAATAGTATCTTTGAAAAATTAAATAAAGAACCCTAAAACCGCATGTCAAATAAAGCGTCGATTCGATTCCCGTTGAAAGCCAACGAGTCTGGTTCGTTACGAACTGGCTCTGTAAACTATATTGTTCTCAGAACGTTGATTGAGTTACATTTGTTTGTTAAAACAATTCCGCGAATGTATTGAGATCTCATTATTGTTGTATTTCCGGTATAAAGTTGATTGTAGAGATGAAGGGGTTTATGCGGATTTAATTATTTTTAGTATGCAACTCGCTTCATGGTACAAGTTTTTTGAAGGTAGACTTAATTGCTTGGTTGCTGCCATAGGTCGACAAAAGAGTTAGCAGAACACTGTTTGGTTGGTTGACAGTGTGGCGCTGCCATTTTCAAAACATTTATTCTTCTTCTTCAGCGTTTAGAATTCCACTGCTAAACATAGGCCTCCCCTAAAAAATTCAAGACCAACCTGTTAAATGCGGCCTACATTAACATTTATGTACAAAATATTGCATGGCATCGCACTATGCTTGCCTTTCTGCGACGGTTAATATTGTCTCGTGATAACCAATAATTACAATAGCTCTTATGTCAACTTCACAACGGAACATGGATTGGTCTTACAAATAAATATTTCTTACTATAAAATGACCTACTTGTCTTTTAATATAAGAAAACTAAAGCGAGCTTAAAAGGCACTACTAAGTTTTGTTGTAAGTTACAAATGTAGAGTCGCCCAACATCAATTAGTGAGGACTCTACATTCATCTCTGTCCGTTAAAGATGTTGATAAAATGTTATAAAAAAACTAAATAGGGAAAATCTAGAAAACGTAACATCTTAGTAGCTTATTTAGTGGCACACTTGGGAAATAGGTGATAGTGCAACGCGAAGTCACAAATTAGCTTAAAAATTTACAAATATTATATGTTATGTCTCTCGTATGTGAGAGATCATCTATATGGGTACCCACGATTTTCCTAGATCTATCACTGAGGATAGTGACTAATACTATAGTCCTACACAGTAGCTTTCTTTCTTTAAATGCTGTTGGTGTTACTACTGTTCATAGGCTCTTATGCGCCACCATCAGCCTAGGGATCTGATTATATTACTATGTTGGACTGAAAGTAATTTATATTTTGAATTTGTGAGATAAAATTACTGGGATGTCCTAGTTTGGAATTGTTGAATACGATTATAGCATACCTACTCATAGCGGTGATAGCCTAGTTGGGAGTGAAACGGACTGCCGAGACGAATATCCGCAGGTTTAAAACCCAAGGGCACACACCTCTGACGTTTTTAAAAAGTTATGTGTGTATTCTTTGTGAATTATCGTTCGCTTTAACGGTGAAGAAAACATCGTGAGGAAACCTGCATACCTCAGAAGTTCTCTGAATTTCGAAGGTATGTGAAGTCTGCCAACCCGCTCTAGGCCAACGTGGTGGACTAAGGCATTAACCCTCTCAGTTGTAGAGGATGCCCGTGCTCAGCAGTGGGCAGTATATAATACAGGGTTTGTATGGTATAGTATACCTACTCTTAATTGTTGTTATAGTCTGGAAGCGCTATAAAATTTTACTGCAAATCACATACATACATAATATATACACACACTCACGCCTTTTATCCCCGAAGGCGCAGGCAGAGGCGCATCTGTACACGTTATATCTGAAATCTAATTCTCAGAAAGCAATACAAAACTGATAGCGAGATATAAAGTAGAAATATAACACGTGTACGTGTTTTATTCAATTGTACAACTGATTTCTCTATTTTTGAATGAAATTTAAATAAAATCGTTTTCCAATCTAAAATATTTTTCATGTAAATTAAGTTCGTTCTATTAAATTGTCCGCTTATATGCTATTTGTATCGTTGTGTGTACCTGTTTTGTAGAATAATATGAAGGTTATATCACTGCCCAATTTAATTGCGAATTTTTATGAAAAATGTAACACAATTTATTTTATATATTACGTGGAATTTATCCTCTACATAATATTATATCTACGTGAGAATTAAAAAATGCTTAAATTATTTTTAAAACAAATAATAGGCAAATTACTAAGTCATAATAACACTTTAAATTGATAATGATTATTTATTTATATAGCGCCCCACAATAAAATCTCTATGAAGACACGCACAATTCAGCAAACAGCCCGCGGCGTGCAACTGCGGCGTGTGACGTCGCGCACGCCTGAATGTCTCGTACCGTCGCACGCTCGTCGCTCCACGCGCCACAGCCGAGTCGCGACTCAGTCGACAGTCAGTGGCGAGCCGCCTGCCGACGAGCCCGGCCGTGCTTCGCGCCGCGACGACACCCTCGAATTCAAATACGATAGTGATATTGTGATCGAGTGCCATGAATCCTAAATGATGAAACGTATAGCATCACCAACATTCCACGGCACGTAAGCAACATGATCCTCAAAATGGGAGGGAAGTCGCCCCCAAGCGCCAAAACTGAAAAGAAAGATGAGAAGAAATGGGAAAAATTCGAAGAGAGATGTCCAGGGGATCCGTGGGCGTACTGTGCCGTGTTATGGTGTGCCTGCGCCATGAGCCTTATCTCGAGCGGGTTCAGCCTGTACCGGCAGCAGGGCCTGCAGGAGAGGCTGTCGCTTTTGGAGGAGCAGCACCTTGCGCTTAGGAGTGCCGTGTTGGAGCCGCAGCAGCCGCTAGTGGAGAGGCTGAGGAGAGAGGTGCTGTCCAGACCGCCCTCGTACTGGCGGCCGCGGAGAAGCATCAGAGATTACGGAGACTGCGTTTGTCCACCAGGTTAGTTATGTCCTGAAATGATGAATGAAAATATTGAGGAAAATGAATACATTTTGATTTAAGATAATATTTTTATGTTACAGTTTCTATTGTTATATGAATTGTGTTTTTTTTTTGTTTTTATTTACATAGGAAAAGTTGCGGATAGCAATGTTCGTCTTTAATTTTTCGCCGTCTATCTTGCGTTTCTTAGAAGCGATGCATGCAGTGTGCATAGTACGGACGCAGGAGTGCGGATGTCAATTTTAAATTGCGATGCCAAAACGCTCTCTAGGAAACCACACCGTCTTGTTTTCATTGATATCGTTATAAGATAAATTGCTTGCTAACCAAAGTATTTCTTTGGAGTCAACTCATCAGTAGATCGCTTTCTGAAACATAAATTATAACATGCATTTATAGTGTCGTGCCTGTATCTTGGAATTGGAAGCCATAGGTAATTATTCCCACAGTTTACCGAGCTTGTTACCATGATGTAAGTGGTAAGGTATCGCCATAATATCAAGATATCGAATATCAAATTCACGTGTGCCTTTATAAGAGTTTTTTTATTGATAAATTTCCAAGAAATCTGCCATCTAGTAACGGACGTTGTATCTCTCAATACCATAATTTTGCATCTCTTAATACATATTATAGTTTAAATGATATTAATTATTAATTATAAATTCATTATCCGTACGCCTTGCCTTCATTTCGCCGCATATATTACCGCAATCGTGACTCTCAGATAATCTATTTTGCGGACCTCTAAATAACATTATACCAACCTACCTTTAACAGTATAGTTATTATTTCGGGTTGAAGGGCATTGTAGCGCGTTACTACCTAATAGGTACCGAGACTTGGGCCTATTTAACCGCTAGCTAATAAATGCTGCTTGTCAAATAAACGTATAAGCCGATCAAATACAAATGTTGCATTTAATCTATGCCCAAAATCTAAAATGAGTACTTACTATCTATATTAGCAGTTTAATACGATAAATCATTTTACTTGAAACCTGCTAAACTTGCTCTTCATGTTTAATTTGACTAGTGCAATGCAATGCAGCTCTTTATAATTCAAACTTTCGATTATGCGCCTCGTCATCAAAGTTCTTACAAAAAAAAATCTCTATTTTCCCCCAAGATTATCCCTAACAACATATAGTTACATTTTATTAATTAAGCGTCCTCATTTTTTTGGGACCGAAAAAAAGATCCCATTAAGAGCTTAAAAACTCAGAGTTGTTTTAGCGAAAATTTCTCGTCGCTAATTAAATGTTTAATTTTGACTCGTGAAAAAATTTCTGAGAGGTGGAAAGGATGGTTGTTTATCAAGCGAGACAAAGTTTATTTATTCGACAATTCAGAATTGAACTTAATTTACTGGAATTAAATTACATTTTGGTTTATATACCTATCTGTTTTTCGGATATTTTTACGAATAAAATTCTAAATTTTTACCGCATCAAGTTATTTAGAACTGCTTGTACAATATTTTTGTAAAACTACAAAATTGTTATCGTTCGAATGTATTAGTACTGACTAGTGATATAGAGTATTCTGAAACCAGCTGTATTGAATACGCTATTCAGTCTTTTTTCTAACTCTACAGTGGAGGTATTACCATTTTTTATGAAATAGGTGATATTGTTTGAAAATATTTTCTAAAATCAAAGAATACATTTAACTTGAAATAATAGCAGCTACATATTTCATAACTTACGCATAACTTTGCGTAAAGTTGAACTCTACCGAACGTGTAACACGAATCCAACTCTAAACGAAGTATTGAAAGAAAATAACTCACAAAGAAAAAATATGTCTAATATAATGTCGAAATAATATTATGTATTCTGTGATGTAGGCTTATAATGTAGGAGAGAATAACTTCAAAACAAGATTATGTGTAATGATTCCTTATGTTTACGCGAATGTTAAACATTGAAATTAAACTATTATAACGGATTTTATCGCGGTTTTTTATTTAATTTTTCTCCCGACGTTTCGAAGGCTTTGCAGCACTTCGTGGTCACGGGGTGGACTGAGGTGTTGGTGGTCCGAAATTTTTTGATTATGTGAAGATTATGTGTTCAATAATATTGGTCATGTTATGAGGCATTGGTTCCAATTCGATAAGGTTTAGGTTTTCCCACGAGAAAGAATTCCCGGGGTAAAATGTAGCCTATGTGTTAATCAAGGAAATGGTCTATGCGTGTACCAAATTTTATCCAAATCAGTCCAACTGTTTCTGAGCTTAATTCTAATAAACATCCAAACCTACATGAATGTTCACATATAAACTATGATATTAGTAAGATAAGATAATAAGCCTATTAAAGTTTTCACTGAAATATTAAGCATAACCTCAGCAGTTCAACCTTCACCCGCCCTTACGTTTTATTTTCCATAAAATGGATTTCATTTTAGCTATTCCTTTTTCACTGAGCATAATACCTTTTACATTTTTATTAATATCGTTCGTGGCTTGTATAATAATTTTACAGTATCCTGAGGTATTGAAGCCGAATATATACTTTTATAAGGCAAGGTTTATAAGCTACTGTCGTGGCTTGTGCTTTTATTATCAACAGAATGACGAGTAAGCGACTGTCTTGATAGTACCGCTACGACTAATTCATAAAGCGTAGCAATAATCAGGAAATTACTTTGATGCTCTACATTCGCATGCATACATCGCGGTTCGTTCGCTTAAACGCTGGTTATGGAGTTTGTTTACTAATTACAGAATCTAGAATCAACAGAATCAACGTTGAGAGTAGAACCGAACAAATATCTAGGTCATTAGAACGTAAAGTTATGTATGGAGTACCACAGGGAAGCGTTCTGGGCCCATTATTATTTATATTATATATTAATGATCTACCTAAATCCATAGATTATCCTTTGACTCTTTTTGCCGACGATAGCACTATGACAATACCATGTAAACATGTAGACACATATTTAAATGAAATTAACAATTCATTAATATCAGTTGTTAAGTGGTTGATAGACAATAACTTGAAAATTAATTTAAATAAAACAAAAATCATACATTTTAATCAACGTATGCCGGATAATAATAACCTACACATACGTTACAATAATGACAATATTGAAGCAGTAAATAGCACAAAATTTCTAGGAATGGAAATTGATAAAAAACTATGCTGGAAGCCACATATAGAGAATCTCTGTAAAAAAATTAGTAAGTCTGCATATGCTCTATATATATTGTCATCAACAGTTAATACAGATGCAATTCTCACCGCTTACTATGGGATAGTCGAATCTCACTTACGATACGGCGTTATATTTTGGGGTAACTCTACCAACAAAGAAATAGCCTTTAAAGCCCAAAAACAATGCATAAGATCTATGTTCCGATTAAAAGTTAATGACAGTTGCAAGCCATATTTTAAACAATACAAAATATTGACATTGCCTTGTATTTATATATTAGAAATAGCTGTATTTGTGAAATCCAACCCCGGTCGTTTCAAACGTCTAGCTGATACGGTTCCTAGGAATAGACGTGACAATAACAGACTACGCTTACATAGTGCTAAGACCGCCTTGACGAGTAATAGTGTCTTCTGTATGGCACCAGTCATTTATAATAAGCTGCCCAAGGCATTAAAAGATTTGAACATATCAGTATTCAAGAAACAGTTAAAAAATTTTTTAGTGGATAAGGTGTATTATGATCTAACAGAGTTTTTACTGGAGCATTAATAATTTAATTTTATTTAATTATCCAAAATGACATTTAATATTTTTCTTTTAAAATCATAATTTTAATATTGACCTATTAGCATCCTGTGACTGACTTTTTTTTTTTAATTATTTTTTGTTTTTAATTTTATTATGTAATAATTGTGACATAGTATTTAAATTCAATAATTTAATTTTGCATACCATCTTTTGGTTAAATATGGCTGCTCTAAATAATTTTAAGTATGTACATCTGTTTTACCCATATTTGCAAAATAAATATATCTTTATCTTTATCTTTATCTTTATCTTTATCTAGATTATTTAATTATAATGACCAACGCTAAAAGTATAAAAAATGATTAGAAGTAAATTAGTTTACGTAAAGAAAACCTTTGCTCAAGTTTAGAATACGTTATTCAGTTTGAAAATAAAGTTTAGTTTACGTAAATGTTGAAAGCAAGTTTATTATAATAATATCTGTAACAATAAATTTCAAATATTTTGACTATAATAACAACCTTTCAAAATTGGCTTATTACCGAAACATCCGTTCAATCAGGCCGTCACAAAGTCTACAGTTTAACAGCTTTCCGATGTAATGGGGTGTTATAGAGATCAAATTGCATCGGACAATAGTGTACCCCTATTATTTTTTTAGCCCCGCTCTTAACACTCGCTTGAAAGGTGTTCCTACCCCATGATTATCTGACGGGTGTGCGATGAAAATGATAAGCTGAGATTAAATGGTGACGGTTTTGGTTTGCGAGTGTGAAATATTTTAGAGTGAATGATAGTTATCACCATTGACTATAAGTACTATAAATTGCAAAGGGCCATTGTTACAAAAAATTGTATGCTAAATTTTATGCGTAGCAATATTATATTATATAATGATATTATTGGATGAATTTCAATGAACACTTTATCACTCCCTAGTTTTCCTCCAGAAGTATAAAAATGCGTGAATCCACATAATGTGTGTTTAGTTATGTTTCTGTAGAATTGTGTCTTAATTCTAATCATATAAACACAATTTTACAGTAATTTAAACCGTCAAAAGTCCTAAAGTTATATAAAATTTGAGTGTATTTATTTCTCTCTATTTATTTATCCTTTTACCCGGCCTCTGCCACTTTTGATAAGTACTTTCTCTGTACAAACTTAGTATTTGCCTAATACCCTTACAATTAAAATGTATTGTTAACTCTACATTTATATTACTTGGAGCTTGGTTATTTTAACAATTATAAATGCCTGACTATATATTTGTTGCTAAATTCGTTTATAATGGTTGAAAAATGGCGTAGCTATGGCTCAATTTATGAAATTGGAAATCAAATATCGTGAAATTAGATATCTTTGAGAGCATTTTAATAAATTCGTCGAAAAATAAGAGGTTATTTCAAGTAATGCTTTTAAAAGCTATGATAAATAATATTAAGTGTTTTAAAAACTACACTTAATGATCTGATGATCTCTCGTATGCAAAAGCCCAATTAGGTAGGTGTCACCGCTTTAATTCTACAAGCAGCAGTTTGCACTGTGTTTTATATACATATTTCTGTTTGAAGGACATTGCAGCAGGTTTTGTAACAGGACATGACAATGCCATGCAGTGCCTTTTTATTAAAGTCTTAAGTGGTAGTTGCTATCTATGATCAGTCTTCCTATTCATTCCATCTTACTGATATTATAAAGGCGAAAGTTTATAAAGATGTGTCAATGTTTGTCAGACAAATGAATTTGCATGAAATAAAGCTATTATTTTCCTAAAGAATTGCACATCTGGAATTTTCTATCGGGAATGGGATTACATGCAAGTGAAACCGCGAACAAAACCTTATCAAATAATATCGCATTAGATCCACGTATTATGTTTCCAAATGGTTAATACGTTTCGATATTTTTTGTGTTCAGGATTAGGTTTTTGTTGAGCTGTTGACAGATCGTAAATGGAGGTATTGTTTTTTGTTACCAAAGTTTGATGTGAATGATGAATCGTAATGATTAATTGAACATTTTTGTATAAATAAAGTGTCAAGAGACGTGGGGAATATTTTTTGGAGAATAGTGTATCGTTTGTTAAAACGTGTTTTTATAATAAAATGAACTGTCTCAGAAAACGCTGACGTAAAGCCTTCGGTTAGCTATTGCGTACACGAAAAGTACGAAGACATAATAACATCAAGTGACAACATGTTCGGTGGCACATCTTCTGTAGCTTAAATGCAGCCTATAATAATAATTATTTTATTAGGTATATTTAGTAAAGTCATTATATTTAGTAATTATAATAAAATATCTTTAAAAGTAATCTTTAAGTAAAAATGTAAGCAATTTTAAAAACTGTGTAATTAACATAAAAATCTTTAATTATTATGCATAAATATGCAATCCGGTTTGTTCTATTAACCTGTTTGAAGAGTTTTATAACAAAAGTGCGAACATTGACTTGTAAAACACGATTCATAAATAGCTTCAAGAATATAAATAAAAAGTGGTACAAAATAATATAATATCTACCACAGAATAAAAATAAGAGATATCTACTTTAAATTACGTACTTTTCGTAAATGGAAATCTTGTGGTTTTATATATATTTGTAGTTTCTTTTCATTTAAAATTTAACAAGGATGCCAATAATGCTATAATAAGGAGAAATAAGTTCCGTAATGCTTTATTCGAGAAAAAAATAAAAGACTTAACTTCAAAGTAATTAAAATATTGGTAAATAGTCTCCGTAGTATAAGACTAGAGTGGTCTACACTTGCAAAGAGATAAAAAATTACAACGTCCACGAAGGTTTCTTGCAGGTCTATGTTCCGGATATCCATAACAATACCTTGATGCGAAGTCAGATCTATAATTATTATATTAAATTTATTTAGGTACTTGAATATTTCAAATATTTTTGCATATACTAATAACCGAATCAAAATAAAATATTTTCCAAACACATAAAACAGTGTCAATACAAACTCCACACAACCATACAACCCTTACAAAATCCCTTACATCTGTTTCCAAACAGAAAAATCAAAGCGAGGGACAAAGCCATGGGAACTAATGGCAGAATCGATAGCCATAAAAACTAGGGGCGGTGGAGAGCGACAAACGTGACGCGTGCGTTTGACACACGGACGCCCTTGCTGTTTATTTGGATTATTGGAAACGACCACTTCAACACCAATCGAGATGTCAATGACGACTCTACCACCCGACGTTACGGTCCAAATTGGATGTTATTAGTTGATATTTAACGGTGGTGTTAAATTTGGGCTATTAAGCGGGGTTCTGCAGATAGTCTTAGAGTTTTTATAAATATATGTTTTGGCTATTATATAATATGAAATAGGAATTATCGTTATTTTTAATAGGACTTAGGACTTAGGACTGCCTTGGTGGCATAGTTGTATTACGATACGACTGCAATGCTGAGGTCTCGGGTTCGATCCCCGGGTCAGGCAAAGTGATATTGGGTTTTTCTATAAAGTATCAGCCCGGAGTCTGGAATTTGTGCCCGATATGGCGATAGGCTGGCCCCCTATCACATCATGGGACGGAATAAAAATGGCGAAAAGTGGGTGCATTAGTTGCGCCTCTGCCTACACCTTCGGGGATAAAAGGCGTGAGTATGCGTTATTTTTAATAGCAAGTATTTATTCCCCAATATCCAGGATGATTGGTGCTGCATTTACGTAAAGGCAAAATTAACTAACTGAATAAAATAATTCATACTTAATACGATATCACCCTATAAATCATTTTAAATTATATTCTTTGGTAAATGTTATATTTTTATGTGAACTTTATATGACTGCTTGGTGTGTTTGTATTATTTATAAAAAAATCAGGTCACGCTTTCTAAAAACAAAATAAACAACACATTCATCAAAGATAATTTACTATTTTCATACAACAAGTATCTCATAATTTCAATTAAACATTTGATTATCATTCTATAATGAGTGGGTGTAGATTATATAAATGTGTGGGTGTCCGTCCGTCCAGTGGAAACGATTACTGGCCATTCCATGAACATAAACCGATATTTCGAATGTATCAATGAGATTAATCCATTCGTTCGGACCATTTGGTTGTATGAATGGGGAACGAATGAAAAATGTTTTAAGTTGAATGGAGTCCAGTGAAAGTATTGAAGAATACATTTAAATGCAATTTAGGGGTTATAATGCCATTGTGGATGTGGTTTTGATAAAGTCTTATAGTGGAGACCGCTTGGGTGGTGGCCACCCAACACTCACTGAGTTATAGGCGCCGGTCTGTCACACATAGAGCTATGCTAGTACTATACTATAATCGACAGTAGGTTAGTTTGTTACTTATCAATATCCAATGGGATCATCCAGTGGGTTTTCAAAGTTTTATTTGCATTTCATTGTTTTTATGTTTACTCTAAACATCAGATTATTAGTATCTCTGGCAACCTACCAGACGGAGAAAAACATAGAATCCTAATATAATAGTTATTTGTGGATGATTTGCCAATGTTAGTAGAGGTAAAGACGAGTATGTTTCATTTATTAACATACAGACATACATAATATCACGCCTTTTTCCCTTTTAGGGGTAGGTAGATGTGTTTTCGCCAGCTATAGTAGGTCCCATGTAATTGGCGGCGGGCCTATTACCATTTACCGGGCACATTTCTAGACTCCGGGCTGGTGCTGAGTAGAAAAATCACTTTGACCGACCCGGGGATCAAAACCGAGACCTCAGCACTGCAGTCGTACCGTCATACAATTACGCCACCGAGGCATTTATTTATAAAAGCAATGTCAAAATGACCCTGTATAGCGTTACATAATATTTGCATCTTCCGAAAGATGTAAAATTATTGAATTTATGTTATAAGCTCTTGTTCGCAACTGTGGCCGCATTATATAAATCCTGGGATAAAAAGCGGCAGCATTCAATGATAATTATTATTTAGCTTTCTATTAGTGAAACAAATTCTGAAGCAATACGATAGTTTTAGAGATGTAACGCATTTAAACAAATATTCTTCAGTAGTATCCTTGCATGCATATTGTAAAACAATATCCCCCACCGCGTCTGTCTGTATGTCTGAACGCGATAGTCTCAAAAACTACCGTACCGATTTCGATGAATTTTGTTATGGAGATAGTTTGAGACCGTTGAAAGGACATAGGCTACTTTTTATCCCGGAAAACTCTTTAGCGCTAGCAGAGCCGTGAGCAAAAATAGTAATAATTAATGTTTTAGAGTGAACAATACGAAATATAGCCTGAAATTCGAATTATCAATTAAAAACTCTTTTAACCTAGTCATTAGTTTAAATCGGTTTATACCGTGGTCCCCTATTGACAATCGAGTTTGGTCCGAGCGTAACGCCCTATCCGCCATAATTAGAGGGCCAGGGTTCAGGGCGACAAGCATTTATAAAAATTTAACTAACTGTCACGCCTGTGTGCCTTAAGGGTTGGTATGTATAACGAATGCCCCCTATTATTATTTTTACAAACACGAAAATAATAGAAACAAACAGCAATAAACTTAAAAATTTATCTACTTAAACTTATAAGTATTATTAGCTCGAAAGTTTGTAAACATGATTGCGGGTTTCTAAGAAGTAAACTTAGAAACCGCTGCATGTATTTAGATGAAATTTGGTTCATTGACTAAAGCCTGGATAAGCATAATATTGCCTATGTACTTTTAATCCCGGAATCGTATACAGCGGAACTTTTATTCCTAGAGATCTTCCATCTGGGCAGAGATACCAGTAACGTCTAATAAAGAAAGAAAAGAAAGTAGGAAGAAATGTACTTTATTTTCTACTTCAATATAATTTTTAAGTTCGGTTTGTGCTCTCTCAAAAGTGGTATAAAAATATTTTAAAAAAGAACATATTAATAGTTTATTTACCTACCAATTTTCTACTGCCACCAATTGACCCAAAAACAAAATAATAGGGGAGTAACGGCGTAATGGAGTGAAGGTTTCCAAAACCAATTTACTGGTAACTATCGATGTTTTATTTAAGAGTCTATTTACACGGGCCGATTGTAATGGCCCATCTGGAAACGTAGTTTGTGCCTATTGTGTTAATTAAAACGTTTTATTAAGTGCCTTACGTAATTCCGAAGATTTCGATCCGTTTTATTGGCTTGAAGAAAAATTACAAAGCTAATTGTTTGGAGTAACATTCAAACAATTGTATTTTTCGTACGCGAGTTTATCTAGTTACATACTAATACTTTGTATGTTTCTACAGTGCGGTGACACTGTTTTGTTCTGGATTGATAGACATTTTAATCATTTTAAATATAGGTAATTTTTTAAATTACAACCTTGTGTGCATGACGAGCGTAGTGCAAGTGCAGTGGTGTGATTGGTAATTCAAATATCAATGAAATATTGATTAAATCCCGTGATTAAATCAATAATATAGATTTTATCTGGCACATGTCTGCTCAGACATACACGACTCTGTTTAATACATTCGCGTTGACTTGCTCCGTGATCTGCGACCCACAAGAAAAAGTAAAAAAAATACTCACACCACTGTATTGTGGATTTTTCTCAAAACTACGCAAAACAGTACAAGCCTCGTACAAGTTATCAAACCTCTTTGTGACCCGGTATAATTCGTACGTAATCGCCGTTCACCCGGATTATGTTAAGTCCAATTATAAATTCATGGGCGGCCGCGGTCGCGGTCAGGCTCAAATTTTCAAAGGTCTTCCATGTTTTGATTAACCGTCCGTCTGTTTGAGACCAGTATTAGTTTAAAGTTGAAATTAATTGGATCCGCCGGCTTTTGCTGCGGTCCTGTATTGATTTCTTTGATGGATTGTTGTGGAATTTCGGGTTCGAGTCCTTGATTGTCTTGCTTGATTTATGTGCCTGAAAGCCTGGATAATGATTTTTTGAGCTTGAAGTAATTATGTGGGTGGTATTCTCGGCCATATGAGGTTGCTCGTTTTTAATTCGGATCTTCCTCCTCCTTGCATCGTTTTCCTCAGTGCTGAGGCTCGTGATCCCTGAACATGGAGTAATCTTTGTCTTCATCAAGTTGCGCCACCTGTTCCTGTATTTAGCATCGTGAAGTGCAATATGGAGTTTGGTGTTTAGGGTAGAGCGGATTTGGTCCGACCATCTGATGGGATTACGACCTCTCGGACGTTTGCCCTCAATTTTACCAGTAACCATCAGTTGTTCGAGATTATGTCCGTCTTTTCTGGCTATGTGGCCGAAGAACTCCATTACTCGGCGCAAGCAAATAGTGGAAAGCCCGGTTTTGATTTTGAAATCGCATTTAATTCGGATACATGCTGCAAATATATTCTTCAATTCTTGGTCGTTGCAAAAGTCTGCATTCCTAATTGATGCGAGGAGATACATTTAAAAATATCTTTGAAATTAACTTAAAGTAGCTAATGTCTCGCAAAAAAATTTCACTATGGCACTTCATCATAAATTTGCCATTCTGCTTGCGATGTAATCTGTGGATGTGTCTGCTCTGTCTATGACTTTATGAAAATATAATTTTATCATTCCATGCACTAGCCATTTACTTAAAAATCTAAGAATAATCTAATCCAATGCGATTAGCCCTGTATTATATATTGCCCACTGCTGAGCACGGGCCTCCTCTACTACTGAGAGGCTTCAGACCTTAGTCCACCACGCTGGCCTAGTGCGGGTTGGCAGACTTCACATAACCTCGAAATTTTTATAGAGATTTCTCAGGTATTTAGATTTCCTCACGATGTTTTTCTTTACCGTAAAATTGAACGATAATTGATAGAGACTATCCCGCCCTCACACCCGCCACTGTAACTCCTGTAAGTCAGGATCAGCAGTGGCACGCATTTTATGACACCGAGCGGTGAAGCTCGGCGAGTCTCAGGGAACACTAATCTGTCTTTAACCCGCAACGAAATTAATCAAATAGAAAGATAGGGAGGAGTTGGAAATATTAATTGTCCACTTCCCTCCATAGCAAAAACGGGCGACAAAAATAATGAACGAAGGAGGTATTTTAACCTCAATTTTAGAGACGCTTACAACTAGAAAAGCCAGTTGTAAAGCACCACGGATAAAAATTGAATGAAAGGGTCCTATCATATGAGCTATCAAATTTGATTCCAATAATAGGTATGGCAAAAACGCCAGAAAGCACGGAAATTCCGTCTAGACTCTACAAGGTCCATGTAGTATACAACCCCAGATGTTATTTGTATACTATCCAACATGATGTTGCGCTCATCATGCCAAAGACCACACTCCCAAAGTACGTGATGTGCAGATTGTTCATATACGTAACCAGGTGTAGAGCATGGGCACACAGGAGAGTCAACCAGCCTAAATGAAAATAGTTTGCCCTTAAAATTACCGTGGCCGGTAAGAAATTGCGATACACAATGATCTATTTCTAGCCAGGTTTTATTTAGGCGATCGCGAACGCACGGAAAGTATTTATATAAATGACGCCCTTTCGATGATACGTCCCACCGATGTTGCCATTCGTTTAACAGCTCATTTTGTACATCAGTGTGCGGTTTAAATAATCTATTGATTTTTAAGAGCTCACGCGCCGTAAGAAATCTTTTGTCCATATCCTCTCTAGTGGAGAAATACATAGCGGCACGACGCTGTATCTCCAAATCGACTGGGAGTACGCCCGCGAGGACAGGCAAAGCTTCCGTACTAACAGTTCTATACGCCTTACACAAGAATATCAACGCCAGACGTTGACTCTGGAGCAGTTTTCTGCGCACAGCACCGATAGTAGCCCTATCGGCCCATACAGGTGACCCGTATGTAATACATGCTAAGTAAGTCGCTCCATAAATGACTTTGAGTGTAGCAAAAGATAGTCCCCACGTAGAAGTCGATATCCTTGTCAAAGCGTAAAAGTTCCTTTTTGATTTTTCTCCAACGTTTCTTATATGTTCCAGAAAAGAAAAATTTCTCTCTAAGATTAACCCTAAATAACAAACCGATTCTTTTCTCTTGACAGTGATATTATTAAATTTAATTCGTGGCGGTGATTTTAATATTCCTTTTAAAAGCAGTTGGAACGTTTTCTGCGGTGCGAAGGTAAGACGGTTTCTTTCACCCCATTCAGATATTAATTGTAAACACGTCTCCGCCAAACTTTCTAGCCCCGATCTACTATTTGACTCTATGAGTAATAGGCCGTCATCCGCATATCCGGTCAAAGTGCATCCCACGGGTAAAGGAATCGAAAGGAAATCATCGAATCCCAAATTCCATAAATAAGGACCTACAACCGAACCTTGTGGACATCCCATCGTCAGCGGCTTCGACACGGCGTGGTGGCCAAGTGTCAGTTTGGTTGTTCCGTACGAGAAGTATGTGTAGATAAGGGAATATATATTCCTATAGCAACCTCGTATTTTTAACTTGAGAAGTATCATAGGCCACCAAGCATTATCGAAGGCACCGGAGATGTCTAGGAAGATATCAAGCACATATTTATGTTCCGATGTACTCACCGTTCTTCTAACCGATATAGCCGCGATAATTGATAAACAATACACACGTAACATCGAAAAGTCAGTGGTGTGTGACTTGGGTTTGAACCTTCGGACATTGTCTCGGCAGACCGTTTCATTCCCAACTAGGATATCGTTCACTAAGCATAATAATTAGGAATATTTTAATAACAAGCAACACAACAAAAATTGACTGGTGGTAGGTCTCTCATATGTAAGAATCCGTCTGGGTGGGTACCACCGCAATGTCTATTTCTACCGCCAAGCAGCAGTGTGCATGCACTGTTGTGTTTCGGTTTGAAGGACATTATAGTCAGTGTAACTACTAGACATAATGAGACTTAACATCTTATGTCTGAGGATGACGAGCGCAGTGGAATACCACACAGTACTTTGTAACTCAAGGTGCTGTATGGTGTTGCTACTGTTTATGGGCGGTCGTATTGCTTACCATCAGGCGAAAGGCATGCTCGTCTCGTCATTCAATGCCATAAAATACAATAATAAAAAAGAACAAGCACAGACAGCGATTACCTCGTCATGGAAATTAAAAAAGTGGTATAAAATTATTAGCGTTGTATTATGAATATTCATAATACCACTAGATAATGGGTATACCTGTATTTCCGCCCGAGAAACTCGGCTACAATAGCTATTATCGTAACTCGGAGTTCTGTTTTATATTAGTAACGAAATGTGTCTACAGTTCTAAGAAATTGTAGGGTGAATATCTCCGGTATACATAATTATATTAGCCACGGCTTCTTTCGTCGTTCCTTCATTCTTTTCATGCAACTAAATGGTGGAACGGGCGAGTCGCTCGCACTAGTACTGCCCAGTAGTAACATGATCTAGAAGTTTATAATATAAATCATTCTACGACATCGCTCTCCTCCGTAAAAGTTTTTAATGTTTAGTTCACAACTTGCTTTAACAATTAGGGGACAAGTAAACAAATGTTTTTGACTCTTGACATTTTTGAAAGCATTCAAAAATTTACTTTATTACGGCTGAGATCCATAAAGGTCACTTTTCAAAATATTTGCACTCCAAAAATAATAACCTCATAAGGAACAAGTTTCAAAATTAATTTTCACAGCCGAAGCATCACGTTCAGTTCCCTATTTTCACTTCAATACATATTATGAGGAAATTCTCATCTCTAGTTATTGCAAAATCCCAAGACACTGTCGGTCGATGTCGGGTGGTGTCGGGTCGCATCCCGACACCGAGCTAACGTCGCGCAAACATAATTTTGTTCAGTAAATACTTGCTTTGGGATTTGCGCCGTCAGCTCTCTGCCTATTAGTATCCGTGACGGATGGGATGGTCCGAGTAAACACGCCGTATTGTAGTTTTGCGGTTTGTTATTTATATAGAACTAGATTTTGATTTTCAATCTGCGTGAGATTTTTTCGAGTATTATTTACTTAAAATAAAGTCTCTAGATTTTCGTTTTGTGTCGAAGATTAAGACCGGGTTTTTTCAACTGTAGTGAGGGTAATCATCGGTGTTATTAAGCTGGACGCGTTCGCAGAGCGTCGAGTGCTCCAGGTGCTGCGAGCGCGTCCAGCTTAATAAAACCCTGACAAAAAGATAACTACAGTTGAAAAAACGGGGCCTAATAGTAGCCTAAATGTAACTTCTTATTATAAAAAAGAAAACACAGAGCAGTTTAGTTTCATAGATTATCTCCTACATTCAAATTCATTCAACCGACAAACTTACATGCTTTAACCCTGTAATATTAGGCGTAATAAAGTAAGATATTACGCGAGAACTGTTCATCTCGTCGTACGATTTTGTAAAAACTCTCAAACAAGTCATCATTATTAACACATCTATACAAAAACTTAATCATACAACACCGTACTACTTAAACATCTTGTGAACGTAATCACTGTAATTGCTCCAATTAACACCGACTTGCACAAAAGGCAGTTTTTCACTTCCTCAGTAATCCCTTTCGCACATCAAGTGTCATTATTACGAATGGATTGTGAGTAAAAACTTATTCGAGCAAGCTTCCGTTCAGGGGCCGGGACGCGACGTGACGTGCCGTGGGCTGTCAGGAAGAAAAAGGTAGATTTTTTAATAATAAGATGACAAGTCTTTATCGGTGCAGGGTTCTGTGCTATGCTAAGTATCGAAACACAGCATCGAAATTTAGAGTGCTGAATATAATAAAAAAGTTCTAGTTATTTTTTTCGATATTACTGTATAAAATATTGTTATATCCGTTATCTACTTTTATATAATAAAACTCTATCACGATAATACTAAACACTGATTAATTTAAAGATTACACCTTTATAATATCTATTTTTTTTAACATGTTATCATTATACAAGACATTCGAACAAGTAATCCTAAAAGTCAGTAACTATTCATAATCTTGTTCTATGGACAAGCTTCAGTTTCATTAGCGTTAAGACTCGTCGAGTCTCGGCGAATCCCGTGGAGTCCCTGAGAGTCCCAGCGAGTCCCGTAGTCCCGGAGCTCCGGACGGAATCCTCACGCGCCGCGAGCTCTGAGTTATGCAAGCCGCGGTGTGCCACTTTTGCTTATGACTACACTCGAGTCATAGGCGATAGCGGGTATTATATTTTTCAAAAGTGCAAGTTTGATGTCTCAACGCTGAAGTGACGATTAATAAAATATATTTAATTCACCATGTTATAAAACCAAGCAGCTTTATTTGAAAATATTATGCTTAAGTAATATTTCTTAAGTTTTACTTTTAATCCATGTTTAATTTATCATTATTAAAATTGATTCTGTGATAATGGTATTTAGGTTTAAGGTAAAACTAAACCCGTAAACTCTTTGATATTATTCCTTTACTTAAAACTAGGGATCATCACTTATCTCACGATACGTATCTATATGCTCGTTTATTCTCGCCATATCCCATAGCAGAGACCGCGCGTCCCGCACAATCCCGCGGCTTCGTTAATGGCGTCCCGGTGGCGGACTAATTGATTCCTCTCTGGATCTGCGCCGCTCC